>CM059256.1:21373840-21785948 GCA_030347555.1 Lablab purpureus | reverse complement strand
ATTTTCATATTTGGAATTTTATATTTAATTCTCGATCCGTACTTTTGTTTTACACAAAAAAAATCAATTTTTCGTAATTTGGAAATTAAAATTTTATTTTTGATCCGTACTTTTGTTTTACAAAAAAAAACTTAATTTTTCTTAATTTGGAAATTTTTACTTTATTTTTGATCCGTACTTTTGTTTTACAAAAAAAAACTCAATTTTTCGTAATTTTGAAATTTATATTTTATTCTCGATCCGTAGTTTTGTTTTACAAAAAAAATCAATTTTTCATAATTCGGAAATTTGTGTTATTTTTTATCTGTACTTTTGTTTTACCAAAAATAATTCAATTTTTCATAATTTGGAATTTTATATTTTATTCTCGATCCGTACTTTTGTTTTATACGAAAAAAATCAAGTTTTCGTAATTTGGAAATTTAAATTTTATTTTCGATCCGTACTTTTCTTTTACAAAAAAAATCAATTTTTCATAATTTGGAAATTTATATTTTATTTTCGATCCGTACTTTGGTTTTACAAAAAAAATCAATCTTTCATAATTTGGTAATTTATATTTTAATTTTGATCGGTACTTTTGTTTTACAAAAAATCTCAATTTTTCATAATGTCAAAATTTATATTTTAGTTTGGATTTGTACATTTGGTTTTCCAAAAAAGAACTCAATTTTTCATAATTTGGAATTTTATATTTTATTCTCGATCCGTACTTTTTGTTTTACACAAAAAAAATCAATTTTTTGTACTACTGTTTTACAAAAAAAATCAATTTTTCATAATTTGGAAATTTTTAATTTACTTTCGATCCGTACTTTTGTTTTACACAAAAAATTCAATCTTTTGTATCTTCGAAATTCAAATTTTATTTTTGATTTGTACTTTTTGTTTTACACAAAAAAACTCAAGTTTTCGTAATTTAGAAATTTAAATTTTCTTTTCGAGCCGTACTTTTTGTTTTACAAAAAAAAACTCAATTTTTCTTAATTTGGAAATTTTTATTTTATTTTCGATCCCTACTTTTGTTTTACAAAAAAAAAACTCAATTTTTCGTAATTTTGAAATTTATATTTTATTCTTGATCCGTAGTTTTGTTTTACAAAAAAAATTCAATTTTTCATAACTCGGAAATTTATATGTTATTTTCGATCCGTAGTTTTGTTTTACAAAAAATAATTCAATTTTTCATAATTCGGAATTTTATATTTTATTCTCGATCCGTACTTTTGTTTTACAAAAAAAAATCATTTTTTCATAATTTGGAAATTTATATTTTATTTTCGATTCGTACTTTGGTTTTCAATCTTTCATAATTTGGTAATTTATATTTTAACTTCGATCGGTACTTTTGTTTTACAAAAAGAAATCAATTTTTCATAATTTGGAATTTTATATTTTTTTTTGATTCGTACTTTTGTTTTACGCATAAAAACTCAATTTTTCATAATGTCAAAATTTATATTTTCGTTTGGATTTGTACTTTTGTTTTACAAAAAAAGAACTCAATTTTTCATAATTTGGAATTTTATATTTTATTCTCGATCCGTACTTTTTGTTTTACACCAAAAAAATCAATTTTTTTGTATTTTGGAAATTCAAATTTTATTTTTGATCCGTACTTTTGTTTTAAAAAAAACTCAATTTTTCGTAATTTTGAAATTTATATTTTATTCTCAATCTGTACTATTGTTTTAGAAAAAAAAATCAATTTCTCATAATTCAGAAATTTAAATTTTATTTTCGATCCGTACTTTTGTTTTGGAAAAAACTCAATTTTTCGTAATTTTGAAATTTATATTTTATTCTCAATCTGTATTTTTGTTTTACAAAAAACAATTAATTTCTCATAATTCGGAAATTTATATTTTTTTTATCTGTACTTTTGTTTTACAAAAAAAAAATCAATTTTTCATAAGTTGGAAATTTATATTTTATTCTTGATCCATACTTTTGTTTTACACAAAAAACTCAATTTTTCGTAATTTCTAAAAGAAAAACTCAATTTTTCATAATTTGGAGATTCAAATTTTATTTTCGATCCGTATTTTATTTTACAAAAATAAACTAAATTTTTCATAATTTTTAAATTTATACTTTATTTTCGATCCTTACTTTTGTTTTACAAAAAAAAACTCATTTTTTCATAATTTGGAAATTTATATTTTATTCTCGATCCGTACTTTTGTTTTACACAAAAAAAAACTCAATTTTTTCTAATTTCGATATTCATATTTTACTTTTGATCCGTACTTTTGTGTAACAAAAATCAATTTTTCATAATTTGGTAATTTATATTTTATTTTCAATCCGTACTACTGTTTTAGTATAAAAAATCAATTTTTCATAATTTGGAAATTTTTACTTTATTCTCGATCCATACTTTTGTTTTACACAAAAAAACTCAATTTTTTGTAATTTCGAAATTCAAATTTTATTTTTGATCCATACTTTAGTTTTACAAAAAAAATCAATTTTTCCTAATTTGGAAATTTATATTTTATTCTCGATCTGTACTTTACTTTTACACAAAAAAAACTCAGTTTTTCGTAACTTCGAAATTGAAATTTTATTTTCGATCCGTATTTTTGCTTTACAAAAAAAATCAATTTCTCATAATTTGGAAACTTATATTTTATTTTCGATCCGTACTTTTTTTTTAAAAAAAAACTAAATTTTTCATAATTTGGAAATTTATACTTTATTTTTTATTCGTACTTTTGTTCTACAAAAAAAATCTCAATTTTTCATAATTTGGAAATTTACATTTTATTCTCGATTCGTACTTTTGTTTTACACAAAAAAACTCAATTTTTCGTAACTTCGAAATTCAAATTTTATTTTCGATCCGTACTTTTGTTTTACATAAAAAAAACTCAATTTTTCATAATTTCAAAATTTAAGTTTTGTTTTTGATCCGTACTTTTTTTAAAAAAAATCAATTTTTCATAATTTAAAAATTTATATTTTATTTTCCATCTGTATTCTTTTTTTACAAAAAACCACAATTTTTCATAATTTGGAAATTTATATTTTATTTTCGATCCTTACTTTTGTTTTACAAAAAAAAATCAATTTTTCATAATTTGGAATTTTATATTTTATTCTCGATCCGTACTTTTGTTTTACACAAAAAACTCAATTTTTCATAATTTTGAAATTCATATTTTATTTTTGATTCGTACTTTTGTGTTAAAAAATCAATTTTTCATAATTTGGAAATTTATATTTTATTTTCGATCCGTACTTATTTTTTACAAAAAAAAACTCAATTTTTCATAATTTGGAAATTTATATTTTATTTTCGATCCGTAACCTTTTTTTACAAAAACAAACTAAATTTTTCATAATTTTGAAATTTATACTTTATTTCGATCCTTACTTTTGTTTTACCAAAAAATACTCAATTTTTCATAATTTGGAAATTTATATTTTATTCTCGATCCGTACTTTTGTTTTACACAAAAAAAACTCAATTTTTCCTAATTTCGATATTCATATTTTATTTTTGATCCGTACGTTTGTGTAAAAAAAATTTTTTTTTCATAATTTGGTAATTTATATTTTATTTTCAATCCGTACTATTGTTTTACAAAAAAAATCAATTTTTCATAATTTGGAAATTTTTACTTTATACTCAATCCATACTTTTGTTTTATACAAAAAAACTCAATTTTTTGTAACTTCGAATTTCAAATTTTATTTTCGATCTGTACTTTAGTTCTACAAAAAAAATCCATTTTTCCTAATTTGGAAATTTATATTTTATTTTCGATCCGTACTTTAGTTTTACACAAAAAAACTCAATTTTTCGTAACTTCGAAATTGAAATTTTATTTTCGATCCTTACTTTTGTTTTACAAAAAAAACTAAATTTTTCATAATTTGGAAATTTATACTTTATTTTCGATCCGTACATTTGTTTTACAAAAAAAAAACTCAATTTTTCATAATTTTGAAATTTACATTTTATTCTCGATCCGTACTTTTGATTTACACAAAAAAATTCAATTTTTCGTAACTTCGAAATTCAAATTTTATTTTTGATCCGTACTTTTATGTTACACAAAAAAACTAAATTTTTCGTAATTTCGAAATTTAAGTTTTGTTTTCGATCCGTACTTTTGTTTTAAAAAAGATCAATTTTTCATAATTTGAAAATTTATATTTTATTTTCGATCTGTACTCTTTTTTTACAAAAAAAATACAATTTTTCATAATTTGGAAATTTATATCTTCGATCCTTATTTTTGTTTTACAAAAAAAACCTCAATTTTTTATAATTTGGAAATTTATATTTTATTCTTGATCCATATTTTTGTTTTTAACAAAAAAAAACTCAATTTTTCATAATTTTGAAATTCATATTTAATTTTGATTCGTACTTTTGTGTAAAAAAAATCAATTTTTCATAATTTGGAAATTTAAATTTTATTTTTGATTCGTTCTTATTTCTTACAAAAAAAACTCAATTTTTCATAATTTGGAAATTTATATTTTATTTTCGATCCGTACTTTTGTTTTACAAAAAAATACTCAAATTTTCATAATTAGGAAATTTATATTTTATTCTCAATCCGCAATTTTGTTTCACACAAAAAAATCTATTTTTCGTAACTTCGAAATTCAAATTTTATTTTCGATCCGTACTTTTGTTTTACACAAAGAAAAACTCAATTTTTCGTAATTTCAAAATTTAAATTTTATTTTTGATCCGTACTTTTATTTTAAAAAAATCAATTTTTCATAATTTGGAAATTTATATTTTATTTTCCATCCGTACTTTTTTTTACATAAAAAAACTCAAATTTTCATAATTTGGAAATTCAAATTTTATTTTCTATCCTCACTTTTGTTTTACAAAAAAAAACTCAATCTTTCCTAATTTGGAAATTTATATTTTATTTTCGATCCGTACTGTTGTTTTACAAAAAAAAACTCAATTTTTCAAAATTTGGAAATTTATATTTTATTCTTGATAGGTACTTTTGTTTTACGCATAAAAACTCAATTTTATATAATTTCAAAATTTATATTTTATTTTGGATTCGTACTTTTGTTTTAAAAAAAAAACTCAATATTTCATAATTTGGAATTTTATGTTTTATTCTCGATCGGTACTTTTTTTTTACACAAAAAAATTCAATTTTTCTTAATTTCGAAATTCGAATTTTATTTTTGATCCGTACTTTTGTTTTACACAAAAAAACTCATTTTTTCGTAATTTCAAAATTTAAATTTATTTTCGATTCGTACTTTTGTTTTACAAAAAAAATCATTTTTTCATAATTGGGAAATTTAATTTTTATTTTCGATCCGTACTTTAGTTTTACAAAAAAAAAAATCCATTTTTCCTAATTAGGAAATTTATATTTTATTCTCGATCCGTACTTTAGTTTTACACAAAAAAGTCAATTTTTCATAACTTCGAAAAAAAACTCAATTTTTCATAATTTGGAAATTTGTATTTTATTCTTGATCCATACTTTTGTTTTAAAAAAAAAATCAATTTTTCATAAATTGGAAATTTATATTTTATTCTCGATTCGTACTTTGTTTTACAAAAAAAAAACTCAATTTTTCATAATTTCAAAATTTGTATTTTATTCTCGATTCGTACTTTTGTTTTACAATAAAAAATCAATTTCTCATAATTTGGAATTTTATATTTTATTCCTGATCCGTACTTTTGTTTTACACAAAAAACTCAATTTTTCGTAATTTGGAAATTCGAGCGTGGTGGTTTAGGATATTTTGGGTCTGTTAAATAAAGACGGCAGTGTAAAAACCAAGAGGGGGGGTGAATTGGGTTTTTAAAGAAATTTTCTCTTTCAAATAAATTTTAGGTTTTGAAAAACTTTCAAAAACTTGGATGTGAATTTTTCCAATCCTTTGATTAACGCTGTTGGGATTAGCAATTGTAATAATGATCCACAATTAAAAGATAAAGAGAAAGAGAAAGAACACAAAGATTTATACTGGTTTGGATTAAGCCAATCCTACATCCAGTTCCCAACCACCACAAATCCGTGATGATTTTCCCCACTATCTTTAATTGAAATTACAAACACCAATTCATGCAATAACAAAAAGAGATAAACGGAAACACCTCCTCAGACACACTAAGGATGAAACACTTCCCCAGACACACTGAGGATGAAACCCACCTCTCTTGACACACAAGAGATGAAACACCTCCCTTAGAACCAATCCAAGGGATGAATTTTCCCTTTATAGAAAACAAGTAAAAGAATACACCGAAATGTGCTTGGATAGAAAGCTTGAGCACAATGATCACCACTTCCAAAGACTTGATCAAAGCGAAGAGAGCGGGAAAGCGGCTTTGAAAAAGCTAAGGCGCGAAACACTTTGAATATTTTGTGTTTGTCCGGATGTATTAAACCTAAGACATTCTCTTTCATTTTATAATTCGAAAATGCTCCAAAGTTTCCATTCTTAGGTTGATTTAAAATTAATTTTGCAAAAACGACTCATTTAATCGATTATATTAAAAGCTTAATCGATTATATCATGTTTAAAAACTGGAAAACAAATATCGTCTGATTTAATCGATTAGATTAAGGCCATAATCGATTATATTAACCCAGAATCAATATAATCGATTATCAAAGACACTTAATCGATTATTTTGCTCGTTAAACATTTTTAATTCAAATTTTAAGTTAAATAATCGATTATCTACGTATGATAATCAATTAAAAGCGTAGAAAAACGTTTTTGCGAGAAAACACCTTGCTCTCTTGTTTGGGAAGGTCTTGAATGGGATTTATGACTTACTCTTTTTATCCAACACCCAAAACAGAA
Organism: Lablab purpureus; assembly: GCA_030347555.1. Classification (NCBI taxonomy): domain Eukaryota; kingdom Viridiplantae; phylum Streptophyta; class Magnoliopsida; order Fabales; family Fabaceae; genus Lablab; species Lablab purpureus. The sequence continues at coordinate 21,779,126 of CM059256.1, read as the reverse complement.
CCTTCTACCTTTGATCCTTCGACTCTTGAGAAAATCTTCATCAATCTTCTCTCTTGAAAGCTTTGAATGCTCTTTATGCCTTTCCTTTCTTATCAAGCAACCTTCCTTTGTGAGATGGCACAAGTATTTAATGTTGATTGAAACTTCCTAGAAACTTCATCATCAAAACTGTAGGTCTCCATAAAACTCTGGACTTGAAATATGCCAACAATCTCCCCCTTTTTGATGATGATAAAAAGAAACCTATAGACTTGTGATAAAATCCTGAAAATCTTGAAAATAATGTATGGATATCTCCATCATAAATATTAGTCCACAAAGGAAAGAAAATAGGCAGTCATATAGCATTTAAGTTTCAATTTGAATTTTGAAAAAGAGATTTCAAGGAATTAATGAGTGGAAATTATTTCTAAAAACTCCCCCTTAAACTATGCTCTTAATTGTTTAAGCTATATAAGGCACTTATTTGAATTATTTCCTAAAGTTCCCTTGAAATTAATTTTCTTAAAAGCTATATTAACTAGACAGATTTTCAATCAAGACAAATATTTTCTCCCCTTTATTTTTATCATTTTCAAAAAGATTACATTTTTAGAGATAATTACAGCGAAGCAAATTAATACACGGAAAATAATAGAGAGAGAAAAAAATACAGCAGCTGGAAAATAATGAAGAACAAGCTAAGGAAAAGTGAACTTGTAGCCTATTCAGTTTCTTGACTATCTTCTTCATCTTCCTCAACATTGGTCGGTTGTTTGCCTCTTGAGGATGTTGTATTATCTTCTTCGAGAGATAATTCTTCAATGTTCATCTTTCTTTCAACTCTATACATTCTTCTATTAAGCCTTGAGAGTTGATGAGAAAGGCCTTCAAATTCCTTGGTGTGAAGATTCATCATTGTATCCATTCTTGATATGAGAAGCTCCTCCACTGATCCTGGTTGAGGTTGAAATTGAGGTGGAGGTTGAGGTTGGTCTTCATCATCCTCTTCCATTTCAGCAGCTTCATCTTCTCTTTGCCTGAACCTGTTGCCTTATTCTATGAGGCCCATATGTCTTAGAACATTTTTGCCAATTTTGCTATTGCTTAGCAAAATCTGTTTATTCTCCCCTTCAAGATCAACACCTTTGTATTCTAGAATCTTAGAAATAAACACAGCATAGGGTAATGCAAAAGAGGAAAGCCTAGTGGATTTAAACATATTATCAAGGATAATTGAGGGCCAATCTATGCTCACATTATTAAGGAATCCATACATTAGAAGAATGTCTTCCTTAGTAAGTTGGGCATGATTAGTGCCTCTTGCAACTAAAATCCAAACAATAACATAATGCAGCATTCTTTCATTTAACTTTACATTACCAACTTTATACAAGTTCTGAACTTGTAGGTTAGGATCCTTGCAGAATTTTCTGAATTCTACCAACTTGTTAAAGTCCTCAAAGCCATATGTGATGTTTATGCCTTGAGTTGAGAGACCAGCTACATTGTTCCACAAATCTTCATCAAAGAAGATCCTTACACCTTTCACTTTGGTGCTTGGGCTGGCTGTTCTTGATGTCAAGTTCATGTAGAACACTCTAACCAAATCTGGGTAGAATGCCCCTTCCATCTCCACAAATTGTTGTAGTCCACTTCCTACTAAAAATTCCTGAAATTGAAAACCATGAGATCTAAAAATTCACAAGACAAGAATTTAGGGGTAAGAATTTTTCTATCCTTCCACTTGTTAACAAAACCAATTTGCAGATCCTCATCTGAAATCCAACCAGCTAGAGTTGGAGGTCTCCTTTCTTTAGAAGTCATTGGCTCCTTGCCCCTTCTCCTTGATGGCATCTTCCTTCTTCTTTGATCAGCCATTGTGGTGATATAAAAGACAAGAAAAATTGCACAACAAGATAATGGAATAACAGAGACAGACACGAGAGAATTAAAATTCGCACAAGACGAACAAATAACAACGAAAGCGACAAGAGTGAAAGAGAGAGTGAGTGAGTCACTTTGATTCTCAAACCAGCTATTTATAGAATGAAATCCGGGTCATAAAGCGTTGATTTAATGAAAATATATCCGTTGGGAACGAATATAGCCGTTTAAAAAAGACAAAACACGTGAAAACATGGCCAACGTTCGAAAATCAGAGTTGCAGAAAAAACACAGAACGGTGCATTTAATCGATTATATTCTCATTTAATCGATTATTTGCCTTCAAAAATTTTCCAGAAAACGAAAACCCAGAAATTTAATCGATTATGTGCATTCCTTAATCGATTAAATTGCTCCCCAATGATTTAATCGATTATGTCATAAACTTAATCGATTATATTTTAAAACATTTTCACAAACACCGCGTTTAATCGATTAATACACGAAACCTAATCGATTAAATACGTAAATTTTCGTAAAACGCTGAAATAACATAAAAAACAACAACAACACTTACCTGGAACCTTTTTAAGCTCATAAAATCTTACTTGAGATAAGGATGTGGTAAATATGCCAATTCGTTGATGTTTTTGCCTCCCTTCATAAAGTTGATCACTTGCTAACTCATCACCAAAGAGGCCTTTTGGATATGGAACCAACCTGCAATATAAACAAGAAAAATTCTGGTTCCCCACAATCACTTATTAGGGTCCTCATGGGTTAGAAGCAATTTTTCCTTTGGGAACCCATTTGTATTTCCCATTAGGAACACTATAACGTTTAATATTGCATCTATTAACCGAATGACCTTTATGCATACAATAAAAACATGTAGGAACATTTGTTCTTGTTGAGAAATATGCATTTTTATAAAACTTCTTTGTAGGCACATTTTGTTTAAAGGAATTAGGATTTTCAAAAACCTGATTTGAATTAGACGATTCTCCTTTCACAAAAACAGTTTTGGTAGGTTTATGATTATACCTGAAATTATAACCAAGTCCTGCTTTTTCATATAAACCTTTTTGTACTTTCAAAACATTGTTTAAATTTTTATTTCCCACTGAAATGTTTGAAAGAGATGTTTCAAGATAAGAAACTTTATTTGCAAGATCATTACAGTTTTCGCAAACAGGAATTTTGGTTTTGCATTTGCAAGGGATTTTCGCTGTTTCCAAATCATCTTTCAAAACCTTGTTTTCTTCTTCCAAATCAATAATTTTCTTTTCAAGAATCTTATAATCATTTTTCAATTTATTGTAAACCGAAGAAAGCTTTTCAGATTTTTTACAAAGGCTAAGAAATTCTTTAAGCAATTCATCATAATCATTAGGGAGATCAGAATCACTTACCTCGCTGCACGTGGATTCCACATCATCATCTGCCATGAGACAAATGTTTGCTTCCTCTTCTGATTCACTTGAACCTTCAGAAGAACTCACTTCATTGTCGTCCCAAGCGATATATGCTTTCTTCTTCTTTTTGAAGAACTTCTTGTTTTTCTTTTCCCTTTCTTCAGGTTTCTTGGAATTTGGGCAGTCTGCTCTCATGTGCCCCTTTTTTCCACAACCATAACATTTATAATTATTGTTAGCATTTGAACTTTCAAATTTCTTACCTTTCTTATGGTTGCTTTTCTTCTTGATGAACTTCTTGTATTTCTTTACAAATTTATCAAGATCATCGTCTTCTGAATCATTAGTATCACTACTCTCCTCTTTGTCGGATTCCGCTTTAAGAGCAATGCCTTTCCTCTTGACGTCTTCTTCTTCTCCTTTGAAACGTCCAAGTTCCATTTCATGTTCTCTAAGCTTCCCGAAGAGAGTTGTCATGTTCATGTTTGACAGATTCTTTGATTCCGTGATGGCCGTCACTTTAGGTTGCCAAGTCCTGTCCAAAGATTTCAAAATTTTGACATTTAATTCTTCAGTATCGAATTTCTTACCTAACGCCTTGAGATGATTTACGATGTGAGTAAATCTCTTTTGTACGTCGCATATGGTTTCTCCTTTGCTCATACGGAACATTTCATATTCCTGAATCAAGGTGTTCTTCCTTGATCGTTTCACTTCTTCCGTTCCTTCATGTGTGACTTCTAGAGTGTCCCACATCTCCTTTGCAGTAGTGCAATCTGATAACCTGTAAAACTCATCAATGGTTAAGGCAGATGCTATCATGTTACACGCCCTTATGTCGCATTGATTCTGGTTGTATTCGTCCTTGCTCCAATTTGCTTTCTTCTTAGGTACCTGCGCTTCTTCAACAACAACCATAGGAATAAATGGACCATCTACAACAGCATCCCAAACGCCTTGATCATTAGATCTTAGAAAAATTTCCATCCTCTTTTTCCAAAAAGGATAGTTTTCACCTGTAAAAAGTGGTGGTCTATAGATAGATGCACCTTCAGCAAAAGTTTGGTTTTTGTCTGCCATAAGGATCTTGTTTTTGAGTAACTTTCAAAAACCCAGCTCTGAGGCCAATTGTTAATTAAAGACGGCAGTGTAAAAACCAAGAGGGGGGGGGGGTGAATTGGGTTTTTAAAGAAATTTTCTCGTTCAAATAAATTTTAAAATGCTCCAAAGTTTCCATTCTTAGGTTGATTTAAAATTAATTTCGCAAAAACGACTCATTTAATCGATTATATTAAAAGCTTAATCGATTATATCATGTTTAAAAATTGGAAAACAAACATCGTCTGATTTAATCGATTAGATTAAGGCCATAATCGATTATATTAACCCAGAATCAATATAATCGATTATCAAAGACACTTAATCGATTATTTTGCTCGTTAAACATTTTTAATTCAAATTTTAAGTTAAATAATCGATTATCTACGTATGGTAATCGATTAAAAGCGTAGAAAAACGTTTTTGCGAGAAAACACCTTGCTCTCTTGTTTGGGAAGGTCTTGAATGGGATTTATGACTTACTCTTTTTATCCAACACCCAAAACAGAACCTTCTACCTTTGATCCTTCAGCTCTTGAGAAAATCTTCATCAATCTTCTCTCTTGAAAGCTTTGAATGCTCTTTATGCCTTTCCTTTCTTATCAAGCAACCTTCCTTTGTGAGATGGCACAAGTCTTTAATGTTGATTGAAACTTCCTAAAAACTTCATCATCAAAACTGTAGGTCTCCATAAAACTCTGGACTTGAAATATGCCAACAATCTCCCCCTTTTTGATGATGATAAAAAGAAACCTATAGACTTGTGATAAAATCCTGAAAATCTTGAAAATAATGTATGGATATCTCCATCATAAATATTAGTCCACAAAGGAAAGAAAATAGGCAGTCATATAGCATTTAAGTTTCAATTTGAATTTTGAAAAAGAGATTTCAAGGAATTAATGAGTGGAAATTATTTCTAAAAACTCCCCCTTAAACTATGCTCTTAATTGTTTAAGCTATATAAGGCACTTATTTGAATTATTTCCTAAAGTTCCCTTGAAATTAATTTTCTTAAAAGCTATATTAACTAGACAGATTTTCAATCAAGACAAATATTTTCTCCCCCTTTATTTTTATCATTTTCAAAAAGATTACATTTTTAGAGATAATTACAGCAGAAGCAAATTAATACACAGAAAATAATAGAGAGAGAAAAAAATACAGTAGCTGGAAAATAATGAAGAACAAGCTAAGGAAAAGTGAACTTGTAGCCTATTCAGTTTCTTGACTATCTTCTTCATCTTCCTCAACATTGGCTGGCTGTTTGCCTCTTGAGGATGTTGTATTATCTTCTTCAGGAGATAATTCTTCAATGTTCATCTTTCTTTCAACTCTATACATTCTTCTATTAAGCCTTGAGAGTTGATGAGAAAGGCCTTCAAATTCCTTGGTGTGAAGATTCATCATTGTATCCATTCTTGATATGAGAAGCTCCTCCACTGATCCTGGTTGAGGTTGAAATTGAGGTGGAGGTTGAGGTTGGTCTTCATCATCCTCTTCCATTTCAGCAGCTTCATCTTCTCTTTGCCTGAACCTGTTGCCTTGTTCTATGAGGCCCATATGTCTTAGAACATTTTTGCCAATTTTGCTATTGCTTAGCAAAATCTGTTTATTCTCCCCTTCAAGATCAACACCTTTGTATTCTAGAATCTTAGAAATAAACACAGCATAGGGTAATGCAAAAGAGGAAAGCCTAGTGTATTTAAACATATTATCAAGGATAATTGAGGGCCAATCTATGCTCACATTATTAAGGAATCCATACATTAGAAGAATGTCTTCCTTAGTAAGTTGGGCATGATTAGTGCCTCTTGAAACTAAAATCCAAACAATAACATAATGCAGCATTCTTTCATTTAACTTTACATTACACTCTATTTTTCGTAACTTCGAAATTCAAATTTTATTTTCGATCCGTACTTTTGTTTTACACAAAAAAACTCAATTTCTCGTAATTTCGAAATTTAAATTTTATTTTTGATCCGTAGTTTTGTTATACAAAAAAAATCGATTTTTCATAATTTGGAAATTTATATTTTATTTTTGATCCGTACTTTTTTTTTACAGAAACAAACTCAATTTTTTGTATTCTGGAAATGGAAATTTTATTTTCGATCCCCACTTTTGTTTTACAAAAAAAACTCATTTTTTCCTAGCTTGGAAATTTATATTTTATTTTTGATCCGTACTTTTCTTTTCCAAAAAAAAAACTCAATTTTTCATAATTTGGAATTTTATATTTTATTCTCGATCTGTACTTTTTTTTACACAAAAAAACTCAATTTCTCGTAATTTCGAAATTCGAATTTTATTTTTGATCCATACTTTTGTTATACAAAAAAAATCAATTTCTCATAATTTGGAATTTTATATTTTATTCCCCATCCGTACTTTTGTTTTACACAAAAAAAACTCAATTTTTCGTAATTTGGAAATTCAAATTTTATTTTCGATCCGTACTTTTGGTTTACAAAAAAAATCAATTTTTCATAATTTGAAAATTTATATTTTATTTTCGATCCGTACTTTTGTTTTACAAAAAAAATCATTTTTTTATAATTCGGAAATTTATATTTTATTTTCGATCCGTACTCTTGTTTTACAAAAAAAATCCATTTTCCATAATTTGGAAATTTATATTTTATTCACGATCCGTCCTTTTATTTTAGAAAAAAAGTCAATTTTTCATAATTTGGAAATTTATATTTTATTCTCGATTCGTACTTTTGTTTTACAAAAAAAAACTCCATTTTTCATAATTTAGAAATTTATATTTTATTCTCGATCCGTACTTTTGTTTTACGCAAAAAAATCTATTTTTCGTAACTTCGAAATTCAAATTTTATTTTCGATCCGTACTTTTGTTTTACACAAAAAAAACTCAATTTCTCGTAATTTCGAAATTTAAATTTTATTTTTGATCCGTAGTTTTGTTATACAAAAAAAATCGATTTTTCATAATTTGGAAATTTATATTTTATTTTCGATCCGTACTTTTTTTTTACAGAAACAAACTCAATTTTTTGTATTCTGGAAATGGAAATTTTATTTTCGATCCCCACTTTTGTTTTACAAAAAAAACTCATTTTTTCCTAGCTTGGAAATTTATATTTTATTTTCGATCCGTACTTTTGTTTTCCAAAAAAAAACTCAATTTTTCATAATTTGGAATTTTATATTTTGTTCTCAATCTGTACTTTTTTTTACACAAAAAAACTCAATTTCTCGTAATTTCGAAATTCGAATTTTATTTTTGTTCCATACTTTTGTTATACAAAAAAAAATCAATTTCTCATAATTTGGAATTTTATATTTTATTCCCCATCCGTACTTTTGTTTTACACAAAAAAACTCAATTTTTCATAATTTGGAAATTCAAATTTTATTTTCGATCCGTACTTTTGTTTTACAAAAAACAAAACTCAATTTTTCATATTTTGGAAATTTAATTTTTATTTTCGATCTATACTTTAGTTTTACACAAAAAAACCCAATTTTTCGTAATTTCGAAATTTATAATTTATTCTTGGTCCGTACTTTTGCTTTACAAAAAAAAATCATTTTTTCATAATTCAGAAATTTATATTTTATTTTCGATCCGTACTTTTGTTTTACAAGAGAAAAAATCCATTTTCCATAATTTTGGAAATTTATATTTTATTCACGATCCGTGCTTTTATTTTACAAAAAAAGTCAATTTTTCAGAATTTGGAAATTTATACTTTATTCTCGATCCATACTTTTGTTTTACACAAGAAAAACTCAATTTTTCGTAGTTTCGTAGTTTCGAAATTTAAATTTTATTTTTGATCCGTTGTTTTGTTATAGAAAAAAAAATCCATTTCTCATAATTTGGAAATTTATATTTTATTTTCGATCCATACTTTTTTTTTTACAAAAAAAAAACTCAATTTTTTGTAATCTGTAAATTCAAATTTTATTTTCGATCCCCACTTTTGTTTTACAAAAAGAAACTCAATTTTTCCTAATTTGGAAATTTATATTTTATTTCCGATCCGTACTTTTGTTTTGCAAAAAAAAAGTCAATTTTTCACAATTTGGAAATTTATATTTTATTCTCGATACGTACTTTTGTTTTACGCATAAAAACTCAAATTTTCATAATTTCAAAATTTACATTTTATTCTCTATCTGTACTTTTTTTTACAAAAAAAACACAATTTTTCGTAATTTCTTTAAATTTTATTTTTGATCCGTACTATTTTTTTACAAAAAAAAACTCAATTTTTTGTATCTGTAACTTCAATTTTTTTTTTCGATCCCCACTTTTGTTTTACAAAAAAAAACTCAATTTTTCCTAATTTGGAAATTTGTATTTTATTTTCGATTCGTACTTTTGTTTTACAAGAAAAAAACTCAATTTTTCATAATTTGGAGATTTATATTTTATTCTCGATACGTACTTTCGTTTTACGCATAAAAACTCAATTTTTCGTAATTTCAGAATTTATATTGTATTCTCGATCTGTACTTTTTTTTCCACAAAAAAACTCAATTTTTCATAATTTCGAAATTCAAATTTTATTTTTGATTCGTACTTTTGTTTTACAAAAAAAATCCATTTCTCATAATTTGGAAATTTATATTTTATTTTCGATCCGTAGTTTTGTTTTACACAAAAAAACTCAATTTTTCGAAATTTGGAAATTCAAACTTTATTTTCGATCCGTACTTTTTTATTACAAAAAAAACTCAATTTTTCGTAATTTGGAAATTCAAATTTTATTTTCGATCCTCACTTTTGTTTTACAAAAAAAACTCAATTTTTCCTAATTTGGAAATTTATATTTTATTTTCGATCTGTACTTTTGTTTTACGCATAAAAACTCAATTTTTCGTAATTTCGAAATTCGAATTTTATTTTTGATTTGTACTTTTCTTTTACACAAAATAACTCAATTTTTCGTAATTTCGAAATTTAAATTTTATTTTCGATTTGTACTTTTGTTTTACAAAAAAAAAGTCATTTTTTCATAATTGGGAAATTTAATTTTTATTTTTGATCCGCACTTTAGTTTTACAAAAACAAAATCCATTTTTCCTAATAAGGAAATTTCTATTTTATTCTCGATCCGTACTTTTGGTTTACACAAAAAAACTCAATTTTTCATAACTTCGAAAAAAAAACTCAATTTTTCATAATTTGGAAATTTGCATTTTATTCTCGATCCATACTTTTGTTTTACACAAACAAAAACTCAATTTTTCGTAATTTCAAATTTTGTATTTTATTCTCGATCCATACTTTCGTTTTACAAAAAAAAAATCAATTTCTCATAATTTGGAATTTTATATTTTTATTCCCTATCCGTACTTTTGTTTTACACGAAAAAAATTCAATTTTTCGTAATTTGGAAATTCAAATTTTATTTTCCATCCGTACTTTTGGTTTACAAGAAAAATCAATTTTTCATAATTTGGAAATTTTTATTTTATTTTCGATCCGTACTCTGTTTTTACAAAAAACAAAACTCAATTTTTATATTTAGGAAATTCAATTTTTATTTTCGATTTGTACTTTTGTTTTACACAAAAAAACTCAATTTTTCGTAATTTCGAAATTTATAATTTATTCTCCATCCGTACTTTTGTTTTACAAAAAAAGTCATTTTTTCATAATTGGGAAATTTATATTTTATTTTCGATCCGTACTTTCGTTTTACAAAAAAAAATCCATTTTCCATAATTTGGAAATTTTTATTTTATTCACGATTCGTGCTTTTCTTTTACAAAAAAAGTCAATTTTTGATAATTTGGAAATTTATATTTTATTCTCGATCCGTACATTTGTTTTACAAGAAAAAAACTCAATTTTTCATAATTTGGAGATTTATATTTTATTCTCGATACGTACTTTCGTTTTACGCATAAAAACTCAATTTTTTGTAATTTCGGAATTTATATTGTATTCTCGATCTGTACTTTTTTTACACACAAAAACTCAATTTTTCATAATTTCGAAATTCAAATTTTATTTTTGATCCGTAATTTTTTTTTACAAAAAAAACTCAATTTTTCGTAATTTGGAATTCAAATTTTATTTTCGATCCTCACTTTTGTTTTACAAAAAAAAACTCAATTTTTCCTAATTTGGAAATTTATATTTTAATTTCAATCCGTAGTTTTGTTTTACAAACAAGAAACTCAATTTTTCATAATTTGGAAATTTATATTTTATTCTCGATGCGTACATTTGTTTTACACATAAAAATTCAATTTTTGGTAATTTCGAATTTTATATTTTGTTTTGGATTCGTACTTTTGTTTTAAAAAAAAAAACACAATTTTTCTTAACTTTTATTTTCGATCCGCACTTTAGTTTTACAAAAAAAAATCCATTTTTCCTAATTAGGAAATTTATATTTTATTCTCGATATGTACTTTAGTTTTACACAAAAAAACTCAATTTTTCATAATTTGGAAATTTGTATTTTATTCTCGATCCGTACTTTTGTTTCACACAAAAAAACTCAATTGTTCATAAATTGGAAATTTATATTTTATTCTCAGTCTGTACTTTTGTTTTACAAAAAAACAAACTCAATTTTTCGTAATTTCAAAATTTGTATTTTATTCTCGATCTGTACTTTTGTTTTACAAAAAAAATCAAATTCTCATAATTTGGAATTTTATATTTTATTCCCATTCCGTACTTTTGTTTTACACGAAAAAACTCAATTTTTCGTAATTTGGAATTTCAAGTTTTATTTTCGATCCGTACTTTTGGTTTACAAAAAAAATCAATTTCTCATAATTTGGAAATTTATATTTTATTTTCGATCCGTAGTATTTTTTACAAAAACCAAAACTCAATTTTTCATATTTAGGAAATTCAATTTTTATTTTCGATCTGTACTTTTGTTCAACACAAAAAAACTCAATTTTTCGTAATTTCGAAATTTATAATTTATTCTCCATCCATACTTTTGTTTTACAAAAGAAATCATTTTTTCATAATTGCGAAATTTTATTTTATTTTCGATCCGGACTTTTGTTTTACCAAAAAAAATCCATTTTCCATAATTTGGAAATTTTAATTTTATTCACGATTCGTGCTTTTATTTTACAAAAAAAAGTCAATTTTTCATAATTTGGAAATTTATATTTTATTCTCGATCCGTACTTTTGTTTTACAAAAAAAAACTCAATTTTTCATAATTTGGAAATTTATATTTTATTTTCGATCCGTACTTTTGTTTTACAAAAAAACAAAACTCAATTTTTCATATTTAGGAAATTCAATTTTTATTTTCGATCTGTACTTTTGTTTTACACAAAAAACCTCAATTTTTCATAATTTCGAAATTTATAATTTATTCTCCATCCGTACTTTTGTTTTACAAAAAAACTCATTTTTTCATAATTCGGAAATTTATATTTTATTTTCGATCCGTACTTTTGTTTTACAAAAAAAAAATCCATTTTCCATAATTTGGAAATTTATATTTTATTCACGATCTGTGCTTTTATTTTACAAAAAAGTCCATTTTTCATAATTTGGAAATTTATATTTTATTCTCGATTCGTACTTTTGTTTTACAAAAAAAAATTCAATTTTTCATAATTTGGAAATTTATATTTTATTCTCGATCCATTCTTTTGTTTTACACAAAAAAAACTCTATTTTTCATAACTTCGAAATTAAATTTTTATTTTCGATCCGTACTTTTGTTTTACAAAAAAAAACTCAATTTTTCGTAATTTCGAAATTTAAATTTTAGTTTTGATCCGTAGTTTTGTTATAGAAAAAAAATCCAATTTTCACAATTTGCAAATTTATACTTTATTTTCGATCCGTACTTTTTTTAAAAAAAAAACAATTTTTTGTAATCTGTAACTTCAAATTTTATTTTCGATCCCCACTTTTGTTTTACAAAAAAAACTCAATTTTTCCTAATTTGGAAATTTGTATTTTATTTTCGATCCGTACTTTTGTTTTACAAGAAAAAGCTGAATTTTCATAATTTGGAGATTTATATTTTATTCTCGATCCGTACTATCGTTTTACGGATAAAAACTCAATTCTTCGTAATTTCGGAATTTATATTGTATTCTCCATCTGTACTTTTTTTTACGCAAAAAAACTCAATTTTTCATAATTTCGAAATTCAAATTTTATTTTTGATCCGCATTTTTGTTTTACAAAAAAAATCCATTTCTCATAATTTGGAAATTTGTATTTTATTTTTTATCCGTACTTTTTTTTACAAAAAAAACTCAATTTTCGTAATTTGGAATTCAAATTTTATTTTCGATCCTCACTTTTGTTTTACAAAAAAAAACTCAATTTTTCCTAATTTGGAAATTTATATTTTATTTTCGATCCGTAGTTTTGTTTTACAAAAAAGAAACTCAATTTTTCATAATTTGGAAATTTATATTTTATTCTCGATGCGTACATTTGTTTTACACATAAAAACTCAATTTTTGGTAATTTCGAATTTTATATTTTGTTTTGGATTCGTACTTTTGTTTTCCAAAAAAAAAACACTATTTTTCTTAATTTTTATTTTCGATCCGTACTTTAGTTTTACAAAAAAAAATCCATTTTTCCTAATTAGGAAATTTATATTTTATTCTCGATCCGTACTTTAGTTTTACACAAAAAACCTCAATTTTTCATAATTTGGAAATTTGTATTTTATTCTCGATCCGTACTTTTGTTTTACAAAAAAAAACTCAATTTTTCATAAATTGGAAATTTATATTTTATTCTCAGTCCGGTCTTTTGTTTTACACAAAAAAAACTCAATTTTTCGTAATTTCAAAATTTGTATTTTATTCTCGATCCGTACTTTTGTTTTACAAAAAAAATCAATTTGTCATAATTTGGAATTTTATATTTGATTCCCGTTCTGTACTTTTGTTTTCAACAAAAAAACTCAATTTTTCGTAATTTAGAAATTCAAGTTTTATTTTCGATCCGTACTTTTGGTTTACAAAAAAAATCAATTTTTCATAATTGGGAAATTTTTATTTTATTCACGATTCGTGCTTTTATTTTACAAAAAAAGTCAATTTTTCATAATTTGGAAATTTATATTTTGTTCTCGATCCATACTTTTGTTTTACAAAAAAAAACTCAATTTTTCATTATTTGGAAATTTATATTTTATTTTCGTTCCGTACTTTTGTTTTACAAAAAACAAAACTCAATTTTTCATATTTAGGAAATTAAATTTTTATTTTCGATCTATACTTTCGTTTTACACAAAAAAGCTCAATTTTTCATAATATCGAAATTTATAATTTATTCTCGCTCCGTACTTTTGTTTTACAAAAAAAATCATTTTTTCATAATATCGAAATTTATAATTTATTCTCGGTCCGTACTTTTGTTTTACAAAAAAAATCATTTTTTCATAATTTTGAAATATATATTTTATTCTCGATCCGTACTTTAGTTTTACACAAAAAAAACTCAATTTTTCATAATTTGGAAATTTGTATTTTATTCTCGATCCGTACTTTTGTTTTACAAAAAAAAACTCAATTTTTCATAAATTGGAAATTTATATTTTATTCTCAGTTCGTACTTTTGTTTTACACAAAAAAAACTATATTTTTCGTAATTTCAAAATTTGTATTTTATTCTCGATCTGTACTTTTGTCTTACAAAAAAAAATCCATTTTCCATAATTTGGAAATTTATATTTTATTCACGATCCGTGCTTTTATTTTACAAAAAAGTCAATTTTTCATAATTTGGAAATTTATATTTTATTCTCGATTCGTACTTTTGTTTTACAAAAAAAAATTCATTTTTTCATAATTTGGAAATTTATATTTTATTCTTGATCCGTACTTTTGTTTTACACAAAAAAACTCTATTTTTCGTAACTTCGAAATTAAAATTTTATTTTCGATCCGTACTTTTGTTTTAAAAAAAAAACTCAATTTTTCGTAATTTCGAAATTTAAATTTTATTTTTGATCCATAGTTTTGTTATAGAAAAAAAAATCCAATTTTCATAATATGCAAATTCATATTTTATTTTCGATCCTTACTTTTGTTTTACAAAAAAAAAACTCAATTTTCCTAATTTGGAAATTTATATTATATTTTTTATCCGTACTATTGTTTTACAAAACAAAAACTCAATTTTTCATAATTTGGAAATTTATATTTTATTCTCGATACGTACTTTTGTTTTACGCATAAAAACTGAATTTTTCATAATTTTGAAGTTTATATTTTATTCTCGATCCGTACTTTTTTCTACACAAAAAAACTCAATTTTTCGTAATTTCGAAATTCAAATCTTTTTTTTGATTCGTACTTTTGTTATACAAAAATAAATCCATTTTTCATAATTTGGAAATTTATATTTTATTTTCGATCTGTACTTTTTTTTTACAAAAAAAAACTCAATTGTTCTTAATTTGGAAATTCAAATTTTATTCTCGATCCCCACTTTTGTTTTAAAAAAAACACAATTTTTCCTAATTTGAAAATTTATATTTTATGTTCGATCCGTACTTTTGTTTTACAAAGAAAAATCAGTTTTTCACAATTGGGAAATTTATATTTTATTTTCGATCCGTACTTTTGTTTTACAAAAAAAGAATCCACTTTCCATGATTTCGAAATTTATATTTTATTCGCGATCCGTGCTTTTATTTTACAAAAAAAGTTAATTTTTCATAATTTGGAAATGTATATTTTATTCTCGATCCGTACTTTTGTTTTACAAAAAAAACCTCAATTTTTCATAATTTTTTAAATTTTATTTTTGATCCGGACTTTTGTTATACAAAAAAAAATCCATTTTTCATAATTTGAAAATGTATATTTTATTTTCGATCCGTACTTTTTGTTACAAAAAAACTCAATTTTTGTAATCTGTAAATTTAAATTTTATTTTCAATCCCCACTTTTGTTTAACAAAAAAAACTCAATTTTTCCTAATTCGGGAATTTATATTTTATTTTCGATCCGTACTTTTGTTTTACAAAAAAAAACCATTTTGTTTCATAATTTTGAATTTTATATTTTCTTCTCGATCAGTAATATTTTTTACACAAAAAAACTCAATTTTTCGTAATTTCGAAATTCAAATTTATTTTATATCCGTACTTTTGTTTCACACAACAAAACTCAATTTTTCATAATTTGGAAATTTATATTTTATTTTCAATCCATACTTTTGTTTTACCAAAAAAAAAACTCAATTTTTCAGAATTTCAAAATTTAAATTTTATTTTCGATCCATACCATTGTTTTATAAAAAAAACTCAATTTTTCATAATTTGGAAATTTATATTTTATTATCGATCCGTAGTTTTGTTTTACCCAAAAAACCGAATTTTTCGACACTTCGAAATTCAAATTTTATTTTCGATTCGTACTTTTGTTTTACACAAAAAAACTCAATTTTTTTGAATTTCGAAATTTAAATTTTATTTTCGATCTGTACATTTGTTTTACAAAAAAAAATTCATAATTGGGAAATTTATATTTTATTCTTGATCCGTACTTTTGTTTAACAGAAAAAAAAAAACTAAATTTTTTATAATTTCAAAATTTAAATTTTATTTCGATCTATGCTTTTGTTGTACAAAAAAAAATCAATTTTTCATAATTTGGAAATTTATATTTTATTTTCGATCCGTACTTTTTTTTGCAAAAAAAAACTCAATTTTTCATAATTTGGAAATTTATATTTTATTTCCAATCCCTAGTTTTGTTTTACAAGAAAAAACTCAATTTTTCATAATTTGGAATTTTATATTTTATTCACGATCTATACTTTTGTTTTACGCAAAAAATCTCAATTTATTGTAATTTCGAAATTAAAATTTTATTTTCGATCCGTACTTTTGTTTCACACAAAAAAATTGAATTTTTTCTAATTTCAAAATTTAAATTTTATTTTCGATACCTACCGTGTGGGTAGGGTTTTCAGAGTGTTATTGTGTCAGTACAGTAGCTGACCACAATGTGACCCACAGGTGTTAGTCTCTGAGTTCGGGCATAATAGTGTCGTACAGTAGCTGACCACAATGTGACCCACAGGTGTTAGTCTATGAGTTCGGGCATAGTAGTCGTGTCTTCCGGAAGATGTTGTTTTTTTAGGACATTTTGAATGTGCATGAGAATGTTGTGGTTATGTGTATTACATGATAATATTATTTGTGTTGTTACTTTTCAATTATTAAAGATGCATTAGATTTCAGAGCATTTAATATGTTTTATGATAAATGTGCATGAGAATAATGTGATGATGGATATTACATGAATACTATTATTTTGTGTTGTTATATTTTTGAATTATTAGCTTACCCTATAATTGTCAATTGTTTGGCCTGCGATGATCGTGTTTCACTACACAGGAGCAGATATTTCATTAGGTGAGAGGGATGCTTCTAAGTCCCAGGACTAGATTGGAAGATGAAGTAGCAGTTATAAGCATATATTTATATATGTTTTTATATCTCATAATAGAATTTTGTCCTAGTAGAAATTTTCTTTTGTATTGAATCCAAATCATATCAATATAATATATTTTTATCATCAGTTAATCCAAGTTACATTTGCACATTGAATATGATAATAGTAGTGATTTCTTGGGTCGTTACACATACTTTTGTTTTACAAAAAAAAACTAAATTTTTTAGATTTTGCAAATTTATATTTTATTCTCGATCCGAACATTTGTTTTACACAAAAAAAAACTCAATTTTTCGTAACTTCGAAATTCAAATTTAATTTTCGATACGTACATTTGTTTTACAAAAAAAAACAATTTTTCATAATTTCGAAATTTATATTTTATTTTTGATCCGTACTTTTGTTTTACAAAAGAAAAACTTAATTTTTCATAATTTGGAAATTCAAAGTTTATTATTGATCCGTACTTTTGTTTTACACAAAAAACTCAATTTTTTGTAATTTCGAAATTTATATTTTATTCTCGATCCGTACTTTTGTTTTACAAAAAAAATCAATTTTTCATCATTTGAAAATTTTTATTTTATTTTCGATCTGTACTTTGTTGTTTTACAATAAAAATCATTTTTTCATAATTTGGAAATTTATATTTTATTTTCGATTCGTGCATTTGTTTTACAAGAAAAAACTCAATTTTTCATAATTTTGAAATTTATATTTTATTCTCGATACGTACTTTTGTTTTACGTAAAAAAACTCAATTTTTCGTAATTTCGAAATTCATATTTTATTTTCGATCCGTACTTTTGTTTTACAAAAAAAAACTCAATTTTTAATAATTTGGAAATTCAAATTTTGTTTTCGATCCGTACTTATATTTTACACAAAAAAACTCAATTTTTCGTAATTTCAAAATTTATATTTTATTCTCGATCCGTACTTTTGTTTTAAAAAAATTCAATTTTTTATAATTTGAAAATTTATATTTTATTTTCGATCCATACTTTTGTTTTACAAAAAAAATTAATTTTTCTTAATTTGGAAATTTATATTTTATTCTCGATCCGTACTTTTCTTTTACAAAAAAAAAACTCAGTTTTTTTGTAATTTGGAAATTCAAATTTTCTATCCGATCCGTACTTTTGTTTTACATAAAAAAACTCTACTTTTCATAATTTGGAAATTTAAATTTTATTTCGATCCATACTTTTGTTTTACAAAAAAAAAATTCAATTTTTTATAATTTGGAAATTTATATTTTATTTTCGATCCATACTTTTGTTTTACAAAAAAAACTTTTCATAATTTTGAAATTTATATTTTACTCTCGATACGTACTTTTGTTTTACGTAAAAAAAACTCAATTTTTCGTAATTTCGAAATTCATATTTTATTTTTGATCCCTGATTTTGTTTTACAAAAAAAAAACTGAATTTTTCGTAATTTGGAAATTCAAATTTATTTTCGATCCGTACTTATATTTTATACAAAAAAACTCAATTTTTCGTAACTTCGAAATTTATATTTTATTTTGGATTCGTACTTTTGTTTTATAGAAAAAAATTATTTTTCATAATTTGGAAATTTATATTTTATTTTCGATCCGTACTTTTGTTTTAAAAAAAATACAATTTTTAATAAATTGGAAATTCAAATTTTATTTTCCATCCGTACTTATATTTTACAAATAAAACTCAATTTTTCGTAATTTCGAAATTTATATTTTATTCTCGATCTATACTTTTGTTTAAAAAAGATTCAATTTTTTATAATTTGGAAATTTATATATTATTTTCCATCCACACTTTTGTTTTACAAAAAAAATCAATTTTTCATAATTTGGAAATTTATATTTTATTTCCGATTCGTACTTTTGTTTTACAAAAAAAATTAAATTTTTCATAATTTGGAAATTTATATTTTATTTTCGATTCGTACTTTTGTTTTACAAAAAAAAACTATATTTTTCATAATTTGGAAATTTTTATTTTATTCTAGATACGTACTTTTGTTTTACGTAAAAAAACTCAATTTTTCGTAATTTCGAAATTCATATTTTATTTTCGATCCCTACTTTTGGTTTACAAAAAAAACTCAAGTTTTTTATAATTTGGATATTTATATTTTATTCTTGATCCCTACTTTTGTTTTACACAAAAGACTCAATTTTTTATAATTTGGAAATTCAAATTTTATTCTCGATCCGTACTTTTCTTTCACAGAAAAAACACAAATTTTCGTAAATTGGAAATTCGAATTTTCTTTTCGATCCATACTTTTTGTTTTACACAAAAATAAACTCTATTTTTCATAATTTCGAAATTTAAATTTTATTTTCGATCCGTACTTTTGTTTTAAAAAAAAAAGACTAAATTTTTCGTAATTTGGAAATTCAAATTTTATTTTCGATCTGTACTTATATCTCACACAAAAAAACTCAATTTTTCGTAATATCGAAATTTATATTTTATTTTTGATCTGTACGTTTGTTTTACAAAAAAAACACAATTTGTCGTAATTTGGAAATTCAAATTTTATTCTCGATCGTACTTTTGTTTTACACAAAAAAACTCAAGTTTTTGTAATTTCGAAGTTTATATTTTATTCTTGATCCATACTTTTGTTTTACAAAAACAATCGATTTTTCATAATTTGGAAATTTCTATTTTATTTTCTATCCATACTTTTGTTTTACGAAAAAAAACTCAATTTTTTATAATTTCGAAATTTATATTTTATTTTTGATCCGTACGTTTGCTTTACAAAAAAAAACTCAATTTGTCGTAATTTGGAAATTCAAATTTTATTCTTGATCGTACTTTTGTTTTACAAAAGAAAATCAAATTTTCATAATTTGGAAATTTATATTTTATTCTCGATACGTACATTTGTTTTACGCATAAAAACTCAATTTTTCGTAATGCTGAAATTTATATTTTCTTTTGGATCCGTACTTTTGTTTTACAAATAAAAACTCAATTTTTCATAATTTGGAATTTTAAATTTTATTCTCGATCCGTACTTTTGTTTTACACACAAAAATTTAAATTTTCGTAATTTCGAAATTTATATTTTATTCTCGATCCATACTTTTTTTTACAAAAAAAATTCAATTTTTTATAATTTGGATATTTATATTTTAATTTCGATCCATACTTTTGTTTTACAAAAAAAATCAATTTTTCATAATTTGTAATTTTATATTTTATACTCGATTACTTTTTTTTTACACAAAAAAACTCAATTTTTCGTTATTTCAAAATTTATAATTTATTCTCGATCCGTACTTATGTTTTACAAAAACAAACTAAATTTTTCATAATTCGGAAATTCAAGTTTTAATTTCGATCCGTACTTATATCTTACACAAAAAAACTCAATTTTTAGTAATTTCGAAATTTATATTTTGTTTTGATCCATACGTTTATTTTACAAAAAAACACTCAATTTTTCATAATTTGGATATTTAAATTTTATTCTCGATCCGTACTTTTGTTTTACACAAAAAACTCTATTTTTCGTAATTTGGAAATTCAAATTTTATTTTCGATCCTTTCTTTTGTTTTACACAAAAACACTCAATTTTTTGTAATTTTGAAATTTATATTTTATTCTCGATCTGTACTTTTGTTTAAAAAAAATCGATTTTTCATAATTTGGAAATTTATATTTTATTTTCGATCCGTAGTTTTGTTTTACAAAAAAAAACTCAATTTTTCGTAATTTCAAAATTTATTTTTTATTTTCGATCCGTACGTTTCTTTTACAAAAAAAAACTCAATTTTTCGTAATTGCAAAATTTTTATTTTATTTTTGATAAGTACGTTTGTTTTACAAAAAAAACTCAATTTGTCGTAATTTGGAAATTCAAATTTTATTCTCGATTGTACTTTTGTTTTACACAAAACAACTCAAGTTTTTGTAATTACGAAACTTAAATTTTATTCTCGATCCGTACTTTTGTTTTACAAAAAAAAACTCAATTTTTCATAATTTTGAAATTTATAATTTATTTTCGATACGTACTTTTGTTTTACGCAAAAAAACTCAATTTTTCGTACTTTCAAAATTCATATTTTATTTTCGATCCCTACTTTTGTTTTACAAAAAAAACTCAATTTTTGATAATTTGGATCTTTCTATTTTATTCTCGATCCGAACATTTGTTTTACACAAAAAAAAACTCAATTTTTTGTAATTTTGAAATTTAGATTTTATTCTCGATCCGTACTTTTCTTTAAAAAAATTGATTTTTCATAATCTGGAAATTTGTATTTTATTCTCTCTCCGTAGTTTTGTTTTACAAAAAAATACTCAACTTTTTGTACTTTGAAAATTTTTATTTTATTTTCGATCCATACGTTTGTCTTAAAAAAAATCGACTTTCCATAATTTGGAAATTTATATTTTATTCTCGATCCGTACTTTTGTTTTACACAAAAAAACTTAATTTTTCGAGACTTCGAAATTCAAATTTTATTTTTGATCCATACTTTTATATTACACAAAAAACCTCAATTTTTCATAATTTCAAAATTTAAATTTTATTTTCGATTTGTACTTTTGGTTTACAAAAAGAATCAATATTTCATAATTTGCAAATTTATATTTTATTCTCGATCCGTACTTTTGTTTTACAAAAAAAATCAATTTTTCGTAATTTGGATATTCAAATTTTCTTTTCGATCCGTACTTTTGTTTTACAAAAACAAAACTCAATTTTTTATAATTTTCAAAATTTAAATTTTATTTTCGATCCGTACTTTTGTTTTACAACAAAAATTCAATTTTTCATTATTGGGAAATTTGTATTTTATTTTCGATCCGTACTTTTGTTTTACAAATAAAAACTCAATTTGTCATAATTTGGAATTTTATATTTTATTCTCGATCCGTACTTTTGTTTTACACAAAAAAACTCAATTTTTCATAATTTGGAAATTCAAATTTATTTTCGATCCGTACTTTTATTTTACACAAAAAAATTCAATTTTTCGTAATTTGGAAATTTATATTTTATTCTCGATACGTACTTCTGTTTTATGCATAAAAACTCAATTTTTCGTAATTTCGAAAGTTATATTTTATTTTGGATCCTTACTTTTGTTTTAAAAAAAACCTCAATTTTTCATAATTTGGAATTTTATATTTTATTCTCGATTCGTACTTTTGTTTTACACAAAAAAACTCAATTTTCGTAATTTGGAAATTCAAATTTTATTTTCGATCCGTACTTTAATTTTACAGAAAAAAACTCAATTTTTCGTAATTTTGAAATCTAAATTTTATTTTCGATCCGTACTTTTTTTTACAAAAAAAATTCAATTTTTTCATAATTCCGATATTTATATTTTATTTTCGATCCATACTTTAGTTTTACAAAAAAAAAACTCCATTTTTAATAATTTGGAAATTCAAATTTTATTTTCGATTCGTACTTTTGTTTTACAAAAAAAAACTCAATTTTTCATAATTTGGAAATTCAAATTTTATTTTCGATTCGTACTTTCGTTTTACACAAAAAAACTCAAATTTTCGTAATTTGAAAATTCAAATTTTATTTTGAATCAGTACTTTTGTTTTACACAAAAAAAATTCAATTTTTCATAATTTCGAAATTTAACTTTTATTTTCGACCCATATTTTTCTTTTACAAAAAATTCAATTTTTCATAATTTGGAATTCTATACTTTATTTTCGATCCGTACTTTAGTTTTACAAAAAAACTCAATTTTTCATAATTTGAAAATTCAAATTTTTTTTCGATCCGTACTTTTGTTTTACACAAAAAAATTCAATTTTTCGTAATGTCGAAATTTAACTTTTATTTTCGATCCATACGTTTTTTTACAAAAAAAATTCAATTTTTTATAATTTGGAAATTTTTATTTTATTTTCGATCCGTACTTTAGTTTTTAAAAAAAAAAATCAATTTTTCATAATTGCGAAATTCAAATTCTATTTTCGATCCATACTTTTGTTTTACACAAAAAACTTAATTGTTCGTAATTTGGAAATTCAAATATTATTTTCGATCTGTACTTTTGTTTTACACAAAAAAACTCAAATTTTCGTAATTTCGAAATTCAAATTTTATTTTTGATCCCTACTTTTGTTTTAAACAAAAAAATTCAATTTTTCGTAATTTCGAAATTTAACTTTTATTTTCGATCCGTACCTTTTTTACAAAAAAATTCAATTTTTCATAATTTGGAAATTTATATATTATTTTCGATTCCTACTTTAGTTTTACAAAAAAAAACTCAATTTTTCATAATTTGGAAATTCAATTTTATTTTCGATCCGTACTTTTGTTTTAGACAAAAAAACTTAGTTTTTCATAATTTGGAAATTTAAATTTTATTTTCGATCCGTACTTTTGTTTTACACAAAAAAACTCAAATTTTCGTAATTTCGAAATTCCAATTTTATTTTCGATCCGTACTTTTGTTTTACACAAAAAAAATTCAATTTTTCATAATTTCAAAATTTAACTTTTATTTTCGATCTTTACTTTTTTTTTTACAAAAAAGATCAATTTTCATATTTTGGAAATTTATCTTTTATTTTCGATCCGTACTTTTGTTGTACAAAAAAAACTCAAATTTTCATAATGTGGAAATTCAAATTTTATTTATCGATCCGTAATTTTGTTTTACACAAAAAACTTAATTTTTAATAATTTTGAAATTCAAATTTTATTTTCGGTCCGTACTTTTGTTTTACACAAAAAAACTCAAATTTTCGTAATTTCAAAATTCAAATTTTATTTTCGATCCGTACTTTTGTTTTACACAAAAAAAATTCAATTTTTCGTAAATTCGAAATTTAACTTTTATTTTCTATCCGTACTTTTTCTTTACAAAAAAGTTCAATTTTTCATAATTTGGAAATTTATATTTTATTTTCGATCCGTATGTTAGTTTTACCAAAAAAAACTCAAATTTTCAAAATTTGGAAATTCAAATTTTATTTTCGATCCGTACTTTTGTTTTACACAAAAAAATTCAATTATTCGTAATTTCGAAATTTAACTTTTATTTTCAATTTGTACTTTTTTTTTACAAAAAAAATCAATTTTTCATAATTTGAAAATTTATCTTTTATTTTCGATCAGTACTTTTGTTGTACAAAAAAAACTCAATTTTTCATAATGTAGAAATTCAAATTTTATTTATCGATCCGTAATTTTGTTTTACACAAAAAAACTCAATTTTCATAATTTTGAAATTCAAATTTTATTTTCGGTCCGAATTTTGTTTCATACAAAAAACTCAATTTTTCATAATTTTGAAATTTATATTTTATTTTCGATCCGTACTATTGTCTTACAAAAAAAATCAATTTTTCATAATTTGGAAATGTAATTTTATTTTCGATCCGTACTTTTGTTTTACAAAAAAAAATCAATTTTTCCCAATTTGGAAATTTATATTTTATTCTCGATACGTACTTTTTTTTTACGCATAAAAACTCAATTTTTCGTAATTTTGAAATTTGTATTTTGTTTTGGATATGTACTTTTATTTGACACAAAAAACTCAAATTTTCGTAATTTCAAAATTTATATTTTATTTTTGGTCCGTACTTTTGTTTCACAAAAAAGAACTCAATTTTTCATATTTTGGAAATTTATATTTTATTATCGATCTGTACATTTTTTTTACAAAATAAAACTCAATTTTTCATAATTTGGAAATTCAAATTTTCTTTTCGATCCGTACTTTTGTTATACACAAAAAAACTCAATTTTTCATATCGAAATTTATATTTTATTCTCGATCCGTACTTTTGTTTTACAAAAAAAATTTATTTTTCATAATTTGGAGATTTATATTTTATTTTCAATCCGTACGTTTGCTTTACAAAAAAAACTCA
The DNA here is from genome assembly GCA_030347555.1 of Lablab purpureus. NCBI lineage: Eukaryota > Viridiplantae > Streptophyta > Magnoliopsida > Fabales > Fabaceae > Lablab > Lablab purpureus. The sequence continues at coordinate 21,754,455 of CM059256.1, read as the reverse complement.
ATTTGTCGTAATTTGGAGATTCAAATTTTATTCTCGATCGTACTTTTGTTTTACAAAAAATTTTTTTTTTTCATAATTTGGAAATTTATATTTTATTCTCGATACCTAGTTTTGTTTTACACATAAAAACTCAATTTTTTTGTAATTTCAAAATTTATATTTTCTTTTGGATCCATACTTTTGTTTTACAAATAAAAACTCAATTTTTCATAATTTGGAATTTTATAGTTTATTCTCGATCCGTACTTTTGTTTTACACAAAAAAACTCAATATTTTGTAATTTGGAAATTCAAATTTTATTTTCGATCCGTACTTTTGTTTTACACAAAAAAACTCAATTTTTCGTAATTTCAAAATTTATATTTTATTCTCGATCCGTACTTTTGTTTTACAAAAAAAAATCAATTTTTCATAATTCAGAAATTTATATTTTATTTTCGATCCGTACTTTTGTTTTACAAAAAAAACACAATTTTTCATAATTTGGATATTTTTATTTTATTCTTGATCTGTACTTTTGATTTACACAAAAAACTCAATTTTTCGTAATTTCAAAATTTATATTTTATTTTCGGTCCGTACTTTTGTTTCACAAAAAAAACTCAATTTTTCATAATTTGGAAATTCAAATTTTCTTTTCGATCCATACTTTTGCTTTACAAAAAAATTCATTTTTTCATAACTAAAAAATTTATATTTTAATTTCGATCCGTACTTTTGTTTTCCAAAAAAAATCAATTTTTTATAATTTGGAAATTTAGATTTTATTCTCGATCCGTACTTTTGTTTTACCCAAAAAAAACTCAATTTCTCATAACTTTGAAATTCCAGTTTTATTTTCGATTCGAACTTTTGTTTTGAACAAAAAAAATCAATTTTTCATAATTTCGAAATTTAAATTTTATTCTTGATATGTACTTTTGGTTTACAAAAAAAATCAATTTTTCATAATTTGGAAAATTATATTTTATTTTCGATCCGTACTTTTGTTTTACAAATAAAAAATTCAATTTTTCATAATTTGGAAATTCAAATTTTATTTTCAATCCGTACTTTTGTTTTACACAAAAAAACTCAATATTTTGTATTTTCGAAATTTATATTTTATTCTAGATCTGTACTTTTGTTTTACAAAAAAAATCAATTTTTCATAATTCAGAAATTTATATTTTATTTTCGATCCGTACTTTTGTTTCACACAAAAAAAACTCTATTTGTCGTAATTTCAAAATTTAAATTTTATTTTCGATCCATACTATTGTTTTACAAAAAAAATCAATTTTTCATAGTTTGGAAATTTATATTTTATTTTCGATCCGTACTTTCGTTTTACAAAAAAAAACTCAATTTTTCATAATTTGGAAATTTATATTTTATTCTCTATACGTAGTTTTGTTTTACGCATAAAAACTCAATTTTTCTTAATTTTGAAATGTTACCAAAGAGGATCAAGTCATCACTCTTTGAAGTTATATCAAGTTTCGATGATTTCTCAAGTAAGCCAGATAGAAGATATGAAAAGATTGAAGAGATGAAGTTTTGAAGAATCGGTGGAGCTCATATCGAAGTTGAAGATGTTAGTGTCGAATCATTCTGGAATAAGAGAAATCGAAACTAACAACAGATCCAGCATTCTTTCACTCGTGATCTTTTTAATGGATAAAATTGTTTTTATTAATCGATCGATATAACATAATCGATGGTCTTAACACAATCGATTATGTTGTGCTTTTCAAACAAACCTTTTTACATCGATTCGATTATATCTTTTTGATACAACGTAGCCGACTCGATTATGTCATTATGTATATAATGAAATCGATTCGATTATGTAGTGTTGTTTAAAGTTTTTCTAAAACTCTCACAGAATCGATTTTGTACTTAACGTGATCGACAGTTTTTCGAAAAGTATTTTGAAATTCAAAATGGCATTTAAGATCGTGAACGTTTTTCAATTATTATACATATCTTACATTTTCAAATATCATAAACAGGTGTTTAAATGTATGAACATTTTCATAAATGGTTTTTAATTTTGTGAAAGTTTTTCACAGTTTTTATTTCCTATATAAAGAGGAAAATACAAGTTGATAGACACAGAGCTAACTTGAGCACAAAAATATTTGTTTCCACTCTCTGTTCTACAACATTTCTGTTGATGATTTTAAGATTTGATGATGTTTCTTTAGCCTTGATGATTGTGATTATATTGTGCTGGATGTGTGGTTAATTTTTCTGAAATGATTTAGATTTACTAGAGATGTTAGATTACCTGTAAATGATTAATCAATTGAATAATGATAAACTGTTGTTTTTGTTATTCATCAGTTAGTCTACTAATTGTGTTGCTCTAGTCGACTATTTTCATTAAATGTACCAAGAATACAGGTTTAATGAAAATAACAAACTGGTCTGAGTCTTCAGTCGACTATTCTGTTCCTGGCACATACCTTATGCAGAAAACGTGCAGAAACGCGGGTTTATTACTTTCAAAAGAAGATGACCCATAGCATTCCTTTGCCTATAAATACAACATTCAAGGACGCATCAACTAGCGAAAGAATTGAAGAGAAAGCTCTCAAGTGCTGCATACATTCAAACGAAAAGATTTCTGCAGAGTTTTAAGAATTTTCTGAGTATTCTTCCAAGAAGATTATTTTCTTTCTTTTCACTGTATCTTGTATTCTTTGATCTCGGGTTAGAGATTCGTAGGTGGGTTTTAGAACCCTGTGTCTGTGATTGGGGTGATCACAGTGACTCAGTGTGAGTCAGTGGGTGAAGATCTGTTCTATAGTGTTTAGAATAGGTTCTTTAGTTTTCTTGTAGTGTTCAAGAAAGGATTTGTTCTAAAGAATACGATTTTTGATAGTGATTAGGATCTGTGGAGTTGCAGATCACCAACTGGATGTAGTTCTTGCACAAAGAATGAACCAGTATAATCCTTGGTGTTATATTTTCTCTTCCTTCATCATCTGTCATATTCTGCAGTAAGAACTAACCTACTATTTCACAATTATCAGTCGGCTATTTCTCTGTAAATTGAACCAGTAAATTTTCTGATACGAAAAAGTTTTCAATAAAGCTATATATCAATTCAACCCCCCTTCTTGATATAATTCCGCATCTAACAATTGGTATCAAGAGCAGTTTCTTGTAAGGTACTCAAGAAAGAATCAAGATGGGTGACAAGCTTCCCTTTGCTGAAGGAGCATCTACCAACAGACCTCCTCTCTTCGTAGGAGCAAATTATCCTTTCTGGAAAGCCAGAATGAAGATCTTCTTCGAGTCTGTTGACAGAGGCATGTGGGATGCAGTGGTTAATGGTCCATATATCCCTACTGTGAAAGGTGAAGATGGACAACTGATTGAAAAACCATGGGAGCAGTGGACTGATACAGAGAATAAGAAGGCGCAGTTCGACAGTAAGGAAAAGAATATTTTAACTTCTGCTCTTAATCTTGATGAATTTTTCAGGGTTTCACAATGCACTACAGCCAAAGATATGTGGGACATCCTTCAAGTCACACATGAAGGTACAACTGAAGTGAAAAGGGCAAGAAAACACACTCTTATACAAGAGTATGAGATGTTTCGAATGCAGCCTGGTGAGACAATCCAAGACGTGCAGAAGCGATTCACGCACATAGTGAATCATTTGCTTGGCTTAGGAAAGAAGTTTGAGGATGAAGAGCTCAATATAAAGGTCCTTAAATGCTTAAGCAGGAGTTGGCAGCCAAAAGTTACAGCTATCCTTGAAACAAAGGATTTAACAGTCATGAGCACTGCAACCTTGTTTGGGAAACTCAGAGAACACGAGTTGGAGCTGAGTAGGCTGGATCAACTTGAAAATTCAGACAAACAGAGCAAAAATCTAGCACTAAAAGCCAAGGAGTTCATCAAGAGTGATGAAGAGAAAGAAGATGAAAACACAGAGTTTGCTATGCTGGTTAAGAGGTTTGGAAAATTCCTAAAGAGGAAGAATAACTCAAAGGACAGGTTTCAGGAAAACCAGAGAAGGTACACCAGAAAACCTGATTTTAATTCCTCTAATTTCTCTTGCTTTAATTGTGGGCAGCCAGGACATGTCAAGGTAGATTGTCCTCTTTTGAATCAAAGAAAAGATAGAAGCCCAGAAAAGAATGAAAGAAGAGATAAAGACAAACGAAATCAGTACTTCAAGAAAGGCAAGAAAGCCTATATGGCCTGGGATGACAGTGATTCCAGCAAATCATCAAGTTCAGATTCTGAATCTGGAAATCAAGCTAATATGTGCCTTGTAGCCAATGAAGAATCAACTATCCAAGTAAGTTCATGTGATTCTGATATGAGTGATGTTGGAATAAATGGCTGAGTTTAAGAGGGGGGGGTGAATTAAACTTTCAAAGATTTTCGAAACCCAATGCCCAATTATGAAAAACCAGTTGCGGAATGAAGTTTTAAACCAGTTTTATAGGTTCTTGAAATGCTCTTTATCAATTGATCATATACCCAATTCAATTTCAAGTTAAACTTCAATTACCGAATGTAAAGAGTTCAAGGGAAGAAGAACAACACAGCAGATTTATACTCGGTTCACCTTTCAACAAAGGCTACATCCAGTTTCCTAATCAAACAAATTCAATCAATTCACTAAAAACCAGTTTTTACATGAACACTACATGCAAAATCGAAACTAGAAGCTGCACCAAGTCTTGAACCCTACAAGACTTCTAAACACTCGTAAAACCCTATTACAAGATCTCTTAATCACCCCGATTAAGATACAAACACACAGCTAACAAACACACAAAGAATTGGATTGAATTCACCTGGAAATTCAATGCAGAAACGAAAACAGAGCACCAAAGAAGAACGTAAAAACAGAGCATGCAATTCTTGATTTGATTCGCACTCAAATGAATCTTGATCGTCTTGGAGTGATTCGTAAAATGTTTTAGAGTGTATTAGGAACGTTCTTGCTCAATGGGTCTTTTAGAAAAGGTTTCGTCTATTAGTTCTTTGAGTTTCAAGATATATATAGAAAACTGTTAAAACAGATTCTGCAGGAAATAGTCGGTTGAAACGCGTTTTAGTCGGTTGTTTTCATTAAAAACCAATTTTCTAGTGAGCACCTGTTTTACTGAAACTTGAAAACAGTCAGTTGAAATCTCGTTTTAACTAGCTATTCCGTAAGACTGAAATTCTCGAAACAAAGCTACCAGGATTTTAATCGGTTTAAATTTCGAAATCAATCACTGAAATTTTCAAAATACAAAGCTTTGAAAATGAAGAACAGCTTTAACTAGTTGAAATCAGATTTTTAACCAGCTTAAAAACAGCTTAAACCTTTGAAATCATTTTAAAACCTTTTAAAACATTTCAAAACATTTTAAACTCCAAGACTAAGATCAAGATAGATTGAAATGCATCATACCACACAACCTAAGACTCTCTAATCCTAAGACAAAATCTTCATTCTTCAAGCACCAACATCTTCATCATTAAAGGTGGTTGGAGACATCAAATCCACTTGAAACCAAGTCTTCAAGTCCAACAAACTCCCCTATTTGATGATGACAACCACTTGATGCATTCATTGTCTTTGAAGAATGTAGGAGTCCTCGTACAAAACAAAAAACAGCAGCAGTAAATAGCATAACAAAGGTGGTAAAACAATTTATCAGAGAAATAGCAGCAGAGAAAAAAAAATCAGCAGCAGAAAAAACAGATCAGCAGCAGAAAAAAAAAATCAGCAGCAGCAGATTCTCCCCCTTAGCAGATTCAGATTCTCCCCTTTCATCTTTCACTTGCTCTTCACGTGCCTTCAAATGCATTCAACAATTTCTCCCCCTTTGGAATCATCAAATAGCACAGGAGAAAAGAAATAACATAGCATATGCAAGCAAATTTTAAATTGTTCAAGATACATGGAATTTAACCCAATTAACAACACAAACAACGAACACAAACTAATAGAAATTAAAAGGCACAAGAGATACACGGAAAATAACAATAGCATGAGGGATAACATGCTGAAACCAACTACAGCAGATTCAAGTGACAGCAAAGCGTAACTTCAAGAACTGATATCGACTCATTATCTTCTTCACTATCATCACCAGGAGTAGCATAGGAACCCATATTAATCTAGCGCAAGTTGGGCATGTAAATCTTCAATACTTTGATCAATGCGCCCAAACCTATTAATGCAAGAGTTGTGATGATATTGTTGATGAGATTGGATGGCATCAAATCTTTGGAACACCGCCTCGTTCAAACAATGAAAGTGGAGGTCCACTGGTCAATCTGGAGGAACATAAGGTACAATATCTCCCATGGAGTATCCTTCCGCACTCAGCTTCGAATTTCCAGCTTCATCGGCTGCAGCTCCAAAGCACCAGCAGACGCTCGAGCAGAATTTTGCCCTTCGTTGACGAGATCTCTGTGCAAAGCATTCCAAGTTCCATTGCTTTTGGTAAATCCAAACTTAAAGAGAAAGCTATTGTCCAACTGGTGGGTTCTCCCTATACTCGATTTTCTGCTCACCTCTAATGTCCACACCAAAATACTCAAAGAATTTGGAGATAATCACAAAGATATGGAAGACTGTAATCTGGCGACCTTTTGACTTCATCATGTGATCTTTGATGATATGAATCCAGTTAATCCTTACAGATTTCATTAGACAAAAAGTAGAAGAAGATCACCTTCATTCATTGTAGCATGATTGTCGCCCTTGGAGTGATCATCCATGTGATGATAAATGTAAGCACCCTTGTCGTCAATGTAAGTCCACCAACTTGGAATCCACGAACAGAACCTTGAGAATTTCTCAAACACTCTCTGTATGTTTGCACCTTGTTAAAATCTTCTAATGAACCACACAAACCCCTCGCTAACCACAATGCCATCGCTTTGAACCCCAATTCTTTTCCGATGCAATTGTTTATAACCATTTCCGTTCCTTTCACTTTGGAAGTTAAAACAGATCCATCATGTTTGAGATTTGTGTAGAATACTTTCACCAAATCTGGGTATATGAACCCATTTAATTCCAGAAATTTCTGCAGATCCCGATGTTGAATCATAGCTATAATATCGGTCAGTCCTTCATCTTCCAACCATCGAGAACTAAGCACTTTGGGTGAGTTTACAGACTCTTCCTACCGATATGAGATTGAAACTTCTCAATCCTCTCTTCATCACCTTCAAACCAAGCTTCTATAGACCCATGTCTATAAGTATGAGTTGCTGGAATTTCTGGTTCCTTACCTTTGGATGACCCAGCCCTTTTTGATCTCTTCCTTGGGTTGCTTGAGGAGGCCATTGCAGAAAAAGAAATGCACAGAAACAGAGTATATGCAGAGTTTTTGCGTGAGTAAAGTGAATGCTAAAGTAACAATGCTACCCACATGTATTTAACATTGCGGATTTTCAATTTATTAAGAAATTAGTGCTTTGCTCGATCAAAGAAGGAATCAATTGCATTCGGTTGGAATATATTGGACAGAGATATGCAGAGGTACAGCTTTTGACCAGAGAATTCAGATTAGTTCAATGCAACACGTATTTGGAGAGAGAAACCAGTTAAAAAGTAAAGCAAAGGCACTACAAGACAAAACAAGCAGTCAAGATTCTTTGAATCGACTTTATCTATCATGTTTAAATGCTCAATTCTCAATTAATCAACTTAAATGCACCAATTGAATATGAATCAATGCGAGTATAACAACAGAATTCGCACAAATTTTAAATTTTGCATGATGACGAGCAATTTCGATCGGTTGATTTATGAAAAACAGCCGATTAAAACGTAAATCTCGATCATCGGTTTAATGCGAGATAACCGATTTTAATCGACTAAATCGACGGATCAACCGACTAAAATAGAGACGTAAATTACTGCACATCCACTGCAGCCCCAAATTAGGCAAAACAACCGATTAAAAGCCCGAAACAACTAGCTAAAATCCTGAATAACATTGCAGATTTCACTTATAACATACAATATGCAAATCTAACTGTAATTAATCAAGAATTATGCAGATTTAAGCATTCAAACACACAAATACAACATGATTAACAGATAGAAATGAATCATATACGGGAATTACATCACATTTGAAACATCAAGAACACCCAACTCATTTCTTAATTGGAAAAACCTATCTTTTGGGAGTGGTTTGGTAAATATATCGACAAGTTGGTTATTAGAGTCAACAAATTCAATTATGCAATCACCTTTTGAACATGATCCCTAATGAAATGGTGCCTTATTTCTATATGTTTCGTTCTAGAGTGCAAAACAGGATTTTTGTTAAGTTGATAGCACTTGTATTGTCACACCTAATAGGAATGTGATCTAGTTTCAAACCATAATCAAAAAGCTCGTTGTTTTAACCAAAGAGTTTGAGCACAACAGCTCCCGACTGCAACATACTCGGCTCAATGAGTAGACAAAGCCACACTAGCTTGCTTTTTGCTATGCCATGATACTAGACTACTTCCTAGTAGATGACAAGTTCCACTAGTGCTTTTTCTATCAAGTTTACATCCAAGCAAAGTCCGCATCCGAATAGCCCACTAGATTAAAAGAAGCACCTTTAGGATACCACAAACCAACATTAATAGTTCCTTTTAGATATTTCAAAATTCTTTTGGCAATTGCGAAATGTGATTCTTTGGGATTAGATTGAAACCTAGCACACATGCATACACTAAACATTATATCAGGCCTACTAGCAGTTAGATATAATAGTGAACCAATCAAACCTCTATACTTAGTGGAATCAAAAGGTTTACCACTTTCATCCGCATCAAGATAGCTGCTTGGTAGCCATGGGTGTGCTTGATTCTTTGCAGTTGTCCATTTCATATTTCTTTAATGACTCTTTGCAATATTTTGACTGATTGAGGAATGTTCCATGATCTAATTGCTTGACTTGTAAGCCTAAGAAGAAATTTAGATCACCCATCATTGACATTTCAAACTCCCCCTGCATAGCTGCAACAAATTCTTCACAAAGCTTCTCATTAGTGGATCCAAAGATAATATCATCCACATAAACCTGCACCAGTATAATGTCTGTCCAAAGACTTTCTAATGAACAAAGTTTTATCAACTTGGCCCCTTTCATAGTTTTGAGAGATAAGGAAGTTACTTAACCTTTCATACCATTGTCTTGGAGCTTGCTTGAGTCCATAAAGAGCCTTTTTGAGCTTATATACATGGTTAGGCAATTTGTGATCAACAAATCCAGATGGTTGTGAAACATAGATTTCTTCATTTATATATCCATTCAAAATGCACTTTTCACATCCATTTGATGCAGTTTGAATCCAATCATGCATGAGAAAGCAAGTAATAACGTAACAGCTTCTAACCTAGCAACAGGAGCATATGTTTCCTCATAATCTATTCCTTCCTCTTGGTTATACCCTTTAGCTACAAGCCTAGCCTTGTTTCTAGTTATTACACCTTGATCATTCATTTTATTTTTAAACACCCACTTTGTGCCAATTATATTCATGTTAGGTGTGCAAGGGACTAGTTCCCAAACCTCATTCCTTTTAAATTGGTTCAGTTCATCTTGCATTGCTAAAATCCAGTTTTCATCCAATAAAGCATCATCAACACATTTAGGTTCAACTTGGGAAACAAATGCAGCAGTTAAACATGTATCATGCATAGACCTTCTTGTAGAAACACCTCTTTGAACATCTCCTATCACATTTCCAATGGACAGATTACGAGGCACCCTCCATTCTTTAGGTAGATCATTTTCTGCAGAATTTAATTACGGTGCCGTAATTTCGATCAGTTCTTTCCGATTTTCACCAGTGAAATTCCACCGCAACAACTTTTTCAGTTTCTACATGTCCAGTTGATACACCTTCAATTAAGTTCTCTTCACTCGCACCTGCACCACTCACTTGCACCTTCATTTTGCACATTAGTCTCATCAAAAACAACATGTATTGATTCCTCAATGATAGCTAATCTCTTGTTGAAGATCCTATATGCTTTGCTATGTAAAGAATAGCCTAAAAACAATGCATCATCGGCTTTAGCATCAAATTTGCCAAGTTTTTCTTTGCCATTATTTAATACAAAACACTTGCGACCAAACACTCTAAGATGTGCTATGTTGGGTTTTCTCCTTTGTATAATTCATAAGGGGTTTTCTTCAAAATAGGTCTTATCAAAACCCTATTTATTATGTAACATGCGAGTATTTACTGCATCCGCCCAAAAATATTTAGGGATGTTTGATTCATTAAGCATTGTCCTAGCTAGTTCCTCAAGTGATCTATTTTTCCTCTCAACAACACCATTTTGTTGAGGAGTCCTAGGTGCTGAAAAATTATGCTTAATCCCATATTTTTCACAAAAATGATTGAACTTTTCATTTTCAAATTCCCTTCCATGATCACTTCTAAGAGCACTTATGTCTGCAGACTGTTTTCATTTTGTAAAACCTTGGCAAGTTTCTTAAAAGCATGAAATGCATCACTTTTATTTTTCAAAAACAAAGTCCAAGTAAACCTAGAATAGTCATCAACAATAACTAAAGCATAATAGTTTCCACCAATACTCATTGTTCTAGATGGACCAAACAAATCCATATGCAGCAGTTCCAAAGGTTTTGATGTTGACACATAATTTTTCAGATTAAAAGAAACTTTGGTTTGTTTACCCTTTTGGCATGCATGACAGATTTTATCTTTCTCAAATTTCAGTTTAGGTAACCCTAAAACAAGTTCTTTTGAAAACAGTTTTTCCAAATGGTTCATGTTAATATGTGCAGCTCTCCTATGCCAAAGCCATGAACTATCTTCCTTAGACATGAGACATGTAAGATTAGTTGCACACATATGATCAAGATCAAGCATATAAATGTTTTCAATTCTCTTGCCTAACATGCAGATTTTATCGAATTTTTCTCAAGGATCTTACAATGGTTTGATTCAAAAGTGATTCTAAAACCTTTATCACATAGTTGGCTAATACTAAGAAGATTATGCTTCAAACCTTCAACATATAACACGTTTTCAATGAGGATTGAAGAAATGTTACCAACATCACCACTTCCAAGGATTTTCCCTTTATTATTATCTCCATAGGTGACAAAACCTCCATTTTTCAAGGTGAGTTTGACAAACTTCCTTTTGTCACCACACATGTGCCTTGAACAGACCACCGTCTAGATACCACAATGATTCCTTGGCCTTCAAGAACACCCGCAAAACACAATCAATGGAGAGAATTTGGTACCCACATCAATTTGGGTCCAACAAAGTTAATAACCTTTCTACCACATTTTGGCTTCCAAATAAATTGACCACTAGGAACACCAAATTTTCTGATTTTGCATGATTTTGAAGTATGTCCCTTGTTCATACAATAGAAGCAAGTAATGGATGAAGTGCTGGACGGTTTTCTATGTGAAAAGAAATTTCTATAAGCCTTTTGTTTCTTTTGAAAACCATTTTTAAATCCAAGTCCAGCTTTATTCGTTACACAATTTTTAAATTCTAAAAGTGTGTCCAAGTTGGCTCTTCCCATGGTGAATTTAGCTAGAGATTTGTTCAAATACTCAATTTGATTTTCTAAAGTTCTGCAGTTTGTGCAGATTTTTCCAGACATGTTCATCATTGCAACTTGAAGCTTTGTAAATCATTTCCGATTTTCAAAATCAGTTTTTGAATTTTCCAGCTCTTTCTCTAGCTCTTTCACCTTGTTCTCTAGCCAATTGTTCATACCTTTAAGCCTATTGTTAGAACAAGCAACCTTATTAGCCTCTTCATGTAATTCCAGAAAATTTTGCAGCAGCTGATCATAAGGAAGACCATTTTGAGTAGTGGAGGAACTTACACTACTTGCTGTATCACCATTAGCCATAAGACAAAGATTGGCTCTTTCATCATCACTTGAAGAGTCACTAGAGGAGATATCATTCTCATCCCATGCTATGTAAGCCTTCTTGGTTTTGAATGATCTTTCATGCTTCTTTTCTCCATTTCTCTCTTTGTTTTGTGAGTTTGGACATTCAGCCTTTATATGTCCCTGTTTTCCACAACCAAAACAGGTAAAGTTAGAAGAAGCTAAATCAGATTTTTTATTATACCTCTTGTTCTTGTAATCTTTGTTCTTGTATTTCAAGAACTTGTTGAACTTTCTAACTAAGAGGTTCAGATTTTCTGCATCACTTCCTCCATGTCCTTCATCCTCACTATTCTCCTCTTTGTGAACCAAAGTCTTCAAGGCAAGCCCTTTCTTTTTCTTGTCATTGTCTTCTTGTTCAGCAAGTCTATTCAACTCTAGCTCATGTTCCCTTAGCTTTCCAAAAAGTGCAGCAACACTCATTGTTGACAAGTCCTTGGATTCAGAAATTGCTGTAACTTTGGGTTGCCAACTTCGATCCAAACATTTCAAACACTTTGATGTTCAACTCCTCTTTCTCAAAGACTTTTCCAAGGCCGATCAGATGGTTTATAATGTGTGTAAACCTCTTTTGCACATCTCGAAGCAGTTTCTCCAGGAAGCATTCTGAACATCTCATACTCTTGGATTAAAGTATGCTTTCTTGCTCTTTTACATCAGCTGTTCCTTCATGAGTAACCTCCAAAACTTCCCACATCTCTTTAGCATTGGAACACTGTGAAACACGAAAGAATTCATCAAGATTAAGTGCAGATGTAATGATGTTCTTTGCTTTACAATCATATTGCACTTTCTTTTGTTCATCAGCATTTAAACTTTCCCATGGTTTTTCTTCTTTAGGGATATACGGTCCATTGACTATAGCATTCCAAATCCCTATATCAATTGATTCAATGAAAATCTTCATTCTCACTTTCCAAAATGGATAGTTTACCCAGAAAACATAGGTGGCCTGTTTATAGAAGCACCCTCCGCAAAAGGCAATTTTCCTTCGACCATGTTTGAAATTTTTCGGAAAACTTGAATATTTTTCAAGAACCAGCTCTTGATACCAATTGTTGGAATAAATGGCTGAGTTTAAGAGGGGGGTGTGAATTAAACTTTCAAAGATTTTCGAAACCCAATGCCCAATTATGAAAAACCAGTTGCGGAATGAAGTTTTAAACCAGTTTTATAGGTTCTTGAAATGCTCTTTATCAATTGATCATATACCCAATTCAATTTCAAGTTAAACTTCAATTACCGAATGTAAAGAGTTCAAGGGAAGAAGAACAACACAGCAGATTTATACTTGGTTCACCTTTCAACAAAGGCTACATCCAGTTTCCTAATCAAACAAATTCAATCAATTCACTAAAAACCGGTTTTTACATGAACACTACATGCAAAATCGAAACCAGAAAGCTGCACCAAGTCTTGAACCCTACAAGACTTCTAAACACCTGTAAAACCCTATTACAAGATCTCTTAATCACCCCGATTAAGATACAAACACACGACTAACAAACACACAAAGAATTGGATTGAATTCACCTGGAAATTCAATGCGAAACGAACAACAGAGCACCAGCGAAGAACAGAAAAACAGAGCATGCAATTCTTGATTTGATTCGCACTCAAATGAATCTTGATCGTCTTGGAGTGATTCGTAAAATGTTTTAGAGTGTATTAGGAACGTTCTTGCTCAATGGGTCTTTTAGAAAAGGTTTCGTCTATTAGTTCTTTGAGTTTCAAGATATATATAGAAAACCAGTTAAAACAGTACTCGCGAGAAATAGTCGGTTGAAACGCGTTTTAGCTCGGTTGTTTTCATTAAAAACCAATTTTCCAAGTGAGCACCTGCTTTACTGAAACTTGAAAACAGTCAGTTGAAATCTCGTTTTAACTAGCTATTCCAGAAGACTGAAATTCCTGAAACAAAGCTACCAGGATTTTAACTGGTTTAAATTTTGAAAACAGTCAGCTGAAATTTTCAAAATACAAAGCTTTGAAAATGAAGAACAGTTTAACTAGTTGAAATCAGATTTTTAACCAGTTAAAAAACAGTTAAACCTTTGAAATCATTTTAAAACCTTTTTAAAACATTTCAAAACATTTTAAACTCCAAGACTAAGATCAAGATAGATTGAAATGCATCATACCACACAACCTAAGACTCTCTAATCCTAAGACAAAATCTTCATTCTTCAAGCATCAACATCTTCATCATTAAAGGTGGTTGGAGACATCAAATCCACTTGAAACCAAGTCTTCAAGTCCAACAAGTGAGAATTATGACACCTTGTTTGATTCATTTAGAGAATTGCATGATGAAGCAAAAAAACTGGACTATCAGAATAATCGGCTAAAAGGACTGAATAACTGGCTAGAAAATAAGGTACTAGAACTGGAAGATCAGAATAGCAGACTGAAAGATGAAAACAGTCAACTAAAAGATAATGTCCTGCAACTGAAAAACCAGATCGAGTCTGATAAATCTGAGAATGAAAAAATTGAATCTGCAAAGTGTGAAAACTGTATTAACCTTCAAAATAAAGTTGGTTATTTGATTAAAACATTGGCAAAGTTTCAAATTGGTCATAATACCCTTAATCAACTTCTACATTCTCAAATTGGTTTTTCAAATGGAAATGGCCTTGGTTATGGAAAACGTTATCATGCTTCTAAGAACAAATCTTATCCTAGTAACAGATTTAAAACATGTTCTTATTGCTTGAAACATGGTCATATATCTAGATTTTGCTATGTCAAGAATTTTGGGATTTCAAGAGGTGAATTCTATTGGAAACCCAAAACATATGTTTTTCCTAACTTGAAAGGACCCAACTGGTTTTGGGGACCTAAATTTGTAAATTAAACTTTGTTTTGCAGATCTGTCATGGAGCAAAAAGAACCTTATGGTATCTAGATAGTGGGTGCTCCAAACATATGACAGGTGATAAATCAAAGTTGATGAATTTCAAGGCATATGAAGCTGGTGTTGTTACTTTTGGGGACAATAGCAAGGGCAAAATCAAGGGATCTGGAGATATTGGAAACTGTTCTTCCTCACAGATTAAGGATGTACTTTTTGTTGAAGGACTAAAACACAATATGCTAAGCATAAGTCAGCTATGTGACAAAGGTATGAAAGTCACTTTTGATGTAGAATTTTGTGTCATATTCAACTGTAAAACTGCAGATGTTGTGCACATTGGGAGAAGAGTAAACAATGTTTACATGCTGGACATTAACTCCTCAAATCTCAAGAACATCTGTTTGTTAACCAAAGAAGATGATAGTTGGCTATGGCATAGAAGGTGTGGACATGTCAACATGCAGTTATTGAACAAAATCAACTGCAAAAGTCTAGTAAGAGGCCTTCCAAATGTGAAATTCATGAAGGACAAAGTATGTGAATATTTCCAAAAAGGAAAGCAGTCCAAAAGCTCATTTGAGTCAAAGAACATCATCTCAACTAGAAGACCACTTAAGCTACTGCACCTTGATTTGTTTGGTCCATCAAGAACTGTAAGTATTGGAAACAACTCTTATGTTCTTGTTATTGTTGATGATTTCTCAAGGTATACTTGGACACTTTTTCTTTCTTCAAAAAATGAAACTTTCCATGCATTCAAAAGATTTGCTAAGATAATTTCAAACGAAAAAGATCTTAAAATTGTTTCTTTAAGAAGTGATCATGGAACTGAGTTTCAGAACATGCATTTTGAAAAGTTTTGTTCTAAATATGGCATATCTCACAACTTTTCTGCACCTAGAACTCCACAGCAAAATGGAGTTGTTGAAAGAAAGAACAGGACTCTCCAAGAATGTGCAAGGACAATGTTGAGTGAATCAAAGCTACCAAAATATTTTTGGGCAGATGCAGTCTCTACAACTTGTTATGTACTCAATAGAGTTTTGCTTAGACCAATACTAGATAAAACACCATATGAGCTTTTGAATGATAAAATTCCTAGTATTGCATATTTCAAAGTCTTTGGATGCAGGTGCTTCATACTCAACAATGGAAAAGCATCATTAGGTAAATTTGATGAAAAAGCTAATGATGGAATTTTCCTTGGTTATTCCATGACTAGCAAAGCATACCATGTTTTCAACAAAAAGAACCTAACTGTGGAAGAATCTATTCATGTTGTTTTTTATGAGGTTTTATGCCAAAAAGAGAGAAAAGATAATTCTCTTGCAGGTTCTGATGATGAGAAGCCTGAGAAATCTGAAAAGAATGAAGATTATGCAGAAAAATCTGTTGAAACTGACAGACAGGATGAACTAGTCGACTATAACCATGGATCAGTCGACTACTCTGCGGCAGACAATTCATTATCCAAATCCTGGAGAACACAAAAAGGATTGTCTCTGGATAACATCATTGAGAATGTTGAAAAGGGAGTAACGACTCAAAACTCTCTACATGAATTCTGCAATCACATGGCATTTGTTTCACAAATAGAACCTAGAAATATTCATGATGCATTGCTTTATCATAATTGGATAACTGTTATGAATGAAGAGTTGAATCAGTTTGTTAGGAATGATGTTTGGCATCTAGTACCTAGAAACAATGAAATGAATGTGATAGGATCAAAGTGGGTTTTCAAAAACAAACTAGATGAAAATGGTGTAATAACTAGAAACAAAGCTAGACTTGTAGCAAAAGGGTATAATCAGGAAGAAGGCATTGATTATGATGAGACTTATGCACCAGTTGCTAGATTAGAATCCATTAGGTTGTTGCTTGCATTTGCATGTCTTAAATGCTTCAAACTCTATCAAATGGATGTTAAAAGTGCTTTTCTTAATGGTTTTATAAATGAGGATGTGTATGTTGAACAGCCACCTGGTTTTGTTGATTCTAAGTTTCCTAACCATGTTTACAAACTCAAAAAGGCATTGTATGGTCTTAAACAGGCACCTAGACAGTGGTATGAAAGACTTACAACCTTCCTCATATCACAAGGTTTTAAAAGAGGAGTTGTGGATAAAACTCTGTTCACAAAGAAAGCTGTTAACGATCTGATACTTGTGCAGATTTATGTTGATGACATTATCTTTGAATCATCTAATCCATCTCTTTGCCAAGAGTTTGCAGAATCAATGCAAGGTGAATTTGAGATGTCTATGATGGGAGAATTGAATTTCTTCCTAGGTTTGCAGGTCAAACAGTTGGAGAATGGAACCTTCGTAAACCAATCTAAATACTGCAATGAATTGTTGAAAAAGTTCAACATGGAGAGCTGCAAAGAAGCCAATACACCAATGTCCTCAAGCTGTTATCTTGATATTGATGAATCTGGAAAATCAGTTGATGCAACTATGTATAAAGGGTTGATTGGATCATTACTATACATCACTGCTAGCAGACCTGATATCATGTTTGTTGTTTGTCTATGTGCAAGATTCCAAGCTAATCCAAAGGAGTCACATTTCACAGTTGCAAAACGAATTTTGAAGTATCTCAAAGGAACTGTGAATGTGGGGCTGTGGTATTCAACTGGTAATGAGCTAAATCTTGTTGGATATACTGATTCTGATTTTGCAGGCTGCAAATTAGACCGGAAAAGCACCAGTGGAACATGTCACTTGTTTGGAAATTGTTTAATTTCGTGGACAACCAAGAAACAAGCATGTGTTGCACTTTCCACAGCAGAAGCTGAATACATAGTTGCTGGTAGCTCTACAGCACAGATTCTGTGGTTTAAACAACAACTAAGTGATTTCAATTTGCATCTTTCTGATATTCCAATCTTATGTGATAACACCAGTGCAATCAACCTAACTAAGAATCCTATACAGCACTCTAGGACTAAACACATTGAAATAAGACATCATTTTATAAGAGATCACATAGAAAAGAAGGATTGTAGGATTGAATTCATCTCTACAAATGATCAACTAGCTTATATATTCACTAAACCTCTTGGTCGTGATAGGTTTTTCAAACTAAGAAACGAATTGGGCATCCTGAATATTAATGACCTTTCTTAAAATTTCTTCTACTGAGTTGATTAGTTTGTTAATTCCATGAAATAGTTGACTTATTTCATTAAACTGGCAATAATGTTTTACTGTTGCAGATTTCAGTGTGTTAATTTCGTGAAACAGTCAATTTATTTCATTTAACTGACAACAGTGTTTTACTGTTACGAAAATAACTTGCTTATTTTCAGAAAATAACAGACTTATTTCATTAATTGTACCTGCAAATGTTGTTTGAATCAGAACAAACCCATTAATTGCTTTGGCTAACAGACTAATTCTTATAACTGCAATTAAATTCAATTGTAGTTTCAAGAAATCAGTTTTTAATCAAATCAATTTTAGTCATATTTGTACACGTCGTGCATTCTGTGCAATATCATTCAAAGCATGAACAGTTATAGGTGCATGTGTATTCACTTTATTGGGGTTTCTGAATTGGGTTTCCATTTCTCAATATATTCTCTGCATCTTCTGAGAACTGTGCATCTGTGGTTGAGTCTGAATCTATTCAAAATATTTGTTCATTAATTCACAGTTGAACATGCATATGTTTCTCCTTATATAGTCCCAATATATCTGCACATTACAGACTTAAACCAGTTCTCTCTACACTCTATATTCTCGCATACTGTCTTTCATTTCAGATTCACAATTTGAAATGTCAAACTTTGAGCATGGTGGTAGTGATGACTCAGATGCGCCTATCGGAAATATGTTTAAAAGGCTGAGAAGATCACTGAGGAACAGAACATCATCACACACAACTCCATCTCAATCTGGGAGAGCAAACAGAGGCTCAACATCTGGAACTCAAGAGGATCCCATTCAAATTCCAGAACAAACAGCTGAACCTTCAGAGAGAAGGTTTCCGAAAAGATACAAAGTAAGGGTCAGACTTCCTCAAAGAATGAATCCTCCTCCTCCTCCTTCTCCTCCTGCAGAAGAACCCAATGAAGAAACTGAGTCTGATGAAGAAGAAGAAGAAAACAACGAGGTTGCTGTATCTGTAGAACACCGAATGCAGATGAAACAAATTCTCACACCTAAGATCCTTAAGTTCAGCTGGCTGGAAAATGAGAACTTGGTCTTTGTGAGAAACTCTCTCCATGCACAAGGTCTCCAGCAATTTGTAGAACTTGAAGGTAATTTCTACATTGACCTGGTTAAACTCTTTTATGCTAACATGAAGGTAGAAAACAATGCACTTGTTCCACAAATAAGAGGCAGGGAAGTGCGGATGGATAATAGTCTTTGGAGAAGAGTTGCTGGTTTAAGAAATGATGGAATCAAAATAAGCAAAGGAAACACTGGAGCAGTTTCAAACTTCAACAAGGAAGCCGTGTACAAAGATTGCCTGCGCTACTGTGATGAGGCCATGATTCTCAAGTATAATGTAGGAAGAATGAAGCGTGACGAGAGACTGCTGGCTTTTCTTCTTGCGTGGCAGCTCATACCCAGGGGGAGCAATCACGCACAGCTCATGGAGGAAGATTTAGCTCTGATACATTGCCTGAAAAATCGCATCAAAGTGAACTGGATTTATGTGATCAAAGGTCACATGTTTAAGGCCAAATGTCTGAACGATCACAAGCTGCCATATGCCATCTTGATCTCTAAATTTCTGGACTATTTTAGCTTTCCCACTGAAGGTGAAACAACCAAGATTATCAATCATAAACACATGTTTGATAACTACTACCTTCGCAAGATGGGACTCACTAAGACAAATGGTGAGTGGGCGTATGAGGCTGGTGCATCATCATCTGGTCATGGAGCAACCTTCACAGCTGGAGCTTCAAATCAGCAGGATTATGCAGCATATCAAATGGTTCCCTATATTGCACCTCCAACTTACCAGGGAGTTCCAATGTCTCAGTTTGAACAAATGCTTATTTCAAGGCTTCATGTACTGACTTCTATGCAGCGTGATACCCACGAAACCATGGTAGCCAGGTTCACCAATGTCGATACTGAGATCGACTTAATCCAGAGATAGCTTGCAGAACTCCAAGTCATGGTGGATGGTCTTGATGGCTCCAACAATCAGACAACAACTGCTATGGAAGAGGATGGTGATGATGATGAAGACGAGGATGATGAAGAAGATGATGAATGATCTTATCTGATGCTGTTTTTATGTTTTCAACTTTATTTTTCTGCATTGAGAACAATTCTGGGTCTGTAATAACTGTTATAACTGTTATTCTGGTTAATTTGCACTTTTGAACATTCTATCACTGTTATACCTGCTATTTGCTAATGTCAAAGGGGGAGATAATCTACCATCTCTTCTCTTTGTGCTTGTTTTGTTTTGCAGGTTGACATCATCAAATAGGGGGAGTTTGTTGATGATTTTAAGATTTGATGATGTTTCTTTAGCCTTGATGATTGTGATTATATTGTGCTGGATGTGTGGTTAATGTTTCTGAAATGATTTAGATTTACTAGAGATGTTAGATTACCTGTAAATGATTAATCAATTGAATAATGATAAACTGTTGTTTTTGTTATTCATCAGTTAGTCTACTAATTGTGTTGCTCTAGTCGACTATTTTCATTAAATGTACCAGGAATACAGGTTTAGTGAAAATAACAAACTGGTCTGAGTCTTCAGTTGACTATTATGTTCCTGGCACATACCTTATGCAGAAAACGTGCAAAAACGCGGGTTTATTACTTTCAAAAGAAGATGACCCATAGCATTCCTTTGCCTATAAATACAACATTCAAGGACGCATCAACTAGCGAAAGAATTGAAGAGAAAGCTCTCAAGTGCTGCATACATTCAGACGAAAAGATTTCTGCAGAGTTTTAAGAATTTTCTGAGTATTCTTCCAAGAAGATTATTTTCTTTCTTTTCACTGTATCTTGTATTCTTTGATCTCGGGTTAGAGATTCGTAGGTGGGTTTTAGAACCCTGTGTCTATGATTGGGGTGATCACAGTGACTCAGTGTGAGTCAGTGGGTGAAGATCTGTTCTATAGTGTTTAGAATAGGGTCTTTAGTTTTCTTGTAGTGTTCAAGAAAGGATTTGTTGTAAAGAATACGATTTTTGATAGTGATTAGGATCTGTGGAGTTGCAGATCACCAACTGGATGTAGTTCTTGCACAAAGAACGAACCAGTATAATCCTTGGTGTTATATTTTCTCTTCCTTCATCATCTGTCATATTCTGTAGTAAGAACTAACCTACTATTTCGTAATTATCAGTCGGCTACTTCTCTGTAAATTGAACCAGTAAATTTTCTGATACGAAAAAGTTTTCAATAAAACTATATATCAATTCAACCCCCCCTTCTTGATATAATTCCGCATCTAACAATTTCTTTATCACTTGTGAAAGGAGCTGACGATCTGTACCTTTGTTTTTGGATTCTCTCTTTCCAGGTGATATTGTTCTTATATTTGTTTTCGTATTTCTGTCAACACCATTTGTTGGTGTAGTGTTTCATCCCTTGTGAGTTTTCAAGGGAGGTGTTTTCATCTCTTGTGGGTTTCAAGAGAGGTGTTCAGTCTTTAGATTTTCTTTTACATGTTTCAATTGTAATATTGGTTGTAATTGATTTTCTAAAGATAGTATTTGGGGAGTCATTCTCGAATTGAGGTGACTGGGCACTGGATGTAGGGTTGGCTATACCCGAACCAGTATAAATCCTTGTGTTCTTCTCTTCCCTTATCCTTTTATATTGTGTACTGCTTCCGCTTCGTTTAACGTTAACAAGTATATCGAAAAAGGGTAAACATCTTTAAACACATCAATTCAACCCCCCCCTCTTGATGCCATTTGTCTAACAAGTGGTATCAGAGCTTGGTTAGATAAGTTTTTTCTAAAAGATCCTTAAGATGTCTATGCAGAATCAGGTTTACAGGGAAGGTGCATCAATCAATAGGCCACCACTCTTTGAAGGTGACAATTACCCCTTTTGGAAGTCAAGAATGGAGATATTCCTACAGACTCTCGATTATGGAGTTTGGGATGTTGTTCTAAGTGGTCCCTACGTACCAATGGTCATGCTTGCTGAAGGAGCCACACCAAAGGCATTTCATCAGTGGACACCAGATGAAAACAAACGAGCACAATACGATGTAAGAGCTCGTAACGCTATTGTTTCAGCTGTAACCCGTGATGAGTTTTACAGGATATCGAGATGCAAAACTGCAAGAGAGATGTGGGAAACATTGGAGGTAACACATGAAGGAACGGACGAAGTAAAACGAGCAAGGAAGAACACACTTGTCCAAGAATACGAGTTGCTTGCCATAGGACAAAACGAAAGTATCAGTGATTTCCAGACGCGGTTCACTCATATCGTAAATCACCTAGAAGCACTGGGAAAAAGCTTTGCGAATGAGGAGTTGAACACCAAGATTCTCAAGTCACTCGATAGGAATTGGCAACTGAAAGTCACTGCCATATCAGAGTCTAAAGACTTGACAAAGATGAATGTAGCTACTTTGTTTGGAAAGTTGAGAGAACATGAGATGGAGCTTCAGAGACTAAAAGATGGAGAAGACAATGTTAAAGTCAAAAACATTGCATTCAAGGCTGAAAAATCGAAAGAAGACAATGAAGGTGAGTTTTCTAACAATGACATTTCTTTAATGGTAAAACGATTTTCCAGGTTTATGAAGAACAGGAAAAAGGGCCGAACAACAAAGAAAGAAAATGACCAAGCAATAAACTATAAATGCTATGGATGCAATCGATTCGGTCATATAAAGTCAGAATGTCCCTATACCAAAAAGGAAGATAAAGAAAAGGAGAAAAAGAAAGCAAAGAAGCCCTTCAAACCAAACAAAAAGAAGGCATATATTGCATGGGAGGACAATGACTCGACAACCTCTGAAAGCTCGATAGATGACACTGATGGAGAGGAAGAGGCCAACTTGTGTTTAATGGCAAATAGTGAAGATGAAGCCACCTCAAAGGTAAGCTCCACAAATTCTGATAATGAATATGATGAATTACATGCAGAGTATCAAAATCTTTACGTCAATTTCAATACGTTGGCTAAAAAGCATTCCGCATTGAAACAAAATTTTCAAGCTTTAGAAAATATATTAAGTCATGTGGAAAAGGAAAATGAAGGTTTGAAAAAGGATTTGGAAAAATTTAAATCGATATCGAAAAATAAAGAAGTTATCAAACCTTGTGAAAATTGTACTTATCTTGAAAATAAAAATTTTAAGTTCGAGAAAATTTTAAATAAATTTTCAGATTCTAAACATAATCTCGATAATATGCTAAGTATACAAAGAGGGAGCTCTAGCAAAGCTGGACTTGGTTACACTCCCAAGAAAAGTCTAGAACCCCATAAAACCATCTTTGTAAAAGAATCGAAAGAAACAAGTTTTCGAGTTAAACAACTTTTTCAAAGAAATTCTTTTAAATATCCTCCACAAAGATTAAGTTGTTTTTATTGCATGAAAGTTGGTCATTCATCGAATAAATGTTTTGTAAAACATTTTGGCATACCTAGTGGTAGATTTAAATGGATTTCTAAACATCACATATATAAAAAATGCTCGCATTAATTCTTTTTCGCTTGCATTTAATCAATTATGACATTTTCGATTATGACAACATTTTCGATTAAATGATAGTAGTTTTCATTTTGTCCATAAAGGTATGAGAAAGTTTGTTTCTACTAACTACTAAGGACCCAAGACTAAAAAGGGTACCTAAATTATTATATTTGCAGTTAATCTACAAACACAAGAAATCGGTTTGGTTTCTTGACAGTGGATGTTCAAGACACATGACCGGAGATAAAGAAAAATTTCAAAGTCTCACAAAGAAAAGTCAAGGCTATGTTACATATGGTGACAACAACAGAGGAAAAATTCTTGGCTCAGGAACCATCAGGATTAATGATGACTTCATGATTCAAGAAGTATTGCTTGTAGAAGGATTAAAGCACAATCTTTTAAGCATAAGCCAATTATGTGACAAGGGACTTAAGATTATCTTTGAATCAAAGACATGCAACATAGTTAAGGAGGAATCAAATGAGACTGTCCTAACAGGTACCCGACTTAACAATATTTATATTACTGATCTTGGCATCGCATCCTCTAGGACCATCTCCTATCTTGTAACTAAGGAAGAGGATCCTTGGTTATGGCATAGGAGAGCTGCACACATTCATATGCATCATTTAAGTAGATTGATTTCAAAAGATTTAGTAATCGGTCTTCCAAAATTAATTTTTGAAAAAGATAGAATTTGTGATGCATGTCAAAAAGGAAAGCAAACCAAAACTTCTTTTAAAAGTAAGAAAATCATTTCTACTTCAAAACCATTAGAACTTTTACATATGGATTTATTTGGTCCTTCAAGAACAAGAAGCTTAGGTGGTAATTACTATGCTTTAGTAATAGTAGATGATTATTCTAGATTCACCTGGACTTTCTTTTTAGTAACTAAAAATAATGCTTTCAACTCTTTTAAGAAATTTGTCAAGGCTATTCAAAATGAAAAAGACCTAAAAATAAAGTTTATTCGAAGTGATCATGGTGGGGAATTTCAAAATGACTTATTTAAAACCTTTTGTGAAGAACTAGGAATTTCACATAATTTTTCATGTCCAAGAACCCCTCAACAAAATGGAGTAGTAGAAAGAAAGAACAGGTCTTTGGAAGAATTAGCTAGAACTATGTTAAATGAAAATAATCTTCCAAAATACTTTTGGGCAGATGAAGTGTCTACTGCATGTTATGTTTTGAACAGAACTTTAATAAGACCTATTTTGAAACTAACTCCTTATGAGCTTTTTAAAGGCAGAAAACCAAAAATTTCTCATCTCAAAGTTTTTGGGTGCAAGTGTTTTGTGTTAAATAATGGAAAGAGTAACCTTGGCAAATTCGATTCAAAAGTAGATGAAGCAATATTTTTAGGATACTCTTTAACCAGTAAAGCATATAGAATATACAATAGTAGAACATTACATGTAGAAGAATCTGTTCATATAACGTTTGATGAATTTTTGGACCTCGAGGAAAACCCTCTTGAGTCAAGAAAGAAATCGATAGATATAGAAGAAGAACAGGGTGCTATCGAAAAAGATCAACCACAAGATGAAAGTGTCGAGGAACTTAGAAAAAGTCTCGAAACTTTGAACCTCAATGAACCTACATCTGTTCAAGAACTTCCCAAGGAATGGAGAACACCGAGAGGACTATCATTGGAGAATGTTATTGGAGATGTTGATCGAAGAGTTACCACAAGAAGTCAAATGAATAACTTTTGCATGAATGTAGCCTTTGTCTCACAAGTAGAACCCAAAAGCATCGAAGAAGCCGTACAAGATGAATACTGGATTCAATCCATGCAAGATGAATTAAATCAATTCAAAAGGAATGAAGTGTGGGATCTCGTACCGAGGAAAACTTCTATGCAAGTAATTGGAGCAAAATGGATATTCAGGAACAAGCTCGATGAAAACGGAAATATAACCAAGAATAAGGCAAGACTAGTAGCGAAAGGATATAGTCAAGAAGAAGGAATCGACTATGATGAAACCTATGCCCCAGTTGCAAGACTCGAGGCAATAAGAATCCTACTAGCTTACGCAGCAATTATGAAGTTTAAGTTATATCAAATGGATGTGAAAAGTGCCTTTCGATACGGATATATCAAAGAAGAAGTATATGTCTGTCAACCCCCTGGCTTTGAAGACTATCAACATCCAAATCATGTCTACAAGTTAACAAAGGCACTCTATGGACTTAAACAAGCACACAAATCTTGGTATGAAAGGCTGAGTAGTTTCCTGGTAAGCCATAATTATTGAAGAGGTAAAGTAGATCCAACTCTGTTTATAAAAGAATCGAAGAAAAATATCATCATAGTTCAAATTTATGTTGATGACATTATATTTGGATCGACTAACAATGATCTTTGCCAAGAGTTTGCTAAGATTATGCAGGGTGAGTTCGAGATGTCGATGATGGGCGAGCTGACATTTTTTCTTGGTCTACAAATAAAACAAAAAGCCGAAGGTATCTTTATCTCACAAACAAAGTACTGCTCAGAACTCTTAAAGAAATTCGAATTGGAAAATGCAAAAGAAGCAGCTACTCCGATGGCAACATCTTGTTATTTAGATCAAGATGAAAAAGGTAAGATGGTGGATCAAACCAAATACAGAGGTATGATCGGTTCCTTACTTTATCTTACAACAAGTAGACCAGATATTATGCATAGTGTGTGTGTTTGTGCTAGATTTCAATCTAATCCTAAGCAATCACACCTAATTGCTGTAAAGAGAATAATTAAATATCTAAAAGGAACAAAATCGTTTGGTCTTTGGTACCCCTCAGGAGGTTCACCTAGCCTTATAGGATATTCAGATTCAGATTATGGAGGATGTAAACTGGACAGAAAAAGTACAAGTGGTACATGTCATCTACTTGGCTGTTCACTTGTTTCTTGGCACTCCAAGAAACAGGCTTGTGTTGCTCTATCCATAACTGAAGTTGAATATATAGCTTCCGGTTTTTGTTGCGCACAGATTTTATGGATGAAACATCAGCTAGAAGATTATAATATTTTCTTAGATCATATCCCTCTTAAGTGTGATAGTACTAGTGCAATTAATTTAACTAGAAATCCAATAATGCACTCTAGAACTAAACACATAGAGATTAGGCATCATTTTATTAGAGATCATATATTAAAAGGAGTTTGCCTAATTGAATATATCGATACAAAACATCAGTTAGCTGATATCTTTACCAAACCTTTGCCTAGAGATAGGTTTTATGATTTGCGTATAGCCTTAGGAATTTTGGATGGAAATTCGATTTGATGTTTAAGTTTTTGTGTGTGAATTTCGATAACATAATATTAATCGATATTGTATTCTTAATCGATTTGTTTCTCTGTATGTTTTTCTGATGATTATCAATAAAAAGGGGGAGTATAATAGTGTTTTGGAGAAATTAATTGATTAAGGGGGAGTATGAATTAATTACCTAAAATAGGGGGAGTACGGAATTTATTATGTTTTACACTAACTCAATACTAATCTTGAGTTGACTACAAAGTCAAGCAATTTGTTCTTAAATAGGTGTTTTCTTGATCATCATCAAAAAGGGGGAGAATGTTACCAAAGAGGCTCAAGTCATCACACTTTGAAGATATATTGAGTTTTGATGATTTCTCAAGTAAGCCAGATCAAGATCGAAGAAATGAAGTTTTGAAGAATGGAGCTCATATCGAAGATGTTAGTGTCGAATCATTCTGGAATAAGAGAAATCGAAGATAACAACATAGACCCAGCATTCTTTCACTCGTGCTCTTTTTAATGGGTAAAACTGTTTTTCAATCGATCGATTTTGTATATAACATAATCGATGGTCTTAACACAATCGATTATGTCGTGTTTTTCAAACAAACCTTTTTATATCGATTCGATTATGTCGTGCTGTTTAAATTTTTCTAAAACACTCACAGAATTGATTATGGACATAACGTGATCGATTATGTGCAACAGTCTTTCGAAAATTATTTTGAAATACAAACTAGCATTAAAAAATTGTGAACGTTTTCTATTATTATACAGATCTTGCGTTTTCAAATATCATAATCAGATCATTAAATGCGTGAACATTTTCATAAATAGTTTTTAATATTGTGAAAGTATTTCTCAGATTTTAATTCCTATATAAAGAGGAAAATACACGTTGATAGATACAGAGCTAACCTTGAGCACAAAAGTATTTGTTTCCACTCTCTGTTCTACAACATTTTTTTAAGTCACTTGTGAAAGGAGCTGACGGTCTGTGACATTGTTTTGGATTCTCTCTTTCCAGGTGATACTGTTCTTGTTTTTTTTGTATATCTGTAAACACCATTGTTGGTGTAGTGTTTCATCCCTTGTGAGTTTTCAAGGGAGGTGTTTTCATCTCTTGTGGGTTTCAAAGAGAGGTGTTCAGTCTTTAGATTTTCTTTTACATGTTTCAATTGTAATATTGGTTGTAATTGATTTTCTAAAGATAGTGATTGGGGAGTCATTCTCAAATTAAGGTGACTAGGAACTGGATGTAGGGTTGGCTATACCCGAACCAGTATAAATCCTTGTGTTCTTCTCTTCCCTTATCCTTTTACATTATTTACTGCATCTGCTCCGTTAATCGAAAACAAGGAAATCGAAAAAGGATAAACATATTAAAACATCAATTCCCCCCCCCCCCCACTTGATGCCCTTTGTCTAACATTTTATTCTCAATCTGTACTTTTGTTTTACAAAAAAAATCAATTTTTCAAAATTCGGAAATTTATTTTTTATTTTCGATCCGTACTTTTGTTTTACAAAAAAAATCAATTTTTCAAAGATTGGAAATTTATATTTTATTTTCGATCCGTACTTTTGTTTTACAAAAAAAAATCAATTTTTCAAAATTTGGAAATTTATATTTTATTCTCTATACGTACTTTTGTTTTACGCATAAAAACTCAATTTTTCGTAATTTCGAAATTAATATTTTATTTTGGAACCGTACTTTTGTTTTACAAAAAAAAACTTAATTTTCATAATTTGGAATTTTATATTTTATTTTCGATCTGTACCTTTGTTTTACACAAAAAAAAACTGAATTTTTCGTAATTTGGAAATTCAAATTTTATTTTCGATCCGTACTTTTGTTTTAAACAAAAAAACTCAACTTTGCGTATTTTTGAAATTTAAATTTTATTTTCGATCCGTACTTTTTGTTTTACAAAAAAAATATAAATTTTTCAGAATTTGGAAATTTAAATTTTATTTTCGATCCGTACTTTTGTTTTACAAAAAAAAAACTCAATTTTTTCATCACTTGGAAATTTATATTTTATTTTCGATCCGTACTTTTGTTTTACAAAAAAAATCAATTTTTAATAATTTGGAAATTTATATTTTATTCTCGATCCGTACTTTTGTTTCACACAAAAAAGCCAATTTTTCATGATTAGGAAATTGAAATTTTATTTTCGATCCGTACTATTGTTTTACAAAAAAAAACTCAATTTTTCGTAATTTCGAAATATATATTTTACTCTCGATCCGTATTGTTTTACAAAAAGAATTCAATTTTTCATAATTCGGAAATTTATATTTTAATTTCGATCTGTACTTTTGTTTTACAAAAAAAAAAATCAATTTTTCATAATTTGGAAACTTATATTTTATTCTCGATTCGTAGTTTTGTTTTACAAAAAAAAATCAATTTTTCATAATTAAGAAATTCAACTTTTATTTTCGATCAGTCTATTGTTTTACATAAAAAAAACAATTTTTCGTAATTTCGAAATTTATATTTTATTCTCGATCTGTACTTTTGGTTTACAAAAAAAAATCAATTTTTCACAATGTGGAAATTTATAGTTTATTCACTATCCGTACTTTTGTTTTACAAAACAAAAACTCAATTTTCATAATTTGGAAATTCAAATTTAATTTTCAATCCGTACTTCTGTTTTACACAAAAAAAACCCAATTTTTTGTAATTTCAAAATTTATATTTTATTCTCGATCTGTACTTTTGTTTTACAAAAAAAATCAATTTACAAAAAAAATCAATTTTTCATAATTTGAAAATTTATATTTTATTTTCGATCCGTACTTTTGTTTTACAAAAAAAATCAATTTTTCAAAGTTTGGAAATTTATATTTTATTTTCGATCCGTACTTTTGTTTTACCAAAAAAAAATCAATTTTTCAAAATTTGGAAATTTATATTTTATTCTCTATACGTACTTTTGTTTTACGCATAAAAACTCAATTTTTCGTAATTTCGAAATTATATTTTATTTTGGATCCGTACTTTTGTTTTACAAAAAAAACTCAATTTTTCATAATTTGGAGTTTTATATTTTATTTTCAATCCGTACCTTTGTTTTACACAAAAAACTCAATTTTGCGTAATTTCGAAATTTAAATTTTATTTTCGATCCATACTTTTGTTTTACAAAAAAAATATAAATTTTTCATAATTTGGAAACTTATATTTTATTTTCGATCCGTACTTTTGTTTTACAAAAAAATCACTTTTTAATAATTTGCAAATTTATATTTTATTATCGATTCGTACTTTTGATTCACCAAAAAAAGCCAATTTTTCATGATTAGGAAATTCAAATTTTATTTTCGAGTCATACTATTGTTTTACACACAAAAAACTCAATTTTTCATAATTTCAAAATTTATATTTTACTCTCGATCCGTACTTCTGTTTCACAAAAAAATTTCAATTTTTCATAATTCGAAAATTTATATTTTAATTTCGATTCGTACTTTTGTTTTACAAAAAAAAAATCAATTTTTCACAATTTGGAAATTTATATTTTATTCTCGATCCGTACTTTTGTTTTACAAAAAAAACTCAATTTTTCATAATTAAGAAATTCAAATTTTATTTTTGATCCGTCTATTTATTTACACAAAAAAAATCAATTTTTCTTAATTTTGAATTTTATATTTTATTCTCGATCTATACTTTTGGTTTACAAAAAAAAAATTAATTTTTCATAATTTGGAAATTTATATTTTATTCTCAATCTGTACTTTTGTTTTACAAAAAAAACTAAATTTTTCTTAATTTGGAAATATAAATTTAATTTTCGATTCGTACTTTTGTTTTACACAAAAAAACTCAATTTTTTGTAATTTCAAAATTTATATTTTATTCTCGATCTGTACTTTTGTTTTACAGAAAAAAATCAACTTTTCATAATTTGGAAATTTATATTTTATTTTCGATCCGTACTTTTGTTTTACAAAAAAAATCAATTTTTCAAAGTTTGGAAATTTATATTTTATTTTCGATCCGTAGTTTTGTTTTACAAAAAAAATCAATTTTTAAAAATTTGGAAATTTATGTTTTATTCTCTATACGTACTTTTGTTTTACGCATAAAAACTCAATTTTTTGTAATTTCGAAATTTATATTTTATTTTCGATCCATAATTTTGTTTTACAAAAACAAACTGAATTTTTCATAATTTGGAGTTTTATATTTTATTTTCGATCCGTACCTTTGTTTTACACAAAAAAAACTCAATTTCGCATAATTTCGATATTCAAATTTTATTTTCGATCAGTACTTTTGTTTTAAACAAAAAAACTCAATTTTGCGTAATTTCAAAATTTAAATTTTGTTTTCGATCCGTAGTTCGTTTTTACAAAAAAAAATATAATTTTTTCATAATTTGGAAATTTATATTTTATTTTCGATCCGTACTTTTGTTCTACAAAAAAAACTCAATTTTTTCATCACTTGGAAATTTATATTTTATTCTCAATCCGTACTTTTGTTTTACAAAAAAAATCAATTTTTAATAATTTGGAAATTTATATTTTATTCTCGATCCGTACTTTTGTATTACCAAAAAAAGCCAGTTTTTCATGATTGGGAAATTCAAATTTTACTTTCGATCCGTACTATTGTTTTACACAAAAAACTCAATTTTTCTTAATTTCGAAATTTATATTTTATTTTCGATTTGCACTTTTGTCTTACAAAAAAAAAACTCAATTTTTTCATCATTTGGAAGTTTATATTTTATTTTTGACCTGTACTTTTGTTTTACAAAAAAAACTCAATTGTTCATAATTTGGAAGTTTATATTTTATTCTCAATCCGTACTTTTCTTTTACAAAAAAACTCAGGTTTTCGTAATTTCGAAATTCATATTTTATTCTCGATTCGTACTTTTGTTTCACAAAAAAAATCAACTTTTCATAATTCCGAAATTTATATTTTAATTTCGATCCGTACTTTTGTTTTACAAAAAAAATATCATATTTTCATAATTTGGAAATTTATATTTTATTCTCGATCCGTACTTTTGTTTAACAAAAAAAAAACTCAATTTTTCAAAATTAGGAAATTCAAATTTAATTTTCGATCCGTACGATTGTTTTAATAAAAAAACTCAATTTTTTGTAATTTCGTTATTTATATTTTATTTTCGATCTGTACTTTTGGTTCACACAAAAAAATTCAATTTTTCATAATTAGCAAATTCAAATTTTCTTTTCGATCCGTACATTTGTTTTACATAAAAAAATTCTATTTTTTGTAATTTCGAAATTTATATTTTATTCTCGATCTGTACTTTTTCTTTACAAAAAAAATTAATTTTTCATAGTTTAGAAATTTATATTTTATTTTCGATCCGTACTTTTGTTTTACAAAAAAAACTCAATTTTTCGTAATTTTGAAATTTAAATTTTATTTTTGATTCATACTTTTGTTTTACACAAAAAAACTGAATTTTTCGTAATTTGGAAATTCAAATTTTATTTTCGATCCGTATTTTTGTTCTGAACAAAAAAACTCAATTTTGCGTAATTTCGAATTTTAAATTTTATTTTTTATCCATAGTTTTTAATTTGCAAAAGAAATCAATTTTTCATAATTTGGAAATTTATATTTTTATTTCGATCCATACTTTTGTTATGCAAAAAAAAACCTCAATTTTTCATAATTTGGAAATCTATATTTTATTTTTGATCCGTACTTTTGTTTTACACAAAAAAACTGAATTTTTCGTAATTTGGAAATTCAAATTTTATTTTCGATCCGTACTTTTGTTTTAAAAAAAAACTCTATTTTGCATTATTTTGAAATATAAATTTTATTTTCGATACGTACTTTTGTTTTACAAAAAGAATATCAATTTTTAATAATTTGGAAATTTATATTTTATTTTCGATCCGTACTTTTTGTTTTACAAAAAAATTCAATTTTCCATAATTTGTAAATTTATATTTTATTCTCGCTCCATACTTTTGTTTTAGAAAAACAAACTCAATTTTTCATAATTAGGAAATTAAAATTTTATTTTCGATCCGTACTATTGTTTTGCACAAAAACACTCAATTTTTCCTACTTTCGAAATTTATATTTTATTCTCGATCCGTACTTTTGTTTTACAAAAAAAATCAATTTTTAATAATTCGGAAATTTGTATTTTAATTTCGATACGTACTTTTGTTTTACAAAAAAATGAATTTTTCATAAAATTTGGAAATTTATATTTTATTCTCGATCCGTACTTTTGTTTTACAAAAAAAAACTCAATTTTTCATAATTAGGAAATTCAAATTTTATTTTTGATCCGTACTATTGTTTTACACAAAAAAACTCAATTTTTCGTAATCTCGAAATTTATATTTTATTCTCGATCTGTAGTTTTGGTTTACAAAAAAAATCAATTTTTCATAATTTGGAAATTTATATTTTATTTTCGATCCGTACTTTTGTTTTACAAAAAAAAAATCAATTTTTCATAATTCGGAAATTTATATTTTAATTTCGATCCATACTTTTGTTTTACAAAAAAAAATTAATTTTTCATAATTTGGAAATTTATATTTTATTCTCGATCCGTACTTTTGTTTTACAAAAAAAAAACTCTATTTTTCAAAATTAGGAAATTCAAATTTTATTTTTGATCCGTACTATTGTTTTACACAAAAAAACTCGATTTTTTGTAATTTCGAAATTTATATTTTATTCTCGATCTGTACTTTTGTTTTACAAAAAAAAATTAATTTTTGATAATTTAGAAATTTTTATTTTATGTTTGATCCGTACTTTTATTTTACACAAAAAAATTGAATTTTTCGTAATTTGGAAATTCAAATTTCATTTTCGATCAGTACTTATGTTTTAAAAAAAAAACTCAATTTTTTGTAATTTTGAAATTTAAATTTTAGTCTCGCTCCCTACTTCTGGTTTACAAAAAAAATCAATTTTTCATAATTCGAATATTTATATTTTATTTTCTCTCTGTACCTTTGTTTTGCAAAAAAAAAACCTCAATTTTTCATAATTTGGAAATTTATATTTTATTTTCGATCCGTACTTTTGTTTTACACAAAAAAACTGAATTTTTTGTAATTTGGAAATTCAAATTTTATTTTAAATCCGTAATTTTGTTTTAACAAAAAACTCAATTTTGCGTAATTTCGAAACATAAATTTTATTTTCGATCCGTACTTTTGTTTTACAAAAAAAATATCAATTTTTTATAGTTTTGAAATTTATATTTTATTCTCGATCCGTACTTTTTTTTTACAAAAAAAAGGTCAATTTTTCATAATTAGGAAATTCAAATTTTATTTTTGATCCGTACTATTGTTTTACACAAAAAAACTCAATTTTTCATAATTTCAAAATTCATATGTTATTCTTGTTTCGTACTTTTGTTTTACAAAAAAAAATTCAATTTTTCATAATTTGCAAATTTATATTTTATTCTCGACCCGTACTTTTGTTTGACAAAAAAAAGTCAATTTTTCAAAATTAGGAAAGTCAAATTTTATTTTCGATCCGTACTATTGTTTTAAAGAAAAAAACTCAATTTTTCGTAACTTCCAAATTCAAATTTTATTCTCGATTCGTACTTTTGTTTTACAAAAAAAAATCAATTTTCATTATTCGGAAATTTATAATTTATTTTCGATGCGTACTTTTGTTTTACAAAAGAAAAAATCAACTTTTCATAATTTGGAAAATTATATTTTATTCTCGATCCATATTTTTGTTTTACACAAAAAAAGTCAATTTTTTGTAACTTCGAAATTCAAATTTTATTTTGGATCCGTACTTTTCTTAAACAAAAGAAAAATCATTTTTTCATAATTTGTAAATTTATATTTTATTTTCGATGCGTACTTTTTTTTTACAAAAAAAATTCAATTTTTCATAGTTTGGAAATTTATATTTTATTTTTGATCCGTACTTTTGTTTTACAAGAAAAAAATCAATTTTTCATAATTATGAAATTTGTATTTTATTTTCGATCTGTACTTTTGTATTACAAAAAAAACTCAATTTTTCATAAGTTGGAAATTAAAATTTTGTTTTCAATTCGTACTTTTGTTTTACACAAAAAAACTCAATTTTTCATAATTTTGAAATTTATATTTTATTCTCGGATCGTACTTTTGTTTTAAAAAAATCAATTTTTCATAATTCGAAAATTTATATTTTATTTTTGATCCGTACTTTTGTTTTACAAAAAAAATCAATATTTCATAATTCGAAAATTTATATTTTATTTTCGATCTGTACTTTTGTTTTACAAAAAAAATCAATTTTTCATAATATCGAAATTTATATTTTATTTTCGATCCATACTTTTGTTTTACAAAAAAAAAATCAAATTTTCATAATTTTGAGATTTATATTTTATTTTAGATCCGTACTTTTGTTTTGCACAAAAAAACTCAATTGTTAGTAACTTCGAAATGCAAATTTAATTTTCGATCCGTACTTTTGTTTTACACAAAAAAACTCAATTTTTCGTATTTTCAAAATTTATATTTTATTTTCGATCCGTACTTCTGTTTTCGAAAAAAAATCACTTTGTCATAATTTGGAAATTTATATTTTATTTTCGATCGTACTTTTGTTTTACAAAAAAAAACTCATTTTTTAATAATTAGGAAATTCAAATTTTAATTTCGATCCATACTTTTGTTTTACACAAAAAAACTCAACTTTTCATAATTTCGAAATTTATATTTTATTATAGATCAATACTTTTGTTTTACGAAAAAAAATTGATTTTTCATAATTCAGAAATTTATAATTTATTTTCGATGCGTACTTTTGTTTTACAAAAGAAAAAAGTCAATTTTTCATAATTAGGAAAATTATATTTTATTCTCGATCCGTATTTTTGTTTTACACAAAAAAACTCAATTTTTTGTAACTTCCAAATTCAAATTTTATTTTCGATCCATACTTTTCTTATACAAAAGAAAAATCATTTTTTCATAATTTGTAAATTTATATTTTATTTTTGATGCGTACTTTTTTTTTACAAAAGAATTCAATTTTTCATAGTTTGGAAATTTATATTTTATTTTCGATCCGTACTTTTGTTTTAAAAAAAAATCAATTTTTCATAATTATGAAATTTGTATTTTATTTTCAATCCGTACTTTTGTTTTACAAAAAAAATTTAATTTTACATAATTTGGAAATTCAAATTTTCTTTTCGATCCATACTTTTGTTTTACACAAAAAGCTCAATTTTCGTAATTTCGAAATTTATATTTTATTCTCGATTGGTACTTTTGTTTTACAAAAAAAACAATTTTTCATAATCCAAAATTTTATATTTATTTTTTATTCGTACTTTTGTTTTACAAAAAAAATCATATTTTCATAATTTTGATATTTATATTTTATTTTAGGTCCATACTTTTGTTTTACACAAAAAAACTCAATTGTTCGTAACTTCAAAATTCAAATTTTATTTTTGATCCGTACTTTTTGTTTTACGCAAAAAAAACTCAAATTTTCGTATTTTCAAAATTTAAATTATATTTTGGATCCGTACTTTTGTTTTCGAAAAAAAAAATCAATTTTTCATAATTTGGAAATTTATATTTTATTTTCGATCTGTACTTTTTTTTTTACAAAAAAAAACTCAATTTTCCATAATTAGAAAATTCAAATTTTATTTTCAATCCATACTTTTGTTTTACACAAAAAAAACTAAATTTTTCGTAATTTCGAAATTTTTATTTTATTATAGATCCATACTTTTGTTTTAAAAAAAATTCATAATTCGGAAATTTATAATTTATTTTCGATGCGTACTTTTGATTTACAAAAAAAAAATTAATTTTTCATATTTTTCAAATTTATATTTTATTCTCAATCCGTATTTTTGTTTTACACGAAAAAACTCAATTTTTTGTAACTTTGAAATTCAAGTTTTATTTTCGATCCGTACTTTTCTTAAACAAAAAAAATCATTTTTTCATAATTTGGAAATTTATATTTTATTTTCGATTCGTACTGTTTTTTTACAAAAAAAATCAATTTTTTATAGTCTGTAAATTTATATTTTATTTTCGATACATACTTTTATTTTACAAAAAAAAACTCAATTTTTCATAATTTGGAAATTTATATTTTATTTTCGATATGTACTTTTGTATTACAAAAAAAATCAATTTTTCATAACTTGGAAATTAAAATTTTATTTTCGATCCGTACTTTTGTTTTACACAAAAAAACTCAATTTTTCGTAATTTCGAAATTTCTATTTTGTTCTCGGTTCGTACTTTTGTTTTACAAAAAAAAATATATTTTTCATAATTCGAAAATTTATATTTTATTTTTGATCCGTACTTTTGTTTTACTAAAAAAAATCAATTTTTCATAATTTGAAAATTCATATTTTATTTTCGATCCGTACTTTTGTTTTACAAAAAAGAACCAAATTTTCATACTTTGGAAATTTATATTTTATTTTCGATCCATACTTTTGTTTTACAAAAAAAAATCAAATTTTCATAATTTTGAAATTTATATTTTATTCTAGATCCGTACTTTTGTTTTACACAAAAAAACTCAATTATTTGTAACTTCGAAATTCAAATTTTATTTTCGGTCCGTACTTTTCTTTTACAAAAAAATTCAATTTTTCGTGTTTTCAAAATTTAAATTTTATTTTCGATCCGTACTTTTGTTTTCGAAAAAAAAATCAATTTGTCATAATTTGGAAATTTATATTTTATTTTCGATCCGTACTTTTGTTTTAAAAAAATGAAACTCAATTTTTCATAATTAGGAAATTCAACTTTTATTTTCGATCAATACTTTTGTTTTACATAAAAAAACTCAATTTTTCGTAATTTCGAAATTTATATTTTATTATAGATCCATGCTTTTGTTTTACAAAAACAATTATTTTTTCATAATTCGGAAATTTATAAGTTATTTTCAATGCACACTTTTGTTTTACAGATGAAAAAATCAATTTTTCATAATTTGCAAATTTATATTTTATTGTTGATCCGTATTTTGGTTTTACACAAAAAAACTCAAGTTTTTGTAACTTCGAAATTCAAATTTTATTTTCGATCCGTACTTTTCTTATACAAAAAGAAATCGTTTTTTCATAATTTGAAAATTTATATTTTATTTTCGATTCGTACTGTTTTTTTACAAAAAAATTCAATTTTTCATACTTTTGTTTTAGACAAAAAAACTCAATTTTCCAAATTTTATATTTTCTTTTTAGGACATGTTGAATGTGCATGAGAATGTTGTGAGTATGTGTATTACATGATAATATGATTTGTGTTGTTACTTTTCAATTATTAGAGATGCATTAAATTTCAAAGCATTTAAGTATGTTCTATGATGAATGTGCATGAGAATGATATGATGATGAATACTACATGATGTTATTATTTTGTGTTGTAATATTTTTGAATGATTAGCTTACCCTACAATTGCCGATTGTTACGTTTGCATACTAAGTATAATAAAAGTAACAATTTCTTGGGTCGTTACACGTACTCTTGTTTTTCAAAAGAGAACCTTTTTTTTATAATTTGGAAATTTATATTTTATTTTCGATCAGTACTTTTGTTTTACAAAACGTAAACTTAATTTTTCATAATTTGGAAATTTATATTTTATTCTCGATACGTACTTTTGTTTTACGCAAAAAAACTCACTTTTTCGTAATTTAAAAATTTATATTTTATTTTGGATCCGTACTTTTGTTTTACAAAAAAAACTCAATTTCTCATAATTTGGAATTTTATATTCTATTCTCGATCCGTACTTTTGTTTTACACAAAAAACTCAACTTTCGTAATTTGCAAGTTCAAATTTTATTTTCGATCCGTACTTTTGTTTTACACAAAAAAACTAAATTTTTCGTAATTTCGAAATTTAAATTTTATTTTTGATCCGTACTTTTGTTTTACCCAAAAAAACTCAATTTTTCGTAATTTCAAAATTTATATTTTGTTTTCGATCCCTACTTTTGTTTTACAAAAAAAAATCAATTTTTCATAATTTGGAAATTTATATTTTATTTTCGATCCGTACATTTGTTTTACACAAAAAAAACTCTATTTTCGTAATTTCGAAATTTAAATTTTGTTTTCGATCCGTACTTTTGTTTTACAAAAAAAAAATCAATTTTTCATAATTTTGAAATTTATATTTTATTTCGATTCGTACTTTTGTTTTACAAAAAAAACTCAAGTTTTCATAACTCGGAAATTTATATTTTATTTTCGATCCGTAGTTTTGTTTAACAAGAAAAAAATCATTTTTTCCAAATTTGGGAATTTATATTTTATTTTCGATCTGCAGTTTTGTTTTACACAAAAACACTCAATTTTTCGTAACTTCAAAATTGAAATTTTATTTTCGATCTGAACTTTTGTTTTACAAAAAAAAATCAATTTTTCATAATTTGGAAATTTATATTTTATTTTCGATCTGTACATTTGTTTTACACAAAAAAAGCTCTATTTTTCGTAATTTTGAAATTTAAATTTTGTTCTCAATCCATACTTTTGTTTTACACAAAAGAAATCAATTTTTCATAATTTGGAAGTCTAAATTTTATTTTCGATCCGTACTTTTGTTTTATGCAAAAAAACTCAATTTTTCTTAATTTTGAAATTTAGATTTTATTCTCGATCCGTACTTTTGTTTTACAAAAAAAAAGTCAATTTTTCGTCATTTCAAAATTTAAATTTTATTTTCGATCCCTACTTTTTTTTACAAAAAAAAACTCAATTTTTCGTAATTTCGAAATTTATATTTTCTTCTCGATCCGTACTTTTGTTTTACAAAAAAAATCAATTTTTCATAATTTTAAAATTTATTTCTTATTTTCGATCCGTACTTTTGGTTTACAAAAAAAATCAATTTTTCGTAATTTGGGAATTTATGTTTTATTCTCAATCCGTACTTTTATTTTATGCAAAAAATCTTAATTTTTCGTAATTTCGAAATTTATATTTTGTTTTCGATTCCTACTTTTGTTTTGCAAAATAAAAGTCAATTTTTCATAATTTGAAAATTTATATTTTATTTTCGATCTGTACATTTGTTTTACACAAAAAAAACTCTATTTTTCATAATTTCGAAATATTAATTTTGTTTTTGATCCGTACTTTTGTTTTACAAAAAAAAAATCAATTTTTCATAATTTTGAAATTTATATTTTATTTTCGATCCGTACTTTTGTTTTACAAAAAATACTCAATTTTTAGTAACTCAGAAATTTATATTTTATTTTCGATCCGTACTTTTGTTCTACAAAAAAAATCAAATTTTTCCAAATCTGGGAATTTATATTTTATTCTCGATCCATAGTTTTGTTTTACACAAAAAAACTCAAATTTTTTGTAACTTCGAAATTGAAATTTTATTTTCGATCCGTACTTTTGTTTTACAAAAA
This sequence comes from Lablab purpureus, assembly GCA_030347555.1. Lineage (NCBI taxonomy): Eukaryota > Viridiplantae > Streptophyta > Magnoliopsida > Fabales > Fabaceae > Lablab > Lablab purpureus. The sequence continues at coordinate 21,714,324 of CM059256.1, read as the reverse complement.
AAACTCAATTTTTCATAATTTGGGAATTTATATTTTATTCTCGATCCGTACTTTTGTTTTACACAAAAAACTCAATCTTACGTAATTTCGAAATTTAAATTTTATGTTAAATAAAGACGGCAGTGTAAAAACCAAGATGGGGGGTGAATTGGATTTTTAATAAAATTTTCTCTTTCAAATAAATTTTCAGATTTTGAAATTCTTTCAAAAGCTAGGATGTGGATTTTTCTTAACCTTTGATTAACGCGGTTTGAGTTTGCAATTGTTAATATGATCCACAATAAAAAGAGACAGGGAAAGAGAAAGAACACAGAGATTTATACTGGTTCGGATTAAGCCAATCCTACGTCCAGTTCCCAACCACCACAAATGTGTGATGATTACCCCACTATCTTTAAATGAAATTACAAACACTCATTCATGCAATAACAAATAAAGATAAAGGAACACCTCCTCAGACACACTAAGGATGAAACACCTCCCCAGACACACTGAGGATGAAACCCACCTCTCTTGACACACAAGAGATGAAACACCTCCCTTAGAACCGATCCAAGGGATGAATTTTCCCGTTTATGAAAAACAGTAAAAGAATACACCTGATAAGTGCTGAATAGAAAGCTTAAGCACAATGATCACCACTTCCAAAGACTTGATCAAACTGAAAAGAGCAGGAAAGCGGCTTTGAAAAAGCTAAGGCGCAGAAACACTTTGAATATTTTGTGTTTAATCAGATGTTTTAAACCTAAGACATTCTCTTTCATTTTATAATTCGAAAATGCTCCAAAGTTTCCATTCTTAGGTTGATTTGGTACTGATTTCGCAAAAACGACTCATTTAATCAATTATATTAAAAGCTTAATCGATTATATCATGTTTAAAAACTAGAAAACAAAAATCTTCTGATATAATCGATTAGATTAAGGCCATAATCGATTATAATAACCCAGAAATCAATATAATCGATTATCAAAAACACTTAATCGATTATTTAGTTCGTTAAACATTTTTTATTCAAATTTTAAGTTAAATAATCGATTATCTACGTATCATAATCGATTAAAAGCGTAGAAAAATGTTTTTGCGAGAAAACACCTTGCTCTCTTGTTTGGGAAGGTCTTGAATGGGATTTATGACTTACTCTTTTTATCCAACACCCAAAATAGAACCTTCTACTCTTGATTCTTCAGCTCTTGAGACAATCTTTAACAATCTTCTCTCTTGAAAGCTTTGAATGCTCTTTATGCTTTTCCTTTTCTACCAAGCAGCCTTCCTTTGTGAGATGGCACAAGTCTTTAATGTTGATTGAATCACTCTAAAACTTCATCATCAAAACTTTAAGTCTTCATAAAAAACTGGAGGACTTCAAAAACTCTTGGTCTTGAAATATGCCAACATTTTATTCTCGATCCGTACCTTTGTTTTACAAAAACAAAATTCAATTTTTAATAATTTGGAAATTTATATTTTATTTTCGATCCGTACCTTTGTTTTACAAAAAAAAACCTCAATTTTTCATAATTTGGAATTTAAATTTTATTCTCGATCCGTACTTTTGTTTTACACAAAAAAATCAATTTTTCGTAATTTGGAAATCTAAATTTTATTTTCGATCCGTACTTTTGTTTTATGAAAAAAAACTCAATTTTTTGTAATTTCAAAATTTAAATTTTGTTTTCGATCCATACTTTTGTTTTACAAAAAAAACTCAATTTTCGTAATTTCGAAATTTATATTTTATTCTCGATCCGTACTTTTGTTTTACACAAACAAAACTCAATTTTTCATAATTTGGAAATTCAAATTTTATTTTCGATCCGTACCTTTGTTTTACAAAAAAAAACTCTATTTTTTGTAATTTTAAAATTTAAATTTTATTTTTGATACGTACTTTTGTTCTACAAAAAAGAATCTATTTTTCGTAATTTGGAAATTTATATTTTATTTTCGATCTGTACTTTTGTTTTACAAAACAAAAACTCAATTTTTCATAATTTGGAAATTTATATTTTATTCTCGATACGTACTTTTGTCTAACGCAAAAAACTCAATTTTTCGTAATTTCAAAATTTATATTTGATTTTGGATCCGTACTTTTGTTTTACAAAAAAAATCAATTTCTCATAATTGGAATTTTATATTCTATTCTCGATCCGTACTTTTGTTTTATACAAAAAAGCTTATTTTCGTAATTAGCAAATTCAAATTTTATTTTCGACCACTACTGTAGATTTACACAAAAAAACTCAATTTTTTAAAAGTTGGAAATTGAAATTTTATTTTCGATCCATACATTTGTTTTACAAAAAACAACTCTATTTTTCGTAATTTTGAAATATAAATTTCATTTTTGATCCGTACTTTTGTTTTACGAAAAAGAATTTATTTTTCAAAATTTGGAAATTTATATTTTATTTTTGATCAGTACTTTTGTTTACAAAACATAAATTCACTTTTTCATAATTTGGAAATTTATATTTTATTCTCGATACGTACTTTTGTTTTAAAAAAAAAAACTTATTTCCGTAATTAGCAAATTCAAATTTTATTTTCGACCAGTACTTTAGATTTACACAAAAAAAATCAATTTTTTGTAAGTTGGAAATTGAAATATTATTTTCGATCCGTATATTTGTTTTACAAAATAAAACTCTATTTTTCGTAATTTTGAAATTTAAATTTTATTTTTGATCCGTCCTTTTGTTTTACAAAAAAGAATCTATTTTTCATAATTTGGAAATTTATATTTAATTTTCGATCAGTACTTTTGTTTTACAAAACATCATATCAATTTTTCATAATTCGGAAATTTATATTTTATTCTCGATACGTACTTTTGTTTTACGCAAAATCTCACTTTTTTGTAATTTAAAAATTTATATTTTATTTTGGATCTGTACTTTTGTTTTACAAAAAAAACTCAATTTCTCATAATTTGGAATTTTATATTTTATTCTCGATCCGTACTTTTGTTTTACACAAAAAAACTCAATTTTCGTAATTTGCAAGTTCAAATTTTATTTTCGATCCGTACTTTTGTTTTATACAAAAACCTCAATTTTTCGTAATTTCGAAACCTCGGTATTCGTCATTTTGAAATTTAAAATTTATTCTCGATTCGTAATTTTGTTTTACACAAAAGAAATCAATTTTTCGTAATTTGGAAATCTAAATTTTATTTTCGATCCGTACTTTTGTTTTACGCAAAAAAACTTCATTTTTAGAAATTTTGAAATTTATATTTTATTCTCGATCCATACTTTTGTTTTACAAAAAAAAGTCCATTTTTCGTCATTTCGACATTTAAATTTTATTCTTGATCTGTACTTTATTTACACAAAAACTCAATTTCGCGTAATCTCGAAATTTTATATTTTATTCTCGATCCGTACTTTTGTTTTACAAAAAAAATATCAATTTTTCATGATTTTAAAATTTATATTTTATTTTTGATCCGTAGTTTTGTTTGACAAAAAAATCAATTTTTCGTAATTTGGGAATTTATGTTTTATTCTCGATCTGTACTTTTATTTCACGCAAAAAATCTTAATTTATCGTAATTTCGAAATTTATATTTTATTTTCGATTCCTACTTTTGTTTTATAAAATAAAAATCAACTTTTCATAATTCGGAAATTTATATTTTATTTTCAATCTGTACATTTGTTTTACACAAAAAAACTCTATTTTTCGTAATTTCAAAATATTGATTTTGTTTTCGATCCGTATTTTTGTTTTACAAAAAAAACCAATTTTTCATAATTTTAAAATTTATATTTTATTTTCGATCCGTACTTTTGGTTTACAAAAAAAATTCAATTTTTCATAACTTGGAAATTTATATTTTATTTTCGATCCGCACTTTTGTTCTACAAAAAAAATCAATTTTTCCAAATTTGGGAATTTATATTTTATTCTCGATCCGTAGTTTTTTTTTACACAAAAAAACTCAATTTTTCGTAACTTCGAAATTGAAATTTTATTCTCGATACGTACTTTTGTTTTACACATCAAAACTCAATTTTTCATAATTTGGAAATTCAAATTTTATTTTCGATGCGTACTTTTGTTTTTAAAAAAAAACCTAAATTTTTCGTAATTTCGAAATTTATATTTTATTCTCGATCCGTAGTTTTGTTTTACACGAAAAAACTCCATTTTTCGTAATTTCGAAATTGAAATTTTATTTTCGATTCGAACTTTTGTATCACACAAAAAAACTCAATTTTCGTAATTTGGGAATTTATATTTTATTCTCGATTTGTACTTTTGTTTTACACAAAAAAAACTCAATTTTAACTCAATTTTTCATAATTTGGAATTTCAAATTTTATTTTCGATCTGTACTTTTTTTTTACAAAAACAAACTTAATTTTTCATAATATGGAAATTCAATGTTTATTTCGGATCCGTACTTTTGTTTTACGCAAAAAAAAACTCAATTTTTCGTAATTTATATTTTATTCTCGATCCTTACTTTTGTTTTACACAAAAAAAATTCAATTTTTCGTAACTTGGATATTCAAATTTTATTTTTGGTTCGTACATTTGTTTTACAAAAAAAAAACTCTATTTTTCGTAATTTTGAAATTTAAATTTTATTTTTGATCCGTACTTTTGTTTTACAAAAAAGAATGTATTTTTCATAATTTGGAAATTTATATTTTATTTTCGACCAGTACTTTAGATTTACACAAAAATACTCAATTTTTCGTAAGTTGGAAATTGAAATTTTATTTTCAATCCGTATATTTGTTTTACAAAAAAAAACTCTATTTTTCGTAATTTCGAAATTTATATTTTATTCTCGATCCGTAGTTTTGTTTAACATGAAAAAACTTAATTTTTCGTAATTTCGAAATTGAAATTTTATTTTCGATTCGAACTTTTGTTTCACACAAAAAAACTCAATTTTTGTAATTTGGGAATTTGTATTTTATTCTTGATCTGTACTTTTGTTTTACACAAAAAAACTCAATTTTTCATAATTTGGAAATTCAAATTTTATTTTGGATCTGTACTTTTGTTTTACACAAAAAAACTCAATTTTTCGTAATTTATATTTTATTCTCGATCCTTACTTTTGTTTTACACAAAAAAACTCAATTTTTTGTAATTTGGATATTCAAATTTTATTTTCGAACCGTACATTTGTTTTACAACAAAAAAAACTCTATTTTTCGTAATTTTGAAATTTAAATTTTATTTTTGATCGGTACTTTTGTTTTACAAAATAGAATCTATTTTTCATAATTTGGAAATTTATATTTTATTTTCGATTCCTACTTTTGTTTTATAAAATAAAAATCAATTTTTCATAATTCGGAAATTTATATTTTATTTTCTATCTGTACATTTGTTTAACACAAAAAAACTCTATTTTTCGTAATTTCGAAATATTAATTTTGTTTTCGATCCGTATTTTTGTTTTACAAAAAAAATAGATTTTTCATAATTTTAAAATTTATATTTTATTTTCGATCCGTACTTTTGTTTTACAAAAAAAATTCAATTTTTCATAACTCGGAAATTTATATTTTATTTTCGATCCGCACTTTTGTTCTACAAAAAAAATCAATTTTTCCAAATTTGGGAATTTATATTTTATTCTCGATCCGTAGTTTTGTTTTACACAAAAAAACTCAATTTTTCGAAACTTCGAAATTGAAATTTTGTTCTCGATACGTACTTTTGTTTTATACATCAAAACTCAATTTTTCATAATTTGGAAATTCAAATTTTATTTTCGATGCGTACTTTTGTTTTTAACAAAAAACCTAAATTTTTCGTAATTTCGAAATTTATATTTTATTCTCGATGCGTAGATTTGTTTTACACAAAAAAACTCAATTTTTCGTAATTTTGAAATTGAAATTTTATTTTCGATTCGAACTTTTGTTTCACACAAAAAAACTCAATTTTCGTAATTTGGGAATTTATATTTTATTCTCGATCTGTACTTTTGTTTTACACAAAAAAACTCAATTTTAACTCAATTTTTCATAATTAGGAAATTCAAATTTTATTTTCGATCTGTACTTTTTTTTTACAAAAACAAACTTAATTTTTCATACTATGGAAATTCAAATTTTATTTTGGATCCGTACTTTTGTTTTACACAAAAAAACTCAATTTTTCGTAATTTATATTTTATTCTCGATCCTTACTTTTGTTTTACACAAAAAAAAGTCAATTTTTCGTAATTTGGATATTCAAATTTTATTTTCGATCCGTACCTTTGTTTTACAAAAAAAAAACTCTATTTTTCGTAATTTTGAAATTTAAATTTTATTTTTGATCCATACTTTTGTTTTACAAAAAAGAATGTATTTTTCATAATTTGGAATTTATATTTTATTTTTGACCAGTACTTTAGATTTACACAAAAACACTCAATTTTTCGTAAGTTGGAAATTGAAATTTTATTTTCAATCCGTATATTTGTTTTACAAAAAAAAACTCTATTTTTCGTAATTTCGAAATTTATATTTTATTCTCGATCCGTAGTTTTGTTTTACATGAAAAAACTCAATTATTCGTAATTTCGAAATTGAAATTTTATTTTCGATTCGAACTTTTGTTTCACACAAAAAAACTCAATTTTTGTAATTTGGGAATTTATATTTTATTCTTGATTTGTACTTTTGTTTTACACAAAAAAACTCAATTTTAACTCAATTTTTCATAATTTGGAAATTTAAATTTTATTTTGGATCTGTACGTTTTTCTTACAAAAACAAACTTAATTTTTCATAATATGGAAATTCAAATTTTATTTTGGATCCGTACTTTTGTTTTACCCCAAAAAACTCAATTTTTCGTAATTTATATTTTATTCTCGATCCTTACTTTTGTTTTACACAAAAAAAAACTCAATTTTTCGTAATTTGGATATTCAAATTTTATTTTCGAACCGTACCTTTGTTTTATAACATAAAAACTCTATTTTTCGTAATTTTGGAATTTAAATTTTATTTTTGATCGGTACTTTTGTTTTACAAAATAGAATCTATTTTTCATAATTTGGAAATTTATATTTTATTTTCGATTCCTATTTTTGTTTTATAAAATAAAAATCAATTTTTCATAATTCGGAAATTTATATTTTATTTTCGATCTGTACATTTGTTTTACACAAAAAAACTCTATTTTTCGTAATTTCGAAATATTGATTTTATTTTCGATCCGTATTTTTGTTTTACAAAAAAAACCAATTTTTCATAATTTTAAAATTTATATTTTATTTTCGATCCGTACTTTTGTTTTACAAAAAAAATTCAATTTTTCATAACTCGGAAATTTATATTTTATTTTCGATCCGCACTTTTGTTCTACAAAAAAATCAATTTTTCCAAATTTGGGAATTTATATTTTATTCTCGATCCGTAGTTTTGCTTTACACAAAAAAACGCAATTTTTTGTAACTTCGAAATTGAAATTTTATTCTTGATACGTACTTTTGTTTTACACATCAAAACTCAATTTTTCATAATTTGGAAATTCAAATTTTATCTTCGATGCGTACTTTTGTTTTAAAAAAAAAACCTAAATTTTTCGTAATTTCGAAATTTATATTTTATTCTCGATACGTAGTTTTGTTTTACACGAAAAAACTCAATTTTTCGTAATTTCGAAATTGAAATTTTATTTTCGATTCGAACTTTTGTTTCACACAAAAAAACTCAATTTTCGTAATTTGGGAATTTATATTTTATTCTCGATCTGTACTTTTGTTTTACACAAAAAAACTCAATTTTTCATAATTTGGAAATTCAAATTTTATTTTTTCGATCTGTACCTTTTTTTTTACAAAAACAAACTTAATTTTTCATAATATGGAAATTCAAATTTTATTTTGGATCCGTACTTTTGTTTTACACAAAAAAACTCAATTTTTCGTAATTTATATTTTATTCTCGATCCTTACTTTTTTTTTACACAAAAAAAACTCAATTTTTCGAAATTTGGATATTCAAATTTTTATTTTGAACCGTACCTTTGGTTTTAAAAAAAAAAACTCTATTTTTCGTAATTTTGAAATTAAAATTTTATTTTTGATACATACTTTTGTTTTAACAAAAACAATCTATTTTTCATAATTTGGAAATTTATATTTTATTTTCAATCCGTACTTTTGTTTTACAAAACAAAAACTCAATTTCTCATAATTTGGAATTTTATATTCTATTCTCGATCCGTACTTTTGGTTTACACAAAAAAACTCATTTTCGTAATTTGCAAATTCAAATTTTATTTTCGACCCATACTTTAGTTTTACACAAAAACACTCTATTTTTCGTAATTTGGAAATTTAAATTTTATTTTCGATCCGTACTTTTGTTTTACAAAAAAAAATCAATTTCTCATAATTTGGAAATTTATATTTTATTTTCGATCCGTACTTTTGTTTTACAAAAAAAAACTCAATTTTTCATAATTTGGAAATTCAAAATTTTATTTTTCGTAATTTTCCAAAAAAAAACTCAATGTTTCATAATTTGGAAATTTATATTTTATTCTGGATACGTACTTTTGTTTTACGCATAAAAACTCAATTTTTCGTAATTTTGAAATTTGTATTTTATTTTTGATCCGTACTGTAACGACCCAAGAAATCGCTACTTTTAAGCCCTGTTCTTTGGAAGATCTATCTCGTGTCTGGTACTGCATGGTTCCACCCTGCAAGAACTCTAAATCATTCTCTTAAAGCTCATCCTCTTCATCATGAATGATCCGCTTGTCCCGAAATGACCTGGCCCAATAGGGAAATCCCAATTCATTGGGCCTTTCAATACAATCAAATAGAAAGCCCCAAGTATGCAAACGTAACTTGTATTAATTGATAATAAAACACATTATATATAAAATTTGTATTTGTATTCAATAGAAAAGGGAATCTCTACTAGTACAAAATTCTATTATAAGAAATAAAAACATATATAAATATATGCGTATAACTACTACTTCATCTTCCAATATAATTCTGGGACTCCAAAGCATCCCGCTCACCTATTAAGATATCTGCTCCCTGTAGCAAAACACGATCGTCGTAGGCCAAACAATCGGCAATTGTAGGGTAAGCTAATCATTCAAAAATATAACAACACAAAATAATAACATCATGCAGTATTCATCATCATATCATTCTCATGCACATTTCATCATAGAACATACTTAAATGCTTTCAAATTTAATGCATCTTTAATAATTGAAAAGTAACAACACAAATCATATTATCATGTAACACACATACTCACAACATTCTCATTAACACACATAAGTAGATTATGGGCACCAACCCCAGGCTCTACTCGGCCTCACACAAACATATCGGTAGATTATGGGCACCAACCCCAGGCTCTACTCGACCCCACACAAACATATCGGTAGATTATGGGCACCAACCCCAGGCTCTACTCGGCCCCACACAAACATATCGGTAGATTATGGACACCAACCCCAGGCTCTACTCGGTCCCACACAAACATATCGGTAGATTATGGGCACCAACCCCAGGCTCTACTCGGTCCCACACAAACATATCGGTAGATTATGGGCACCAACCCCAGGCTCTACTCGGCCCCACACAAACATATTGGTAGATTATGGGCACCAACCCCAGGCTTTACTCGGCCCCACACACAAACATATCGGTAGATTATGGGCACCAACCCCAGGCTCTACTCGACCCCACACACAAACATATCGGTAGATTATGGGCACCAACCCCAGGCTCTACTCGACCCCACACACAAACATATCGGTAGATTATGGGCACCAACCCCAGGCTCTACTCGGCCCCACACACAAACATATCAGTAGATTATGGGCACCAACCCCAGGCTCTACTCGCCCCCACACAAACATATCGGTAGATTATGGGCACCAACCCCAAGCTCTACTCGGCCCCACACACAAACATATCGATAGATTATGGGCACCAACCCCAGGCTCTACTCGGCCCCACACAAACATATCAGTAGATTGTGGGCACCAACCCCAGGGTCTACTCGGCCCCACACAAACATATTGGTAGATTATGAGCACCAACCCCAGGCTCTACTCGGCCTCATAGAAAAACATCATAAACAATACAAAAACAAGTTTTTTCACACATTACACTCACTACAACAATAATATACAAAACATACTAATTATATATATATATATAACATTAATTTTCTTAATATCAATTTATATATTTTTGAACATTAACTTCCCTAACCTGAATTTTTGTTTATTCCTTGCTCGGATGGAAAATTGCAATCCTAATCCTTAGCTCATCTTTTATCTCAAAATCCCGTTCACAAAACTAATCGGGTAGAACTCTTTCTTACACTGTTAGCCTCATATTGCTTCTTCTGGATCTAGAAACCATTAGGATTTCAATATCTAAACCTTAGGGAGAGTGTAGAGAGGGAATAGAGAGAATAGAAAGAATAGAGGTAGAGAGAATAGAAAGAATAAAGGTAAAGAGAATAGAGGTATGTGAAAACAAACTACCCAACTAGCCCCTTTTTATTTTATATTGTATTATCTTTACAATCTGATATCTTTATAATATATAATATATAAAATATTTATAATCTCATATCTGTATAATCAAATATCTTTATAATCCAATATCTTTATAATCTAATATCTTTATAACTGAATATTTTTATAACTAAATATCTTTATAATCTAATATTTTTATAACTGAACATCTTTATAATATAATATCTTTATGATATAATATTTTTATAACTAAATATCTTTATAATATAATATGTTTATATTCTAATATCTTTATAATTTAAAATATTGGGGTGTAACAATCTTCCCACCATTAAAAATTTTCGTCCTCGAAAATTGACTTACCAACAAACATAAATGGATACGATTCTCTCATTTGGTTCTCCAGTTCCTAAGTAAATTTACCCATCTGGTCATTCTACACCACCTAACCCATGTCATTCATTTTGTCTCAGATTTGCTTCATCTGAAAATTAATCACTTTTACCGCTTGATTTCTATAGACAGGTCTTCTCTAATTTGTACATCGTCTTACTCCAAACTATGGACTAGATCATGCACTTAGGAACAGTATCACCTGGAAAGAGAGAATTCAAAATGATGGCACAAACCGTCAGCTCCTTTCACAAGTGACTTAATAAAAAATTGTAGAACAAAGATTGGAAATCTCAAATTTTCGTGCTCAAGGTCAGTTCTGTTCAGTAGTGTATTTTCCTTCTTGTTTAGGTTAATTATAAAGGAATTATTTTGAATTAAATTTAAAAAATAATTCAAAATTAATTCAAAAAATAAAATAAATAAATTTGAAAATCAGTTTTAATCCTCTGAATAACTGAAGGAGAATATCTTAGAAAATATTTGAAAACGTTCACATTTTTTAAAAATTAGTTTATATTTTAAAAAAAATTATTTTTGAAAATCTGTTGCACATAATCGATTACGTTATGTCCATAATCGATTATGTGAGTGTCAAAAAATGAGATTTTTAAAAAGCACGACATAATCGATTATGTTTCCAACATAATCGATTATAACAGAGCGACTTTTAAAAAATTAAGTATTATAATCAATTATGGTCTGGGCATAAATGATTATGTTGGCAAAAAATCAGTTTTATCCATTTTTTAAAAGATCACTAGTGAAGGAGTGCTTGATCTATGTTTTCCTCTTTTGAGTTCTCTTATTCCAAAATGATTTGACACTAACTTCTTCAACTTGAGCTCCATTTCTTCAAATCTTCATTTTATGGTCTTGATTTGGCTTACTTGAGAATTCATCAAAACTTAATATTTTATCTTCAAAGAGTGATGACTTGAGCCTCTTTGGTAACATCACTACTTTTGTTTAACAAAAAAAAACTCAATTTTTCATAATTTGGATATTTATATTGTATTCTCGATCCGTACTTTTGTTTTACACAAAAAAACTCAATATTTCGTAATTTGGAAATTCAAATTTGATTTTCAATCCGTACTTTTGTTTTACACAAAAAAAACTCTATTTTTCATAATTTCGAAATTTAAATTTTATTTTATATCCGTACTTTTGTTTTACAAAAACAATGAATTTTTCATAATTTGGAAATTTATATTTTATTTTCCATCCATACTTTTTTTTACCAAAAAGAAAACCCAATTTTTCATAATTTGGAAATTCAAATTTTATTTTCGATCCGTACTTTTGTTTTACCAAAAAAACTCAATTTTTCGTAATTTGGAAATTTATATTTTATTCTCGATCCATATTTTTGTTTTACAAAAAAAATTCTATTTTTCATAATTTGGAATTTTATATTTTAATCTTGATCCGTACTTTTATTTTACACAAAAAAACTCAATATTGCGTAATTTTGAAATTTATATTTTATTCTCGATCTGTACTTTTGTTTTACACAAAAGAAATCAATTTTTCATAATTTGAAAATTTAGATTTTATTTTCGATCTGTACTTTTTTTTTACAAAAAAAAAATCAATTTTTCATAATTTGGAAATTTATATTTTATTCTCGATATGTACTTTTGTTTTACGCATAAAAACTCAATTTTTCGTAATTTCGAAATTATATTTTATTTTCAATCCCTACTTTTGTCTTACAAAAAAAATAGAATTTTTCATAATTTGGAAATTCAAATTTTGTTTTCGATCCGTACTTTTGTTTTACACAAAAAAACTCAATTTTTTGTAATTTTGAAATTTATATTTTATTCTCGATCCATACTTTTGTTTTACAAAAACAAAATCAATTTTTCATCATTTGGAAATTTAAATTTTATTTTCGATTTGTACTTTTGTTTTACGAAAAAAAAAACTCAATTTTTCATAATTTGGAAATTGAGATTTTGCTTTCGTTCTGTACTTCTGTTTAACAGAAAAAAAAATTCAATTTTTCGTAATCTTGAAATTTTATTCTCGATCCGTACTTTTGTTTTACAAAAGAAACTCAATTTTTCGTAATTTGGAAATTTATATTTTATTCTCAATCCATATTTTTGTTTTACAAAAAAATTATATTTTCATAATTTGGAATTTTATATTTTAATCTTGATCCGTACTTTTGTTTTACACAAAAAAACTCAATTTTGCGTAATTTCGAAATTTATATTTTATTCTCGATCCGTACTTTTGTTTTACACAAAAGAAATCAATTTTTCATAACTTGAAAATTTAGATTTTATTTTCGATCTATACTTTTGTTTTACAAAAAAAACTCAATTTTTCATAATTTGGAAATTTATATTTAATTCTCGATACGTACTTTTGTTTTACGCATAAAAACTCAATTTTTCGTAATTTCGAAATTATATTTTATTTTCAATCCCTACTTTTGTCTTACAAAAAAAACAGAATTTTTCATAATTTGGAAATTCAAATTTTGTTTTCAATCCGTACTTTTGTTTTACACAAAAAAACTCAATTTTTCGTAATTTTGAAATTTATATTTTATTCTCGATCCATACTTTTGTTTTACAAAAACAAAATCAATTTTTAATCATTTGGAAATTTAAATTTTATTTTCGATTTGTACTTTTGTTTTACGAAAAAAAAAACTCAATTTTTCATAATTTGGAAATTGAAATTTTGCTTTCGTTCTGTGTTAAATAAAGACGGCAGTGTAAAAACCAAGAGGGGGGGTGAATTGGATTTTTAATAAACTTTTTCCCTTTAAAATAAATTTCCAGATTTTGATTTATTTTCAAAAACTAGGATGCGGTTTTTCCTTAACCTTTGATTAGTGCAATTTGAGTTGCAATCATTAATATGATCCACAATAAAAAAGAGATAGGGAAAGAGAAAGAACACAGAGATTTATACTGGTTCGGATTAAGCCAATCCTACGTCCAGTTCCCAATCACTACAAATGCGTGATGATCACCCCACTATCTTTAATTGAAATTACAAACACCAATTCATGCAATAACAAATAAAGATAAAGGAAAACACCTCCTTAGACACACTAAGGATGAAACACCTCCTCAGACACACTGAGGATGAAACCCACCTCTCTTGACACACAAGAGATGAACACACCTCCCTTAGAACAGATCCAAGGGATGAATTTTCCCGTTTTTAAAAACAGTAAAAAAGAATACACCTGATATAGTGCTGAATGGAAAGCTTAAGCACAAAGATCACCACTTCCAAAGACTTGATCAAACTTGAGAGAGCAAGAAAGCGGTTTTGAAAAGCTAAGGCGCAAGAACACTTTGAATGTTAGTGTTTTATCAGATGTTTATGAAGTTCTCCAGTTTCTTAATGAAGTCTTAAAGTTTTGATGATGAAGATTTAGAGTGATTCAATCAACATTAAAAGACTTGTGCCATCTCACAAAGGAAGGTTGCTTGGTAGAAAAGGAAAGGCATAAAGAGCATTCAAAGCTTTCAAGAGAGAAGTTTGATTAAGATTTTCTCAAGAGCTGAAGTTTCAAGAGTAGAAGGTTCTGTTTTGGGTGTTGGATAAAAAGAGTAAGTCATAAATCCCATTCAAGACCTTCCCAAACAAGAGAGCAAGGTGTTTTCTCGCAAAAACGTTTTTCTACGCTTTTAATCAATTATGATACGTAGATAATCGATTATTTAACTTAAAATTTGAATTAAAAATGTTTAACGAACTAAATAATTGATTAAGTGTTTTTTATAATCGATTATATTGATTCTGGGTTAATATAATCGATTATGGCCTTAATCTAATCGATTATATCAGACGAAATTTGTTTTCCAATTTTTAAACATGATATAATCGATTAAGCTTTTTATATAATCGATTAAATGAGTCGTTTTTGTGAAATCAATACCAAATCAACCTAAGAATGGAAACTTAGGAGTATTTTCGAATTATAAAATGAAAGAGAATGTCTTAGGTTTAACACATCTGATTAAACACAAAATATTCAAAGTGTTTCTGCATCTTATCTTTTCAAAACCGCTTTCCTACTTTCTTCAGTTTGATCAAGTCTTTGGAAGTGGTGATCATTGTGCTTAAGCTTTCTATCCAAGCACTATTATCGTGTGTATTCTTTTACTGCTTTTATAAACGGGAAAATTCATCCCTGGATCGGTTCTAAGGGAGGTGTTTCATCTCTCGTGTGTCAAGAGAGGTGGGTTTCATCCTTAGTGTGTCTGGGAGGTGTTTCATCCTTAGTGTGTCTAAGGAGGTGTTTCCTTTATCTTTATTTGTTATTGCATGAATTGGTGTTTGTAATTTCATTTAAAGATAAGTGGGTAATCATCACGCATTTGTGGTGGTTGGGAACCGGACGAGGATTGGCTTAATCCGAACCAAGATAATTCTCTGTGTTCTTTCTCTTTCCTATCTCTTTTATTGTGGATCATATTAACAATTGCAAACTCAAACAACATTAATCAAAGGTTAAGAAAAATCCACATCCGAGTTTTTGAAAGAATTTCAAAATCTGAAAATTTATTTAAAAGGGAAAATTTTATTAAAAATCCAATTAACCCCCCCTCTTGGTTTTTACACTGCCGTCTTTATTTAACATCTCTTTCATTTTATAATTCGAAAATGCTCCAAAGTTTCCATTCTTAGATTGATTTAGCATTGAATTCGCAAAAACGACTCATTTAGACGATTATCTAAAAAGCTTAATCGATTATATCATGTTTAAAAACTGGAAAACTTATTTCGCCTGATATAATCGATTAGATTAAGGCCATAATCGATTATATTAACCCAGAATCAATATAATCGATTATCAAAAACACTTAATCGATTATTTTGTTCGTTAAACAATTTTAATTCAAATTTTAAGTGAAATAATCGATTATCTACGTATCATAATCGATTAAAAGCGTAGAAAAACGTTTTTGCGAGAAAACAACTTGCTCTCTTGTTTGGAAAGGTCTTGAATGGGATTTATGACTTACTCTTTTCATCCATCACCCAAAACAGAACCTTCTAAACTTGAAACTTCAGCTCTTGAGAAAATCTTCATCAATCTTCTCTCTTGAAAGCTTTAAACACTCTTTATTATGCCTTTCCTTTTCCATCTAGCAACCTTCCTTTGTGAGATGACACAAGTCTTTACTGTTGATTAGAGCACTTTAGATCTTCATCATCAAAACTTTAAGACTTCATTAAACTCTGGTGTTAAATGAAGACGGCAGTATAAAAACCAAGAGGGGGTGGTGAATTGGATTTTTAAACAAAATTTTCTCTTTCAAATAAATTTTTAGGTTTTGAAAAACTTTCAAAAACTTGGATGTGAATTTTTCCAATCCTTTGATTAACGCTGTTGGGATTAGCAATTGTTATAATGATCCACAATTAAAAGAGATAGAGAAAGAGAAATAACACAGAGATTTATACTGGTTCGGATTAAGCCAATCCTACGTCCAGTTCCCAACCACCACAAATCCGTGATGATTTTCCTCACTATCTTTAATTGAAATTACAAACACCAATTCATGCAATAACAAATAAAGATAAACGGAAACACCTCCTCAGACACACTAAGGATGAAACACCTCCCCAGACACCCTGAGGATGAAACCCACCTCTCTTGACACACAAGAGATGAAACACCTCCCTTAGAACAGATCCAAGGGATGAATTTTCCCTTTACAGAAAAACAGTAAAAGAATACACCTGAAATGTGCTGGATAGAAAGCTTAAGCACAATGATCACCACTTCCAAAGACTTGATCAAACTGAAGAGAGCAGGAAAGCGGCTTCGAAAAAGCTAAGGTGCAGAAACACTTTTAATATTTTGTGTTTGTTCAGATGTGTTAAACCTAAGACATTCTCTTGCATTTTATAATTCGAAAATGCTCCAAAGTTTCCATTCTTAGGTTGATTTAGAATTAATTTCGCAAAAACGACTCATTTAATGGATTATATTAAAAACTTAATCGATTATATCATGTTTAAAAACTGGAAAACAAATATCGTCTGATATAATCGATTAGATTAAGGCCATAATCGATTATATTAACCCAGAATCAATATAATCGATTATCAAAGACACTTAATCGATTATTTTGCTCGTTAAACATTTTTAATTCAAATTTTAAGTTAAATAATCGATTATCTACGTATGGTAATCGATTAAAAGCGTAGAAAAACGTTTTTGCGAGAAAACACCTTGCTCTCTTGTTTGGGAAGGTCTTGAATGGGATTTATGACTTACTCTTTTTATCCAACACCCAAAACAGAACCTTCTACTCTAGCTCCTTCAGCTCTTTGAGAAAAATCTTCATCAATCTTCTCTCTTGAAAGCTTTGAATGCTCTTTATGCCTTTCCTTTCCTATCAAGCAACCTTCCTTTGTGAGATGACACAAGTCTTTAATGTTGATTGAAACTTTCTAAAAACTTCATCATCAAAACTGTAGGTCTTCATAAAACTCTGGACTTGAAATATGCCAACATCTGGAAGACTTCATTAACACTTGGTCTTGAAATATGCTAATATTTTGTACTTCTGTTTAACAGAAAAAAAAACTCAATTTTTCGTAATCTTGAAATTTTATTCTCGATCCGTTCTTTTGTTTTACAAAAAAAACTCAATTTTTCGTAATTTGGAAATTTATATTTTATTCTCAATCCATATTTTTGTTTTACAAAAAAAATTCTATTTTTCATAATTTGAAAATTTAGATTTTATTTTCGATCTGTACTTTTGTTTTAAAAAAAAACTCAATTTTTCAGAATTTGGAAATTTATATTTAATTCTCGATACGTACTTTTGTTTTATGCATAAAAACTCAATTTTTCGTAATTTCGAAATTATATTTTATTTTCAATCCCTACTTTTGTCTTACAAAAAAAAATAGAATTTTTCATAATTTGGAAATTTAAATTTTGTTTTCAATCCGTATTTTGTTTTACACAAAAAAACTCAATTTTTCGTAATTTTGAAATTTATATTTAATTCTCGATACGTACTTTTGTTTTACGCATAAAAACTCAATTTTTCGTAATTTCGAAATTATATTTTATTTTCAATCCCTACTTTTGTCTTACAAAAAAACAGAACTTTCATAATTTGGAAATTCAAATTTTGTTTTCAATCCGTATTTTGTTTTACACAAAAAAAACTCAATTTTTCGTAATTTTGAAATTTATATTTTATTCTCGATCCGTACTTTTGTTTTACAAAAATAAAATCAATTTTTCATCATTTGGAAATTTAAATTTTATTTTCAATTTGTACTTTTGTTTTACGAAAAAAAAACTCAATTTTTCATAATTTGGAAATTGAAATTTTGCTTTTGTTCTGTACTTCTGTTTAACAGAAAAAAAAAACTCAATTTTTCGTAATCTTGAAATTTTATTCTCAATCCGTACTTTTGTTTTACCAAAAAAAATAAATTTTTCATCATTTGGATATTTCAATTTTAATTTCGATCCATACTTTTGTTATACAAATAAAAATCTATTTTCCATAATTTGGAAATTTATATTTTATTCATGATCCGTACTTTTGTTATACAAAAAAAAACTCAATTTTTCGTTATTTGGAAATTCAAATTTTATTTTCGATCCGTGCTTTTGTTTTACACAAAAGAAATCAAATTTTCATAACTTAAAAATTTAAATTTTATTTTCGATCCGTACTTTTGTTTTACAAAAAAAATCAATTTTTCATAATTTGGGAATTTATATTTTATTTTCGATCCGTACTTTTGTTTTATAAAAAAAAACTCAATTTTTCATAACTTGGAAACTCAAATTGTATTTTCAATTTGTACTTTTTTTGACAAAAAAGAAATTAATTTTTCATAATTTGAAAAGTTATATTTTATTTTCGATTCGTTCTTTGTTTTACAAAAAAAATCAATTTTTCATAATTTTAAAATTTATATTTTATTTTCGATCCGTACTTTTGTTTTACAAAAAAAAACTCAATTTTTCGTAGTTTCAAAATTTATATTTTCTTCTTGATATGTACTTTTGTTTTACGCATGAAAACTCAATATTTTGTAATTTTGAAATTTATATTTTATTTTCGATCCGTACATTTGTTTTACAAAAAAAAACTCAATTTTTCATAATTTGGAATTTTCTATTTTATTCTTGATCCGTACTTTTGTTTTACACAAAAAAACTCAATTTTTCGTAATTTTGAAATTTAAATTTTATTTTCGATCCGTACTTTTGTCTTACATAAAAAAATCAATTTTTCATAATTTGGAAAATTATATTTTATTTTCGATCCATAGTTTTGTTTCACAAAAAAAATCAATTTTTCATAATTTGGAAATTTATATTTTATTTTCGATCCTTACTTTTGGTTTACAAAAAAAACTCAATTTTTAATAATTTGAAAATTTATATTTTATTCTTGATACGTACTTTTGTTTTATGCATTAAAAACTCAATTTTTCGTAATTTCGAAATTTAAATTTTTTTTTGGATCCATAGTTTTGTTTTACAAACAAAAACTCAATGATTCATAATTTGGAATTTTATATTTTATTCTCGATCCGTACTTTTGTTTTACACAAAAAAAGTCAATTTTTCGTAATTTGGAAATTCAAATTTTATTTTCGATCCGTACTTTTGTTTTACACAAAAAACATCTATTTTTCGTAATTTCAAATTTTAAATTTTATTTTCAATCCGTACTTTTGTTTTACAAAAAAAATCATTTTTTCAGAATTTGGAAATTCATATTTTATTTTCGATCTGTACTTTTATTTAACAAAAAAAAATCAATTTTTCATAATTTGAAAATTTATATTTTTTTTATCCGTACTTTTGTTTTAAAAAGAAAAACTCAATTTTTCATAATTTGGAAATTTATATTTTATTTTGGATACGTACTTTTGTTTTACGTAAAAAAACTCATTTTTTGTAATTTTGAAATTCATATTTCAATTTCGATCCCAATTTTGTTTTACAAAAAAAACTCCATTTTTCATAATTTGGAAGTTCAAATTTTATTTTTGATACGTACTAATTTTTTACACAAAAAAACTCAATTTTTCATAATTTGAAAATTCAAATTTTATTTTCGATATGTACTTTTGTTTTACAAACAAATAAAAATATTTTTCGTAATTTGGAAATTTATATTTTATTTTCGATCCGTACTTTTGTTTTACAAAAAAATACCTCAATTTTTTGTAATTTCGAAATTTGTATTTTATTTTCGATCCGTACGTTTGTTTTACAAAAAAAAAACTCAATTTGTCGTAATATGAAAATTCAAATTTTATTCTCGATCATACTTTTGTTTTACAAAAAAAAATTCAAGTTTCGTAATTTCGAAATTAAAATTTTACTTTCGATCCGTACTTTTTTTTTACAGAAAAAAACTCAATGTTTCATAATTTGGAAATTCAAAATTTATTTTCGATCCGTACTTATATTTTACACAAAAAAACTGAATTTGTCCTAATTTAGAAATTTATATTTTATTCTCAATCCGTACTTTTGTTTTACAAAAAAAATCGATTTTTGATAATTTGAAAATTTATATTTTATTTTCGATCCGTACGTTTGCTTTACAAAAAAAACTCAATTTTTCATAATTTCGAAATTTATGTTTTATTCTCGATCTATACTTTTGTTTTAAAAAAAATCAATTTTTCATAATTCGGAAATTTCTATGTTATTTTCGATCCATACTTTTGTTTTACACAAAAAAAAACTCTATTTTTCATAATTTGGAAAGTTATATTTTATTCTCTATACATACTTTTGTTTTACGCATAAAAACTCAATGTTTCGTAATTTCAGAATTTATATTTTATTTTGGATCAGTACTTTTGTTTTACAGAAAAAAACTCAATTTTTCATAATTTGGAATTTTATATTTTATTCTCGATTCGTACTTTTGTTTTACATAAAAAAACTAATTTTTTCGTAATTTGGAAATTCAAATTTTATTTTCGATCCGTACTTTTGTTTTACACAAAAAATTTAAATTTTTCGTAATTTCAAAATTTAAATTTTATTTTTGATCCGTACTTTTGTTTTACAAAAAAATATCAATTTTTCATAATTTGGAAATTTATATTTTATTTTCGATCCATACTTTTGTTTTACAAAAAAAAACTCAATTTTTTATAATTTGGAAATTCAAGTTCTATTTTCGATCCATACTTTTCTTTTACACAAAAAAACTGATTTTTTCGTCATTTCGAAAGTTATATTTTATTCTCGATCCGTACTTTTGTTTTATAAAAAAAAATCAATTCTTCGTAATTCAGAAATTTATATTTTATTTTCGATCCATACTTTCGTTTCACAAAAAAAATCAAATTTTCATAGTTTAGAAATTTATATTTTAGTCTCGATTCGTACCATTGTTTTACACAAAAAACTCAATTATTCGTAACTTCGAAATTCAAATTTTATTTTTGTTTTACACAAAAAAACTCAATTTTTTGTAATTTCGAAATTTAAATTTTATTTTCGATCCATACTTTTGTTTTACAAAAAAAATCAATTTTTCATAATTTCGAAATTTATATTTTATTTTCGATCCGTACTTTTGTTTTACAAAAAAACTCAATTTTTCGTAATTAGGAAATTCAAATTTTATTTTTGATCTGTACTTTTGTTTTACACAAAAATACTCAATTTTTCGTAATTTCGAAATTTATATTTTATTATAGATCGGTACTTTTGTTTTACAAAAAAAATTAATTT
Source organism: Lablab purpureus (assembly GCA_030347555.1). NCBI lineage: Eukaryota > Viridiplantae > Streptophyta > Magnoliopsida > Fabales > Fabaceae > Lablab > Lablab purpureus. The sequence goes on along the minus strand of CM059256.1, from coordinate 21,692,696 downwards.
TTCATAATTTAGAAATTTATATTTTATTTTCGATTCGTACTATTGTTTTCCAGAAAAAAATCAATTTTTCACAATTTAGAAATTTATATTTTATTCTCGACATGTATTTCGGTTTTACACTACGGTTTTACACTAAAAACTCAATCTTTCGTAACCTTGAAATTCAAATTTTATTTTCGATCTGTACTTTTGTTTTACACAAAAAACTCAATTTTTTGTAATTTCGAAATTTAAATTTTATTTTCGATCCATACTTTTGTTTTACAAAAAAAATCAATTTTTCATAATTTCGAAATTTATATTTTATTTTCGATCCGTACTTTTGTTTTACAAAAAAACTCAATTTTTCATAATTAGGAAATTAAAATTTTATTTTTGATCTGTACTTTTGTTTTACACAAAAATACTCAATTTTTCGTAATTTCGAAATTTATATTTTATTATAGATCGGTACTTTTGTTTTACCAAAAAAAATAATTTTTCATAATTTAAAAATTTATATTTTATTTACGATTCGCACTATTGTTTTCCAAAAAAAAATCAATTTTTCATAATTTAGAAATTTATATTTTATTCTCGATCTGTATTTCGGTTTTACACTAAAAACTCAATTTTTCGTAACCTCGAAATTCAAATTTTATTTTCGATCCGTACTTTTGTTTTACACAAAAAAAACTCAATTCTTTGTAATTTCAAAATTTAAATTCTATTTTCGATCCATACTTTTGTTTTACAAAAGAAAATCAATTTGTCATAATTTGGAAATTTATATTTTATTGTCGATCCATACTTTTGTTTTACAAAAAAACCTCAATTTTTCATAATTCGGAAATTTATATTTTATTCTCGATCTGTAGTTTTGTTTTACATAAAAAATATTCAATTTTTCGTAATTTCAAAAATTTAAATTTTATTTTCGATCCGTACTTTAGTTTTACATAAAGAAAACTCAATTTTTCATAATTTGGAAATTCAAATTTTATTTTCGATCTGTGCTTTCGTTTTAACAAAAAAACTCAATTTTTCATAATTTGGAAATTTCAAAATTTATATTTTATTCTCGATCCGTACTTTTGTTTTACACAAAAAAACCTCTAATTTTCGTAATTTCGAAATTTAAATTTTATTTTGGATCCGAACTTTTGTTTTACAAAAAAGACACTCTATTTTTGATAATTTGAAAATTTCTATTTTATTCTCTATATGTACTTTTGTTTTAGCCATAAAAACTCAATTTTTCGTAATTTCAAAATTTATATTTTATTTTGGATCCGTACTTTTGTTTTACACAAAAAAACTGAATTTTTCGTAATTTGGAAATTAAAATTTTATTTTCAATCCGTACTCTTGATTTAAACTTAAAAACTCAATTTTTCATAATGTCGAAATTTAAATTTTATTTTCGATTCGTACTTTTGTTTTACAAAAAAAATTCAATTTTTGATAATTTAGAAATTTATATTTTATTTTCGATCCGTACTTTGTTATACAAAAAAAAACTCAATTTTTCAGAATTTGGAACTTCAAATTTTATTTTTGACCCGTCCTTTTGTTTTACATAAAACAACTGAATTTTTCGTAATTTCAAAATTTAAATTTTATTCTCAATCCGTACTTTTGTTTTACAAAAAAAATCAATTCTTCATAATTCGGAAATTTATATTTTATTTTCGATCCGTACTTTTGTTTTACAAAAACAAAATCAATTTTTCATACTTTGGAAATTTATATTTTATTTTCAATCCGTACTTTTGTTTTAGACTAAAAAAACCCAATTTTTTGTAATTTCGACATTTATATTTTATTCTTGATCTGTACTTTTGTTTTACAAAAAGAATCAATTTTTTATAATTTCAAAATTTAAATTTTATTTTCGATCCGTAATTTGGAAATTCAAATTTTATTCTCGATCGTAGCTTTGTTTTACACAAAAAAACTCAATTTTTTGTAATTTGGAAATTTAAATTTTATTTTCGATCCGTACTTATATTTTACAGAAAAATTCAATTTTTCGTAATATCGAAATTTATATTTTATTCTTGATCTTTTTACTTTTGTTTTACAATAAAAATTTATTTTTCATAATTTGGAAATTTTTATTTTTATTTTCAATCCGTACTTTTGTTTTACAAAAACAAAACTCAAATTTTCCTAATTTCGATATTTATATTTTATTTTCGATCCGTACGTTTGTTTTACAAAAAAAACTCAATTTTTCGTAATTTGGAAATTCAAATTTTATTCTGGATCGTACTTTTGTTTTACACGAAAAAACTCAAGTTTTAATAATTTTGAAATTTAAATTTTATTTCGATCCCTACTTTTGTTTTACAAAGAAAATTCAATTTTTCATAATTTGGAAATTTATATTTTATTTTCGATCCGTACTTTTGTTTTACAAAAAAAACTCAATTTTTCATCATTTTGAAATTTATATTTTATTTTCCATACGTACTTTTGTTTTACGTAAAAAAAACTCAATTTTTCGTAATTTCGAAATTCATATTTTATTTTCGATCCCTTCCTTTGTTTTACACAAAAAAACTCAATTTTTCGTAATTTTGAAATTTATATTTTATTCTTGATCCGTACTTTTCTTTTACAAAAAAAAATCGATTTTTGATAATTTCGAAATTTATATTTTATTTTTGATCCGTAGTTTTGTTTTACAAAAAAAGCTCAATTTTTGGTAATTTTGAAATTTTATATTTTATTTTCGATCCTTACGTTTGTTTTACAAAAAAAACTCATTTTGTCGTAATTTGGAAATTCAAATTTTAATCTCAGTCGTAGTTTTGTTTTACAGAAAAAAGCTCATGTTTTTGTAATTTCAAAATTTAAATTTTATTTTCGATCCGTACTTTTGTTTTATAAAAAAAACTCAATTTTTTGTAATTTGGAAGTTTAAATTTTTATTTTCGATCCATACTTATATTTTACACAAAAATACTCAATTTTTAGTAATATCGAAATTTATATTTTATTTTCGATCCGTTGTTTTTTTTTACAAAAAAAAAAACTCAATTTTTTCTAATTTCAAAATTCATATTTTATTTTCGATCCCTACTTTTGTTTTACAAAAAAAACTACATTTTACACCAACAAACTCAATATTAAATTTATATTTTATTCTTGATCCGTACTTTTCTTTTACAAAAAAAAATCGATTTTTCATAATTTCGAAATTTATATTTTATTTTTGATCTGTAGTTTTGTTTTACAAAAAAAAAACTCAATTTTTTGTAATTTCGAAATTTATATTTTATTTTCGATCCGTACATTTGTTTACAAGAAAAAAACTCAATTTGTCGTAATTTGGAAATTCAAATTTTATTCTCGATCATACTTTTGTTTTACACAAAGAAACTCAAGTTTCGTAATTTCGAAATTTAAATTTTATTTTCGATCCGTACTTTTGTTTTACAAAAAAAAAACTCAATTTTTCATAATTTGGAAATTCAAATTTTATTTTCGATCCGTACTTATATTTTACACAAAAAAACTCAATTTGTCGTAATTTCAAAATTTATATTTTATTCTCTATCTGTACTTTTGTTTTACAAAAAAAATCGGTTTCTGATAATTTAAAAATTTATATTTTATTTTCGATCCGTATTTTTGTGTTTACAAAAAAAAAACTCAATTTTTCCTAATTTCAAATTTTATATTTTATTTTCCATCTGTACCTTTGCTTTACAAAAAAAAAATTTGTCATATTTTGAAAATTCAAATTTTATTCTCGATCGTACTTTTATTTTACAAAAAAAAATTCAATTTTTCATAATTTGGAAAATTATATTTTATTCTCGATACGTACTTTTGTTCTACGCATAAAAACTAAATTTTTTGTAAGGTTGATATTTATATTTATTTTTGGATCCCTACTTTTGTTTTACAAATAAAAACTTAATTTTTCATAATTTGGAATTTTATATTTTATTCTCGATTCGTACTTTTGTTTTACACAAAAAAAGACTTAAATTTTCTTAATTTCGAAATTTCAATTTTATTTTCAATCCGTACTTTTGTTTTACGAAAAAAAACTTAATTTGTCTTAATTTGGAAATTCAAATTTTATTCTCGATCATACTTTTGTTTTACAAAAAAAATCAAATTTTTCATAATTCAGAAATTTATATTTTATTCTCGATACGTACTTTTGTTTTACGCATAAGAACTCAATTTTTCGTAATTTCAAAATTTATATTTTCTTTTGGATCCGTACTTTTGTATTACAAATAAAAGCTCAATTTTTCATATTTTTGGGATTTTATATTTTATTCTCGATCCGTACTTTTGTTTTCCACAAAAAAACTAAATTTTTCGTAATTTCGAAATTTATATTTTATTCTCGATCCGTACTTTTGTTTTACAAAAACAAATCAATTTTTCATAATTGGGAAATTTATATTTTATTCTCGATCCCTACTTTTGTTTTACAAAAAAAATTCAATTTTTCATAATTTCGAAATTTAATTTTTTTTTTCGATCCGTAGTTTTGTTTTACATAAAAAACTCAATTTTTCATAATTTGGAAATATATATTTTATTCGTGATACGTACTTTTGTTTTACGTAAAAAATCTCAATTTCTCGTAATTTCGAAATTCATATTTTATTTTCGATCCCTTCTTTTGTTTTAGAAAAAAAAACTCAATTTTTCATAATTTGGATATTTATATTTTATTCTTGATCCGTACTTTTGTTTTACACAAAAAAACTCTATTTTTCATAATTTCAAAATTTTAATTTTATTTTCGATCCGTACTTTTGTTTTTCAAAAAAAAAACATCAATTTTTCATAATTTGGAAATTTAAATCTTATTTTCGATTCACACTTTTGTTTTACAAAAAAAACTCAATTTTTCATAATTTGGAAATTTATATTTTATTCGCGATACGTACTTTTGTTTTACACAACAAAAACTCAATTTTTCGTAATTTCAAAATTTACATTTCATTCTCGATCCGTACTTTTGTTTTACAAAAAAAATTCAATTTTTTATAATTCGGAAATTTATATTTTATTTCCGATCCATGCGTTTGTTTTACAAAAAAAATCAATTTTTCATAACTTGGAAATTTATATTTTATTCTCGATCCGTACTTTTGTTTTACAAAAAAAAACTCATTTTTCCGTAATTTGGAAATTTATATTTTATTTTAGATCCATACTTTTGTTTTACAAAAAAAACTCAAATTTTCAAATTCAAATTTTATTTTCGATCCGTACTTTTGTTTTACACAAAAAAATTCAATTTTTCGTCATTTGGAAATTCAAATTTTATTTTCGATCCGTACTTTTGTTTTACACAAAAAAAACTCTATTTTTCATAATTTCGAGATTTAAATTTTGTTTTCGATCCGCACTTTTGTTTTACAGAAAAAAATTAATTTTTCATAATTTTGAAATTGATAGTTTGTTATCGATCCGTACTTTTGTTTTACAAAAATAAATTCAATTTTTCATAATTTGGAAATTCAAATTTTGTTTTCGATACGTACATTTCTTTTACACAAAAAAAACTCAATTTTTTTTATTTTGAAATTTATATTTTATTCTCGATCTGTATTTTTGTTTTACAAAAGGAAATCAATTTTTCATCAATTGGAAATTTATATTTTATTCTCTATTTGTACATTTGTTTTACACAAAAAAACTCAATTTTTCGTAACTTCGAAATTCAAATTTTATTTTCGATCCGTACTTTTGGTTTACACAAAAAAAACTCAATTTTTCGTAATTTCAAAATTTAAATTTTGTTTTGGATCCGTACTTTTGTTTTACAAAAAAAAATCAATTTTTAGTAATTTGGAAATTTATATTTTATTCTCGATACGTATTTTTGTTTTACGCATAAAAACTCAATTTTTCGTAATTTTAAAATTTATATTTTATTTTGGATCCGTACTTTTCTTTTACAAAAAAGAACTCAATTTTTCATAATTTGGAACTTTATATTTTATTCTCGATCTGTACTTTTGTTTTACACAAAAAAAAAACTCAATTTTTCGTAATTTTGGAAATTCAAATTTTATTATCAATCCGTACTTTTGTTTTGCACAAAAAAAAACACAATTTTTCGTAATTTCGAAAATTAAATTTTATTTTCGATCCGTACTTTTGTTTTACAAAAAAAAAATCAGTTTCTCATAATTTGGAAATTTATATTTTATTTTCGATCTGTACTTTTGTTTTACAAAAAAAACTCAATTTTTTATAATTTGGAAATTCAAATTTAATTTTTGATCCGTACTTTTGATTTACACAAAAAAACCCAATTTTTGTAATTTGGATTTTCAAATTTTATTTTGGATCCGTACTTTTATGTTACACAAAAAAACTCAATTTTTTGTAATTTGGAAATTCAAATTTAATTTTCGATCTGTTCTTTTGTTTTACACAAAAAACTCAATTTTTCATAATTTCGACATTCAAATTTATTTTCGACCCGTACTTTTGTTTTACAAAAAAAATCAGTTTTTCATAATTTGGAAATTTATATTTTATTTTCGATCCACACTTTTGTTTTACAAAACAAAACTCAATTTTTCATAATTTGGAAATTGAAATTTTATTTTCGATCCACAGTTTTGTTTTACACAAAAAAACTCAATTTTTCATAATTTTAAAATTATATTTTATTTTCGATCCATACTTTTATTTTACAAAAAAAATTAATTTTTCATAATTTTGAAAATTATATTTTATTTTTGATCCGTACTTTTAGTTTACAAAAAGAAATTCAATTTTTCATAATCTGGAAATATATATTTTATTTTTTATTCGTACTTTTGTTTTACAAAAGAAAATCAATTTTTCATAATTTGGAAATTTATATTTTATTCTCGATACGTACTTTTGTTTTACGCATAAAAACTTAACTTTTCGTAATTTCGAAATTTATATTTTATTCTCGATACGTACTTTTGTTTTATGAAAAAACTCAATTTTTCATAATTTGGAAATTTATATTTTCTTCTCGATCCGTACTTTTGTTTTAGAGAAAAAAAAAAACTCAATTTTTTGTAGTTTAGAATTTCAAATTTTATTTTCGACCCGTACTATTGATTTACTTAAAAAAACTCAATTTTTCGTAATTTCGAAATTTAAATTTTATTTTCGATTTGTACTTTTGTTTTACAAAAAAAAATCAATATTTCATAATTTGGAAATTCAAATTTTATTTTCGATCTGTACTTTTGTTTTACAAAAAAAACTCAATTTTCCATAATTTGGAAATTCAAATTTTATTTTCGATGTGTACTTTTGTGTTACATTAAACAACTCAACCTTTCGTAATTTGAAAATTAAAATTCTATTTTCGATCCGTACTTTTGTTTTACACAAACTCAATTTTTCGTAATTTGGAAATTCAAATTTTATTTTCAATCCGTACTTTTGTTTTACACAAAAAAACTCCATTTTTCGTAATTTCAAAATTTAAATTTTGTTTTGTTTTACACAAAAAAATATTTTTCACAATTTGGAAATTTATATTTTATTTTCGATCCATACTTTTGTTTTACAAGAAAAACTCAATTTTTCATAATTTGGAATTTTATATTTTATTCTCGATCCGTACTTTTGTTTTCCACAAAAAACTCAATTTTTCAAAATTTGGAAATTCAAATTTTGTTTTTGATCCATACTTTTCCTTTACACAAAAAAATTCAACATTTCGTAATTTTGAAATTTATATTTTATTCTTGATCCGTATTTTTGTTTTACAAAAAGAAATCAATTTTTCATCATTTGGAAATTTATATTTCATTCTCTATCCGTACTTTTTTTTACACAAAAAAACTCAACTTTTCGTAACTTTTAAATTCAAATTTTATTTTTACTTTTGCTTTACACAAAAAACTCAATTTTTCGTGATTTCGAAATTACAATTTTATTTTCGATCCGTACTTTTCTTAAACAAAAAAAATCAATTTTTCATAATTTGGAAATTTATATTTTATTTTCGATCCGTACTTTTTTAAAAAAAAATCAATTTTTCATAATTTTGAAATTTATATTTTATTCTCGATCCGTTTTTGTTTTACAAAAAATTCAATTTTTAATAATTTGCAAATTTATATTTTATTTTCAATCCATACTTTTGTTTTACAAAAACAAATTAATTTTTCATAATTTGGAAATTTATAATTTAGTCTCGATTCGTACCTTTGTTTTACAAAAAAACTCTATTTTCTGTAATTTCGAAATTTAAATTTTATTTTCGATCCGTACATTTGTTTTACAAGAAAAAAATTAATTTTTCATAATTCGGAATTTTATATTTTATTCTTGAACTGTACTTTTGTTTTACACAAAACAACTAAATTTTTCATAATTTCGAAATTCAAATTTTATTTTCGATCCGTACTATTGTTTTACACAAAAAAACTCAATTCTTCGTAATATCAAAATTTAACTTTTATTTTCGATCTGAACTTTTGTTTTACAAAAAAAAAACAATTTTTCATAATTTGAAAATTTATATTTTATTTTCGATCCGTACTTTTTTTTCACAAAAAAACTCACTTTTTCGTAATTTCGAAATTCAAATTTTATTTGTTGTCCGTACTTTTGTTTTACACAAAAAAAACTCTGTTTCTCGTAATTTTGAAATTTAAATTTTATTTTAGATCCGTAATTTCGTTTTACAAAAAGAAATCAACTTTTAGTAATTTGGAAATTTATATTTTATTCTTGATACGTATTTTTGTTTTACGCATAAAAACTCAATTTTTCGTAATTTCGAAATTTATATTTTATTTTGGATCCGTACTTTTCTTTACAAAAAAAGCTCAATTTTTCATAATTTGGAACTTTATATTTTATTATCGATCCCTACTTTTGTTTTACACTAAAAAACTCAATTTTTCGTAATTTCGAAATTCAAATTTTATTTTCGATCCGTACTTTTTGTTTTACACAAAAAAGAATTCAATTTTTCGTAATTTCGACATTTAAATTTTATTTTCGATCCGTACTTTTGTTTTACAAAAAAACCTTAATTTTTCATAATTTGGAAATTTATATTTTGTTTTCGATTCGTACTTTTGTGTTACAAAAAAAAATTCAATTTTTCCTAATTTTGGAATTTATATTTTATTCTCGATCCGTGCTTTTGTTTTACACAAAAAAACTCAATTTTTCGTAACTTCGAAATTCAAATTTTATTTTCGATCCATACTTTTGTTTTACACAAAAAAACTCCATTTTTCGTAATTTCAAAATTTAAATTTTATTTTCGATCCGTACTTTTGTTATACAAAAAAAACTCAATTTTTCGTTATTTGGAAATTTATATTTTATTCTCGATCCATATTTTGGTTTTACACAGAAAAAATGTAACAATCCAATATATTATGTTATAAAAATATTCAGTTATAAAATATTAGATCATAATGATATTATAAAAGTATTTAGTTATACAAATATTAGATCATAAAGATATTATAAAAATATTTAGTGATGCAAATATTAGATCATAAAGATATTATGTTATAAAAATATTCAGTTATAAAATATTATATCAAAATATTCAGTTATAAAGATATTATATATTATAAAGATATCAGATTATAAAGATAATACAATATATAAAAACAAAAGACTAGTTGGGTAGTTTGTTTTCACATACCTCCATCCTCTCTATTCTCTCTCCATTCTCTCTACACTTTCTCCAAGGTTTAAATACTAAAAACCCTAACGGTTTCTAGATCCACAAGAAGCAATAGGAGGCTAACAGTATAAGGAGGAGTTCTACCTGATCAGTTTTGAGAACGGGTAAGTCTAGGTCCATTTATTCTTAAGAATTTTCTTTTGGAAAGTTTATGCTCTTTGAAGATTTTTCTCAATAAATTCTCTTTATGGGGAGATGCTATCCAGAATTTTGAGATAAAAGAGAAGCTAAGGTTTGGGATTGGCAGTTTGTTTTCATCTGATCGAGGAACAAAGAAAATCCAGGTTAGGGAAGTTAATGTTCAAAAATATATAACTTGGTGTTAGGGAAGTTAATGTTAAAAAATATATAAATTGATATTAAGAAAATTAATGTTATATATATAAAATTAGTATGTTTTGTATATTATTGTTGTATTGAGTGTAATGTGTGAAAAACCTTGTTTTTGTATTGTTTATGATGTTTTTGTGTGATGCCGAGTAGAGCCTGGGGTTGGTGCCCATAATCTACCGATATGTTTGTGTAGAGTGAGTAGAGCCTGGGGTTGGTGCCCATAATCTGCCGATATGTTTGTGTGGGGCCGAGTAGAGCCTGGGGTTGGTGCCCATAATCTACCGATATGTTTGTGTGGGGCCGAGTAGAGCCTGGGGTCGGTGCCCATAATCTACCGATATGTTTGTGTGGGGCCGAGTAGAGCCTGGGGTTGGTGCCCATAATCTATCGATATGTTTGTGTGGGGCCAAGTAGAGCCTGGGGCTGGTGCCCATAATCTACCGATATGTTTGTGTGGGGCCGAGTAGAGCCTGGGGTTGGTGCCCATAATCTACCGATATGTTTGCGTGGGGCCGAGTAAACCCTGGGGTTAGTGCCCATAATCTACCGATATGTTTGTGTGGGGCCGAGTAGAGCTTGGGGCTGGTGCCCATAATCTACCGATATGTTTGTGTGGAGCCGAGTACAGCCTGGGGTTGGTGCTCATAATATACCGATATGTTTGCGTGGGGCCGAGTAGAGCCTGGGGTTGGTGCCCATAATCTACCGATATGTTTGTGTGGGGCCGAGTAGAGCCTGGGGTGGGTGCCCATAATCTACTGATATGTTTTTGTGTGGGGCCGAGTAGAGCCTGGGGTTGGTGCCCATAATCTACCGATATGTTTGCGTGGGGCCGAGTAGAGCCTGGGGTTGGTGCCCATAATCTACCGATATGTTTGTGTGGGGTCGAGTAGAGCCTGGGGCTGGTGCCCATAATCTACCGATATGTTTGTGTGAGGCCGAGTAGAGCCTGGGGTTGGTGCCCATAATCTACCGATATGTTTGTGTGGGGCCGAGTAGAGCCTGGGGTTGGTGCCCATAATCTACCGATATGTTTGCGTGGGGCCGAGTAGAGCCTGGGGTTGGTGCCCATAATCTACCGATATGTTTGTGTGGGGCCGAGTAGAGCCTGGGGCTGGTGCCCATAATCTACCGATATGTTTGTGTGGACCCGAGTAGAGCCTGGGGTTGGTGCCCATAATATACCGATATGTTTGCGTGGGGTAGAGTAGAGCCTGGGGTTGGTGCGCATAATCTACCGATATGTTTGTGTGAGGCCGAGTAGAGCCTGGGGTTGGTGCCCATAATCTACCGATATGTTTGTATGGGGCCGAGTAGAGCCTGGGGTGGGTGCCCATAATCTACCGATATGTTTGTGTGAGGCCGAGTAGAGCCTGGGGTTGGTGCCCATAATCTACCGATATGTTTTGTGTGGGGCCGAGTAGAGCCTGGGGTTGGTGCCCATAATCTACCGATATGTTTGTGTGGGGCCGAGTAGAGCCTGGGGTTGGTGCCCATAATCTACCGATATGTTTGTGTGGGGCCAAGTAGAGCCTGGGGTTGGTGCCCATAATCTACTTATGTGTGTTAATGAGAATGTTGTGAGTATGTGTATTACATGATAATATGATTTGTGTTGTTACTTTTTAATTATTAAAGATGCATAAAATTTCAAAGCATTTAAGTATGTTCTATGATGAATGTGCATGACAATGATATGATGATGAATACTACATGATGTTATTATTTTGTGTTGTTATATTTTTGAATGATTAGCTTACCCTACAATTGCTGATTGTTTGGCCTGCGATGATCGTGTTTTGCTACACGGGAGCAGATATCTTAATAGGTGAGCGGGATGCTTTGGAGTCCCAGGATTAAATTGGAAGATTAAGTAGTAGTTATACGCATATATTTATATATGTTTTTATTTCTTATAATATAATTTTGTACTAGTAGAGATTCCCTTTTGTATTGAATACAAATACAAATTTTATATATAATGTGTTTTATTATCAGTGAATACAAGTTACGTTTGCATACTAAGTAGGATAAAAGTAGCGATTTCTTGGGTCGTTACAAAAACTCACTTTTTCGTAATTTGTAAATTCAAATTTTCTTTTCAATCTGTACTTTTGTTTTCACAAAAAAAAACACTATTTTTTGTCATTTCGAAATTCAAATTTTATTTTCGATCCATACTTTTGTTTTACAAAAAAAATCAATTTATCATAATCAGGAAATTTATATTTTATTTTCGATACGTACTTTTGTTTCACGCATAAAAACTCAATTTTTCGTAATTTCAAAATTTATATTTTATTTTGGATCCGTACTTTTGTTTTAAAAAAAAACTCAATTTTTCATAGTTTGGAATTTTATATTTTATTGTCAATCCGTACTTTTGTTTTACACAAAGAAACTCAATTGTTCGTAATTTCGAAATTCAAATTTTATTTTCGATCCATACTTTTGGTTTACACAAAAAATATCACTTTTTCGTAATTTTAAAATTTATATTTTATTCTCGATCCGTACTTTTGTTTTACAAAAAAAAACTCAATTTTTCATAATTTGGAAATTCCAATTTTATTTTCAATCCGTACTTTTGTTTTACACAAAAAAAAACTCAATTTTTCGTAATTTGGAAATTCAAATTTTATTTTCGATGCGTTACTTTGTTTTACAAAAAAAATCTCAATTTTTGTAATTTGGAAATTCAAATTTTATTTTCGATTCGTACTTTTGTTTTACACAAAAGAAATCAGTTTTTCATAATTTGAAAATTTAAATTTTATTTTCGATCCGTACTTTTGCTTTACACAAAAGAAATAACTTTTCATAATTTGAAAATTTAAATTTTATTTTCGATTCCTACTTTTGTTTTACAAAAAAAATCAATTTTTCATAATTTGGAAAATTTATATTTTATTTTCGATATGTAATTTTGTTTAACATAAAAAAACTCAATTTTTCGTAATTTCGAAATTTATATTTTATTCTCAATACGTACTTTTATTTTACGCAAAAAAATTCAATTTTTCGTAATTTTGAAATTTATATTTTATTTTGGATCAGTACTTTTGTTTTACAAGAAAAAACTCAATTTTTCATAATTTGAAAATTTGTATTTTATTCTCGATCCGTACTTTTGTTTTACACAAAAAAAATCACTTTTTTGTAATTTCGAAATTTAAATTTTATTTGTTGGACTTGAAGACTTGGTTTCAAGTGGATTTGATGTCTCCAACCACCTTTAATGATGAAGATGTTGGTGCTTGAAGAATGAAGAATTTATCTTAGGATTAGAGAGTCTTAGGTTGTGTGGTAAGATGCATTTCAATCTATCTTGGTCTTAGTCTTGGAGTTTAAAATGTTTTGAAATGTTTTAAAAAGGTTTTAAAATGATTTCAAAGGTTTAACTGTTTTTTAACTAGTTAAAAAATCTGATTTCAACTAGTTAAACTGTTCTTCATTTTTCAAAGCTTTGTATTTGGGAAATTTCAGCTGACTGTTTTTGAAATTTAAACCAGTTAAAATCCTGGTAGCTTTGTTCAGGAATTCCAGTTTTCTGGAATAGCTAGTTAAAACGAGATTTCAACTGACTGATTTCAAGTTCCAGTAAAAGGGTGCTCACCGGAAAATTGTTTTTAATGAAAACAACCGGCTAAAACGCGATTTCAACCGACTATTTCCTCGAGAATCATTTTTAACAGCTTTTCTATATATATCTTGAAACTCAAAGAACTAAGTGACGAAACATTTTCTAAAGAACCCATTGGGCAAGAACGTTCCTATTACACTCTAAAACATTTTGCTAATCACTCCAAGACGATCAAGATTCAATTGAGTGCGAATCAAATCAAGAAGTGCATGCTCTGTTTTTCTGTTCTTGCTGGTGCTCTGTTTTAGCTTCTGCATTGAAGAACTCCAGGTTTATTCAATCTTTTTGTGTGTGTTTGATCGCTGCGTGTTCGGTTCTTAATCAGGGTGATTAAGAGATCTTGTAATAGGGTTTTACAGGTGTTTAGAAGTCTTGTAGGATTCAAGACTTGGTGCAGCTTTCGGTTTCGGTTTTGCATGTAGTGTTCATGTAAAACCGGTTTTTAGTGAATTGATTGAATTTGTTTGTTTAGGAAACTGGATGTAGCCTTTGTTGAAAGGTGAACCAGTATAAATCTGTTGTGTTGTTCTTCTTCCCTTGAACTTTTTACATTCGGTAATTGAAGTTTGAATTGAAATTGAATTTGGTATATGATCAATTGATTAAGAGCATTTCAAGAACCTATAAAAACTGGTTTAAATCTTCAATTCGAATATGGTTTTTCATAATTGGGCATTGGGTTTAGAAAATCTTTGAAAGTTTAATTCACTCCCTCTTAAACTCAGCCATTTATTCCAACAATTGGTATCGAGAGCTGGTTCTTGAAAAATATTCAAGTTTTCTGAAAAATTTCAAACATGGTCGAAGGAAAATTGCCTTTTGCGGAGGGTGCTTCTATAAACAAAGCCACCTATGTTTTCTGGGGTAAACTATCCATTTTGGAAAGTGAGAATGAAGATTTTCATTGAATCAATTGATATAGGGATTTGGAATGCTATAGTCAATGGACCGTATATCCCTAAAGAAGAGAAACCATGGGAAAGTTTAAATGCTGATGAACAAAAGAAAGTGCAATATGATTGTAAAGCAAAGAACATCATTACATCTCGCACTTAATCTTGATGAATTCTTTCGTGTTTCACAGTGTTCCAATGCTAAAGAGATGTGGGAAGTGTTGGAGGTTACTCATGAAGGAACAACTGATGTTAAAAGAGCAAGAAAGCATACTTTAATCCAAGAGTATGATATGTTCAGAATGCTTCCTGGAGAAACTGTTTCAGATGTGCAAAAGAGGTTTACACACATTATAAACCATCCGATCGGCCTTGGAAAAGTGTTTGAGAAAGAGGAGCCGAACATCAAAGTGCTGAAATGTTTGGATCGAAGTTGGCAACCCAAACTTACAGCAATTTCTGAATCCAAGGACTTGTCAACAATGAGTGTTGCTGCACTTTTTGGAAAGCTAAGGGAACATGAGCTTGAGTTGAATAGACTTGCTGAACAAGAAGACAATGACAAGAAAAAGAAAGGGCTTGCCTTAAAGACTTTGGTTCACAAAGAGGAGAATAGTGAGGATGAAGGACATGGAGGAAGTGATGCAGAAAATCTGAACCTCTTAGTTAGAAAGTTCAACAAGTTCTTGAAATACAAGAACAAAGACTACAAGAACAAGAGGTATAATAAAAATCTGATTTAGCTTCTTCTAACTTTACTTGTTTTGGTTGTGGAAAACAGGGACATATTAAGGCCGAATGTCCATCCTCACAAAACAAAGAGAGAAATGGAGAAAAGAAGCATGAAAGATCATTCAAAACCAAGAAGGCTTACATAGCATGGGATGAGAATGATATATCCTCTAGTGATTCTTCAAGTGATGATGAAAGAGCCAATCTTTGTCTTATGGCTAATTGTGATACAGCAAGTAGTGTAAGTTCCTCCACTACTCAAAATGGTCTTCCTTATGATCAGCTGCTGCAAAATTTTCTGGAATTGCATGAAGAGGCTAATAAGGTTGCTTGTTCTAACAATAGGCTTAAAGGTATGAACAATTGGCTAGAGAACAAGGTGAAAGAGCTAGAGAAAGAGCTGGAAAATTCAAAAACTGATTTTGAAAATCTGGAAATGATTTACAAGGTTTCAAGTTGCAATGATGAACATGTTGGAAAAATCTGCACAAACCGCGTAACTTTAGAAAATCAAATTGAGTATTTGAACAAATCTCTAGCTAAATTCACCATGGGAAGAGCCAACTTGGATACACTTTTAGAATTTAAAAATTGTGTAACGAATAAAGCTGGACTTGGATTTAAAAATGGTTTTCAAAAGAAACAAAAGGCTTATAGAAATTTCTTTTCACATAGAAAACCGTCCAGCACTTCATCCATTACTTGCTTCTATTGTATGAACAAGGGACATACTTCAAAATCATGCAAAATCAGAAAATTTGGTGTTCCTAGTGGTCAATTTATTTGGAAGCCAAAATGTGGTAGAAAGGTTATTAACTTTGTTGGACCCAAATTGATGTGGGTACCAAATTCTCTCCATTGATTGTGTTTTGCAGGTGTTCTTGAAGGCCAAGGAATCATTGTGGTATCTAGACAAGTGGTCGCTCAAGGCACATGTGTGGTGACAAAAGGAAGTTTGTCAAACTCACCTTGAAAAATGGAGGTTTTGTCACATATGGAGATAATAATAAAGGGAAAATCCTTGGAAGTGGTGATGTTGGTAACATTTCTTCAATCCTCATTGAAAACGTGTTATATGTTGAAGGTTTGAAGCATAATCTTCTTAGTATTAGCCAGCTATGTGATAAAGGTTTTAGAATCACTTTTGAATCAAATCATTGCAAGATCCTTGAGAAAAATTCTGATAAAATCTGCATGTTAGGCAAGAGAATTGAGAACATTTATATGCTTGATCTTGATCATATGTGTGCAACTAATTTTACATGTCTCATGTCTAAGGAAGATAGTTCATGGCTTTGGCATAGGAGAGCTGCACATATTAACATGAACCATTTGGAAAAACTGTTTTCAAAAGAACTTGTTTTAGGGTTACCTAAACTGAAATTTGAGAAAGATAAAATCTGTCATGCATGCCAAAAGGGTAAACAAACCAAAGTTTCTTTTAATCTGAAAAATTATGTGTCAACAACAAAACCTTTGGAACCGCTGCATATGGATTTGTTTGGTCCATCTAGAACAATGAGTATTGGTGGAAACTATTATGCTTTGGTTATTGTTGATGACTATTCTAGGTTTACTTGGACTTTGTTTTTGAAAAATAAAAGTGATGCATTTCATGCTTTTAAGAAACTTGCCAAGGTTTTACAAAATGAAAACAGCTGCAAAGATAAGTGCTCTTAGAAGTGATCATGGAGGGAATTTGAAAATGAAAAGTTCAATCATTTTTGTGAAAAATATGGGATTAAGCATAACTTTTCAGCACTCTAGGACTCCTCAACAAAATGGTGTTGTTGAGAGGAAAAATAGATCACTTGAGGAACTAGCTAGGACAATGCTTAATGAATCAAACATCCCTAAATATTTTTGAGCGGATGCAAGAATACTCGCATGTTACATAATAAATAGGGTTTTGATAAGACCTATTTTGAAGAAAACCCCTTATGAATTGTACAAAGGGAGAAAACCCAACATAGCACATCTTAGAGTGTTTGGCTGCAAGTGTTTTGTTTTAAATAATGGCAAAGAAAAACTTGGCAAATTTGATGCTAAAGCTGATGATGCATTGTTTTTAGGCTATTCTTTACATAGCAAAGCATATAGGATCTTCAACAAGAGATTAGCTATCATTGAGGAATCAATAAATGTTGTTTTTTATGAGACTAATGTGCAAAATGAAGGTGCAAGTGAGTGGTGCAGGTGCAGTGTGAAGAGAACTTAATTGAAGGTGTATCAACTGGACATGTAGAAACCGAAAAAGTCGCTGCAGGTGGTATTTTAGCCGGTGAAAATTAGAAAGAACCGATCGAAATCCCGGCACCGTAATTAAATTCTCGCAGAAAATGATTTACCTAAAGAATGGAGGGTGCCTCGCAATCTGTCCATTGGAAATGTCATAGGAGATGTTCAAAGAGGTGTTTCTACAAGAAGGTCTATTCATGATACATGTTTAACTGCTGCATTTGTTTCCCAAGTTGAACCTAAATGTGTTGATGATGCTTTATTGGATGAAAACTGGATTTTGGCAATGCAAGATGAACTGAACCAATTTAAAAGGAATGAGGTTTGGGAACTAGTCCCTTGCACACCTAATATGAATATAATTGGCACAAAGTGGGTGTTTAAAAATAAAATGAATGATCAAGGAGTAATAACTAGAAACAAGGCTAGGCTTGTAGCTAAAGGGTATAACCAAGAGGAAGGAATAGATTATGAGGAAACATATGCTCCTCGTTGCTAGGTTAGAAGTCGTTAGGTTATTACTTGCTTTCTCATGCATGATTGGATTCAAACTGCATCAAATGGATGTGAAAAGTGCATTTTTGAATGGATATATAAATGAAGAAATTTATGTTTCACAACCATCCGGATTTGTTGATCACAAATTGCCTAACCATGTATATAAGCTCAAAAGGCTCTTTATGGACTCAAGCAAGCTCCAAGACAATGGTATGAAAGGTTAAGTAACTTTCTTATCTCTCAAAACTATTGAAAGGGGCCAAGTTGATAAAACTTTGTTCATTAGAAAGTCTTTGGACAGACATTATACTCGGTGCAAGTTTATGTGGATGATATAATCTTTGGATCCACTAATGAGAAGCTTTGTGAAGAATTTGTTGCAGCTATGCAGGGGGAGTTTGAAATGTCAATGATGGGTGATCTAAACTTCTTCTTAGGCTTACAAGTCAAGCAATTAGATCATGGAACATTCCTCAATCAGCCAAAATATTGCAAAGAGTCAAGTAAAGAAATATGAGATGGACAACTGCAAAGAATCAAGCACACCCATGGCTACCAGCCAGCTATCTTGATGCGGATGAAAGTGGTAAACCTTTGATTCCACTAAGTATAGAGGTTTGATAGGTTCACTTTTATATCTAACTGCTAGTAGGCCGGATATAATGTTTAGTGTATGCATGTGTGCTAGGTTTCAATCTAATCCCAAAGAATCACATTTCGCAATTGCCAAAAGAATTTTGAAATATCTAAAAGGAACTATTAATGTTGGTTTGTGGTATCCTAAAGGTGCTTCTTTTAATCTAGTGGGCTATTCGGATGCAGACTTTGCTCGATGTAAACTTGATAGAAAAAGCACTAGTGGAACTTGTCATCTACTAGGAAGTAGTCTAGTATCATGGCATAGCAAAAAGCAAGCTAGTGTGGCTTTGTCTCATCGCTGAAGTTGAGTATGTTGCAGCTGGGAGTCGTTGTGCTCAAACTCTTTGGTTAAAACAAGCAGCCTTTTTGATTATGGTTTGAAACTAGATCACATTCCTATTAGGTGTGACAATACAAGTGCTATAAACTTAACAAAAAATCCTGTTTTGCACTCTAGAACGAAACATATAGAAATAAGGCACCATTTCATTAGGGATCATGTTCAAAAAGGTGATTGCATAATTGAATTTGTTGACTCTAATAACCAACTTGCTGATATGTTTACCAAACCACTCCCAAAAGATAGGTTTTTCCAATTAAGAAATGAGTTGGGTGTCCTTGATGTTTCAAATGTGATGTAATTCCTGTATATGATTCATTTCTGTTGTTAATCATGCTGTGTTTGTGTGTTTGAATGCTTAAATCTGCATAATTCTTGATTGATTGCAGTTAAATTTGCATATTGGATGTTATAAGTGTAATCTGCAATGTTATTCAGGATTTTAGTTAGTTGTTTCGGGCTTTTAATCAGTTGTTTTGCATAATTTGGGGCTGCAGTGGATGTGCAGTAATATCTGTCTCTGTTTTAGCCGATTAATCCGTCGATTCGACCGCTTAAAATCATTTATCCGCATTAAATCGACATCGAGATTTCTGCTTTAATCGACTATTTTTCATAAATCAACTGACTGAAATTGCCTGTCACCATGCAAAGCTTAAAATTTGAATGAATTTACTGTTAAACTGCATTGATTCACATTTAATTGGTGCATTTAAGTTGATTAATTGAGAATTGTGCATTTAAACATGATAGATAAAGTCTGGTTCAAAGAATCTTGACTGCTGTTTTGTCTTGTAGTGCCTTTGCTTTACTTTTTAGCTGGTTTCTCTCTCCAAATACGAATTTCATTCAACCAACTGAATTCTTTGGTCAAGACTGTGCTCGCTGCATATCTCTCGTCCCATATATTCCAACCGAATGCAATTGATTCCCTCTTTGATCGAATAAAACATTAATTTGTTAAAAATTTGAAAATTTGAAATGTTAAATACATGTGCTGTGCATTGCTTCATTGTTATTCACCTTGCCCGTGTAAAATCTGCATAATCCATTCTCTATACTCTATTTCTCTCGCACTTTATCTTTCTCGAAATGGCATCTTCAAGCAACCCAAGGAAGAGATCAAAAAGGTCGGGTCATCCAAAAATAAGGAACCGTAAATTCCAAGCAACTCATACTTACGTGACATGGGTCTATAGAAGCTTGGTTCGAAGGTGATGAAGAGAGGATTGAGAAGTTTCAATCCCATATCAGTAGGAAGGCTATAAACTCACCCAAAGTGCTCGGTTCCGATGGTCGGAAGATGAAGGACTGACCGATATTATTGCCATGATTCAACATCGGGATCTCGCAGCAATTTACTGGAATTAAATGGGTTCATATACCCGGATTTGGTGAAAGTATTTTACACAAATCTCAAACATGATGGATCTGTTTTAACTTCCAAAGTGAAAGGAACAAAAATGACCATAAACAATTCCGTTTGGAAAAGAGTAGGGGCTTCAAAACCGACGGCATTGTGGTTAGCAGGGTTTGTGTGGTTCCTTGGAAGACTTTAACAAGGTGCAAACGTACAAAGAGTGTTTGAGGAATCCTCAAGGATCTGTTCGTGGATTTCAGGTTGGTGGACTTACCTTGACAGCAAGGTTCCTTACGTTTATAATCACATGGATGATCACTCCAAGGGAAGCAATCATGCTACATTGAATGAAGGTGATCTTCTTCTAATTTTTGTTTGATGAAATTTGTGAGAATTAACTCGGATTCATATCATTAAAGATCACATGATGAAGTCCAAAAGGCTGCCTGATTATCGTCTTCCATATGCTGTGATAATTTCCAAATTCCTTGAGTATTTTGGTGTGGACATTAGAGGTGAACGTGAAAATCAGCATAGAGGCGAACCCATCACCGGACAATGGCTTTCTCTTTAAGTTTGGCTTTACCAAAAGCAATGGAGCTTGGACTCATCGCACGAGAAGTCGTCAATGCAGGGCCAAATCGTCTTGGAACCTGGCTAGTGCTGGAGCCGCAATCGATGAAGTCGGAAATTCGAATCTGGTGCAGACGGATACTCCATGATGGGAGATATTGTACCTTATGTTCCTCCAGTTGACAGTGGACCTCCACTTTCATTGTTTGAACAAGAAGTGTTACAAAGATTTGATTCCATCCAATCTCATCAACAATATCATCACAACTACTGCATGAATAGGTTTGGGCGCATTGATCAAAGTATTGAAGATTTACATGCCCAACTTGCACAAATAAACATGGGTTCTTATGCTACTCCTGGTGATGATAGTGGAGAAGATAATGACTGATCTCTGCTGGAGTTTCTGATATGCAGTCATTGCTGCTGTTGGTCATATGGTCTTGTCCTGCATAATGTCTGTCTTGTTATTGCTGTTGGAGCTCAAGCTGCTGCTGCTTGCCTTGTCTTTTAATTTTGTTTTGTTCATGTGCTATTAGTTAGTTGTTGCTGCTGTTTCTAATTGGGTTATAATGCCCATGTATGTTGAACAATCTTATTTTACTGCATATGCTATGTTATTTTTCTGGTGCTATTTGATGATTCCAAAGGGGGAGAAATTGTTGAATGCATTTTGAAGGCACATGAAGAGCAAGTGCAAGTGAAAGGGGGAGAATCTGAATCTACTGCTGCGAATCTGAATCTGCTGCTGCTGCTCTGTTTCTGCTGCTATTTTTATGCTATATTGTTTTACCACACTGTTATGCTATTTCTGCTGCTGTATTTTGTTTTGTGCAGAACTCCTACATTCTTCAAAGACAATGAATGCATCAAGTGGTTGTCATCATCAAATAGGGGGAGTTTGTTGGACTTGAAGACTTGGTTTCAAGTGGATTTGATGTCTCCAACCACCTTTCATGATGAAGATGTTGGTGCTTGAAGAATGAAGAATTTATCTTAGGATTAGAGAGTCTTAGGTTGTGTGGTAAGATGCATTTCAATCTATCTTGGTCTTAGTCTTGGAGTTTAAAATGTTTTGAAATGTTTTAAAAAGGTTTTAAAATGATTTCAAAGGTTTAACTGTTTTTTAACTAGTTAAAAAATCTGATTTCAACTAGTTAAACTGTTCTTCGCTTTTCAAAGCTTTGTATTTGGGAAATTTCAGCCGATCTGCTTTCAAAATTTAAACCAGCTTAAAATCCTCGGTAGCTTTGTTCAAGAATTCCAGCTTTCGGAATAGCTAGTTAAAACGAGATTTCAACCGATCGATTTCAAGTTCCAAGTAAAGGGTGCTCACCGGAAAATTGTTTTTAATGAAAACAACCTGGCTAAAACGCGATTTCAACCGACTATTTCCTGCGAATCGGCTTTAACAGCTTTCTATATATATCTTGAAACTCAAAGAACTAAGTGACGAAACATTTTCTAAAGAACCCATTGGGCAAGAACGTTCCTATTACACTCTAAAACATTTTGCTAATCACTCCAAGACGATCAAGATTCAATTGAGTGCGAATCAAATCAAGAAGTGCATGCTCTGCTTTTTTCGTTCTTGCCTGGTGCTCTGCTTTTAGCTTCCGCATTGAAGAACTCCAGTGTTTATTCAATCTTTTTGTGTGTGTTTGATCGCTGCGTGTTCGGTTCTTAATCAGGGTGATTAAGAGATCTTGTAATAGGGTTTTACAAGTGTTTAGAAGTCTTGTAGGGTTCAAGACTTGGTGCAGCTTTCTGGTTTCGGTTTTGCATGTAGTGTTCATGTAAAAACTGGTTTTTAGTGAATTGATTGAATTTGTTTGTTTAGGAAACTGGATGTAGCCTTTGTTGAAAGGTGAACCAGTATAAATCTGTTGTGTTGTTCTTCTTCCCTTGAACTTTTTACATTCGGTAATTGAAGTTTGAATTGAAATTGAATTTGGTATATGATCAATTGATTAAGAGCATTTCAAGAACCTATAAAAACTGGTTTAAATCTTCAATTCGAATCTGGTTTTTCATAATTGGGCATTGGGTTTAGAAAATCTTTGAAAGTTTAATTCACCCCCCTCTTAAACTCAGCCATTTATTCCAACATTATTTTCGATCTGTACTTTTGTTTTAAAAAAAAAATCAATTTTTCATAATTTGGAAATTTATATTTTATTTTCGTTTCGTACTTTAGTTTTACAAAAAAAAACTCAATTTTTCATAATTTGGAAATTCAAATTTTATTTTCGATCCGCAATTTTGTTTTACACAAAAAAAATTCAATTTTTCGT
This sequence comes from Lablab purpureus, assembly GCA_030347555.1. Lineage (NCBI taxonomy): Eukaryota > Viridiplantae > Streptophyta > Magnoliopsida > Fabales > Fabaceae > Lablab > Lablab purpureus. The sequence goes on along the minus strand of CM059256.1, from coordinate 21,669,474 downwards.
AATTTGGAAATTCAAATTTTATTTTCAATCCATACTTTTGTTTTACACAAAAACACTCAATTTTTCGTAATTTGGAAATTCAAATTTTATTTTCGATCTGTACTTTTATTTTACACAAAAAACTCAATTTTTGTTAATTTCAAAATTTGTATTTTATTCTCGATCCGTGATCGATGCCGTACTCGGTCAAATAAAAACAATTAAATGTAGTACTAGAAATGACTCCTAGGTCGTCTCCCAAGGACCAATTCTCACTGTCAAAAGATTGAACATGCAATGGGGGGGTTTTTGGACAGATAACAGTTAATTAAAATACAGCAGACAAACAACAAATTAATTGCAGTAATTAAAATATAGGCAAGACTCTTGAACACAATGCATCTCTGACATCCTTGGTTCACAACAGATTATCAGTCTGTTTAATCCTTGTTCGGTCTAGATTAACCAACTAAGCGAAAGTTAACCCGAGACTTCCCTATACGAATTAAGAAAACGTGAACCTTGTAAGGTCTCCTTCCAAGGGATTAAGCATCCTCCAGAACAGAGGCTTCACAAAGGAGAATCAAACGTACGAAACCATAAAACGCACGGAACCTCCATCAGTGAGTGCAGCATGCCCAAGAGCCCCACCCTGGGGTTTTAGCCTTCCATTAACTCAGAAAACAGAAAATGCATTGCAGAAAACGTAAACTGAAATTGAAAACGAAAATGAAATTGAAAATGAAAATGAAATTGAAAACGAAAATGAAATTGCAAACGAAAATGCAGCGGAGGAACAGAGAACGAACAGAGAACGAAAATAGCAGAATAGAAACGCAATTGGATTGAAGAACAAAATTGGAATTGTGGAACAGTAAAACGAATTGTGCATTCAAAAACAAAACTCCACTGGTTTTTCTACAGCAAAACAGAAAACGTAAAAGGTCCCTAAATGATCTACTCTGCTGCTCCGCTCTCCCTCAGTTGCCCTACTTGTAGCTGCCCTCTCACGTCTGCATGGGCACGAAAACCTAGACTCATTGGGCCCAAAAACCAAAAAAAACAAATCTGGTCCAAGTTGTGACGTGGCAGCTGACATGGCAGTGGTGACGTGGCAACTCCTCTTGAAGTCCATGAATTAATTCCAAGCCCAAAATAATTTTAAACTGCCCTGAAAATAAAAATTGGAATAATTAAACTTAGAAAATTCAAATTAATTAAAATATGAATTTCTGGTCCAATTATAGCCCTAATAGAAATTAGTACAAAATATAAACAATTAAGCACAAATCAAAGATGAAAACAAGTATAGAAAGGTAAGAAAATAAGGGAAAATAATGACTCATCAATCAGTACTTTTGTTTTACAAAAATAAATCAATTTTCATAATTTGAAAATTCATATTTTATTTTCGATCCGTACTTTTGTTTTACACAAAAAAACTTTTTTTTCGTAATTTCGAAATTTATATTTTATTCTGAATCCGTACTTTTGTATTACAAAAAAAATCAATTTTTCATAATTCGGAAATTTATATTTTATTTTCGATCCGTACTTTTGTTTTACAAAAAAAAATCAAATTTTCATAATTTGGAAATTTATATTTTATTTTCGATCTGTACTTTTGTTTTACAAAAAAAAAACTCAATTTTTCATAATTACGAAATTTAATTTTTATTTTCGATGAGTACTTTTGTTTTACACAAAAAAACAAAATGTTTCGTAATTTCGAAATTTATATTTTATTCTCTATCCGTACTTTTGTTTTACAAAAAAAAAAACAGTTTTTCATAATTTGAAAATTTAAATTTTATTTTCGATCCGTACTTTTTGTTTTAAAAAAAAAATCAATTTTTCATAATTTGGAAGATTATATTTTATTCTCGATTCGTACTTTTGTTTTATATAAAACACTCATTTTTTCATAATTTGGAAATTTATATTTTATTCTCGATTCGTACTTTTGTTTTACAAAAAAATCAATTTTTCATAATTTGGAAATTTATATTTTATTTTCGATCCGTACTTTTGTTTTACAAAAAAAAACTCAATTTTTCATAATCTGAAAATTCAAATTTTATTTTCGATTCGTACTTTTGTTTTAAAAAAAAACTCAATTTTTCGTAATTTCAAAATTTATATTTTATTCTCAATTCGTAGTTTTGTTTTACACAAAAAAACTCAATTTTTCGTAATTTCAAATTTTAAATTTTAGTTTCGATCCATAGTTTTGTTTTACAAAAAAAGAATCAATTTTTCATAATTTGGAAATTTGTATTTTATTTTCAATCCGTACTTTTGTTTTACACAAAAATACTGAATTTTTCGTAATTTCAAAATTTATATTTTATTCTCGATCCGTACTTTTGTTTTACACAAAAGAAATTAATTTTTCATAATTTTAAAATTTAAATTTTATTTTCGATCCGTACTTTTGTTTTACAAAAAAAAATCAATTTTTCATAATTTGGAAAATTTATATTTTATTTTTTATCCATAATTTTGTTTAACATAAAAAAACTCAATTTTTTGTAATTTTAAATTTTATATTTTATTTTGGATCAGTACTTTTGTTTTACAAGAAAAAACTCAATTTTTCATAATTTGGAAATTTATATTTTATTCTCGATTCGTACTTTTGTTTTACACAAAAAAACTCACTTTTTTGTAATTTCGAAATTTAAATTTTACTTTCGATCCGTACTTTTGTTTTACAAAAAAAATCAATGTTTCATAATTTGGAAATTTATATTTTATTTTCGATCCGTACTTTTGATCTCCTTCTTCCGCACTCATCTCCTTCATCCATATTCTTCTCCTTCAACCGCACTCATCTCCTTACACTTATCTCCTTCATTCAATTAAATTTATAAATTTTTTGTTTTAAATTTAGCTTTAAAGTTTATTTTTTGTTTAAATTTTATTTTTTAATCTTTATTCTTTTGTTTTTTTTAATTTTATTTGTTTAAATTTTATTTTTAATGTTTATTCTTTGTTTTAATTATTTTTATTTCAATTTTATTTCTTTTAATATGGGAAATGACGATATTGTATAATTATTTTTAATTTACTGATAGTAGTATCGGCTAAGCAGACACTAAATTAAATAAATTTTAAAATAAAAAAGACGTTAGAGGGGACTTGGCTGATGTTACTAGAGTCAGTTTGGTTGACGCTACTTAGAGTCACAGTCTTTGAGAGTCAATGTTAATAAATTAGCTTATATGATTTTAGAGTCTATTGGAGATGCAACGTTAATCCAACACTCTTGACCAGTTAGAGTCGACTTTTACTTGTGTCGACTTTTGACCAATACTAATTCAACCTATATCTTTTAATAAATATATATTTTTTCTATGTTTTTTCTTTTCCTCTTCTTAAACAAATTTAAAAACAAAAAAAATAAGTAAAAGGGTCTACTTTGATAAATATATTGCAAAGGGGTCTATTTTTGCATTTATTAAGGAAAAATTTATCAATTATAAGAACCATGTATATAATTATAATTGGAACAAATCACAAAGGGCATGAATTAAGTCAAAGAAGCATCACTTTGAAGTTGTGAACGCCAAACCAAATTAAGCTTTTGACTATTAAGAACACAGTACAAAACAAGCCATCAAAAAATCGAAGTGCAGTAAGACTGAACGTCTTGTGATAAAAAAATCACGATAAAGAGATTGAGTTGAGCAAAGAGTAGCAAGACCTTTGATTACAATATACGATAGAAGATGCAAATTTGACAAGGAATGGGGTAAGTATATTTGCATTAATTGTTTATAAACAACAAAACAGCTACACCAAAAGCAATATACTCAATAAACTATTGAAACATCAAATTCATTGGGCAATAAGTTTTCTTTATAAAGAGGTAAAAGAAAGATTTTTGCTTTTGTCACAAGGAAAAAACTTTTTGATTGTTGGATGTTCTTGGTGCATAGTTCTAGATCTAGACCTAGAGTTCATTTTAAAGGATTTCCAATTTCAAGTTTTATTTTTTCTTGTTATTTTTTTATATTCTATTTAATTTTCTTTTATATTTCATGAATGAATGGTTTGATTATCTATGTTTATTTATGCTTAATTACATTGAAAAATGTTTTAAAATTTATAGATTTAAGAGAACAATTAAGAAATTAAATATATGAATTATGTTTTTTATCTTTCTCATCTTTGCAAACTATTTTTGGTACAAACCTTGATTAAAATAAACTAAGAAATTAGTGATATATATAAAGTTTTAGATTCTTGTTAGAAAGAAATTAAATTTAAATAATAAAAAAATATGGTGAAAGAGTTAATTATTTAAAGTAAAATTAAATATATTTTAAATTTATAAATTATTTATTAAAATTATGTTTTTTTCTTAAAATAAATTCTAAACATATTTGATCTTATACTTTATAAGAGTGTAAATAATTTTTTATAATAAATAAAAAGAAAGACAAAACACAATTTTGATTTTAGATTTTAAAATATAAAAATAAATAGATTCAAAATTTATTTAAAATAAAACATAATTTTAACAAATAATTAAATGATTAAAAATATATTTACTCTCCTAAAATATATTAAAATCTCGGTTGCAATGTAGTTAAGTTTATCAAATTGAACTTCCATGTTCTCGTTGTATCATCCTCAGTTGTTTTTATATACTTGCAAGTACTTGAAAAAATTTATAATTTTTTTTTTATTTTGTTTGTGTTAATGCTAAGATAATAATTGGTTCATGAGCAAGCATGAATAAGAAAAGGAAAAAGCCAAAATGAGTGGAAATAAATTCTACATCAGTTTTTAATTCAAAATTCCTATGCTTTTATTACTAAATATACAAATTATCTAAATAAATGCAAATATATATTTCATACTGATGTAAATTATATACAAATATTTTCTACATTCACAAGTACATATTAATACAAAAATACTACTTGTGAAAAGAGGTTAAACCATTTTTGAAAAATTGAAATTGAAATTATTTTCAAGAAAAATTAAAGATTTTTAAAAAAAGGATAAAGTAGAAATAGAGTTAAAAAAACAATTTTATTCTTGTATTAAATTTGTGTAAAACACTTTATTAGTAATATTAAGTTCAAAATTCCAATTTTATTAGTTAAAAATTATACAAAAGTATGAAAATTTTATTTTTAAAGTTTAAAATAGTTAAAATTTCACAATGAAAGTTTTTCGTGTTGCTTTACACACAAAATTGTTAAATTTTAATACTTAAGTAATAGCTTGTTTTTAGTAGAGAAAAAATTAAATATAATTTATTGTTGTTGGGCTGCTAAAGTCCTGGATCACATAATCTGAAGTAGTGGGAGTTGAGGAATAACTCATGGGGTGGAAAAAGCAATCCCCTTTACAAATGAGAAAACCAAATAAGTAGAGATTATTATTAAGCTAATAACCAAAACCTTATTTAGCACGTGTTAAAAACTATAGACAGAGAGAGTTTTCAAAAGAGGATAACTTATCAAAGTTGCTTATAAATAAATATTATTTTAATTTTAGTATCACAAATATCAATTGTTCAAAATTAGAAAGAGTTATATTTATGAAACTCATTAAAATGATATTTTTATTCATTAATAACTTTTGAAAATAATTATGTTGAAAATATTCTAAAACTCTTAACTAGAAACTAAAGAAACAAAAATCGGGTTATTGAAGATAAATTAGACTCTCAAAATTAAAAGATAGTAAAATTTCTCTTCGAAAAGACTGTGAAAATAAAAAGAAAAAAATGAAATAAACTTTTTTATAAAAAAATATTCATACATAGTTAAAATAGTGATTTTGAATAAAAGAATATGAAAGAATTTCTAAGAATTAGTTTATGAAATAAATTTATTTCATTTTCATTTTTATTTTCTAAGTACTCTTGAAAAAAAGTTCATTCCAGATGTACAACAAATAAAATTGATTAGTTAAAAATAAAAATATTCTAGTTTTTCTTTATTTTATTCAAAATTAGTACAAGACATTCACTACTAATGTTATTCCCAACAAATTCAGAGCTGAAAGTTGACTTCATCTCAAGATTAATGAGGATGATTCTGCTGTACACTCTCGTATTTGAACATGTATGGTGTTTCATTAATGTCCCATTTTAATAAAAATATCATTTTAAAATGAGTTTTCGCTAAACATATCATAAAAAGTCTAAACGTACCATTAAAAATGATAAAAATTAAACTAAATTAATTACAATTAAAGAAATAAACCTTTAAATTCATTCTAACATAAATCATAATCGAACAACATTTCAGAAATAATTTTCTAATAACATTTTTAAATCTAAATCATATAATAGAATTGTTTGCATAAATAAATTAAACATATAAAATGTACTTGTGAAATGTATTATGTCATATTATATATATATATATACACATATATATATATATATATACATTTATATATATAATTTATATACATATATATTATTGAGTAAATTACATTAATAACGGTTTCGTGAAATTCAATAAATACCCTGTGCTTTATCTATCCTGCATTTACCTCTCTTTTTTTTTGTTTATAAAACATTACATTCATGTTATATTTACATTATACTAATTATATTTAGAGTTTGAATAACATTATAGCTTTATCCATAAGAGATGTTATTGTAAGTATTTAAAAAGAGAGAGAGAGAGAGAGATATTTGCATAATTTCATGAAATCTTCAATATAATTAGTGTAATTTACTCTATATTTTAAAATGTTAGCATTTTACACTATTTCACGTTAATATATATTATTTAGGAGTTATAAAACATAGTATTAAAGTAATTATTACATATTAATAATTAACTTAATTTATGTTAACCAAAATTTCTTAATACACTGCATTTGACAGTAAAAAAATTAACAAGTATATTAATAATTATTAGTATACTTGTTAGTATTAATATGATTTTTTATTAAATTAATTAACTACAATTTTAAGTATATTGCTTACAAAAGTTATAATAGTTTTCTCAATTTAACACAGATTTAAGAGAATTTAATTCCCTTATATAATTAAATATACTTTATCTATATAAAAAATTGTCAATTGAAATTATAATGACAGATTTTTTTTTATATTAAGACATGTTTGATTTAAGATATTTAAGGTTATTTTAGTCTCACGATTATGAAATTTTTTGTCTACTTTATCTTTATTTATGTAAAAAGTGATGGCAATTGAAATTATAATAACAAATTTTTTATTATTTCACAGTAGTTTTATTTAAGATTATTTTAGTTTATTACTATAAAATTTGAGAAAAAAAATCACACTTTTTTCTACTCTCGCATTTATGTATTTGACCAAATGGTTATAAAAAAAATTGAGAGACAAAGATTGACAAAAGCAAACAACATAAGGAAAAGATAACACGATCACGATCAATATTAAAGTAAAATGTATATTAGGTGTTGATTTCAAATTAGAAGTAAATCCTAAATTAGAAAACACAAGATCGAGATTATATGATTGAAGACCTATGGATTTCCTCTTTTCTAGGTTTTAATGTTAGTTTTTACGTGTCGGGATTTGTGATTTTATCGTGTGTGTGTGTGTTTTATAGTCAAATTGGTATTTTGTGTATGATATTTTTTTTTTCTCATAACATGAAGGAGAGGGTGATGAGGATGGTGCCAACATTCTTACAAGAGGAGGGTGACGAGGATGTTGCCGACCTTCTTTACTTATACAAGGGATTTTGATATGAAATGATTTTGATATTTATTTGTTCTAGACAAGAGATATAATTACTCTTAAGTTTAACTACTAAAAATTATACAAATATAATTTTATTTAATTAATCTTATTTATAATTTGATGTGTTTGTTGTGCTATTTAATTTAATTATTTTTATTTTTTATTACATAATCGATTTTTTTTTAATTTAATAAAAGTTTGTTAAATTAGAGGGATTTAAGATTATTTATTTAATTTGAGTCTTGTTTTTTTTATTATATTTGACAATTATAAATTATTTTTATTTATGTACATAGATTATTTGATTTATCAAAATCTTTAAGTGTTAGATTTTATGTTTAAGTATTGTTATTTTCTGCAAATACATTATCTAAGTCCTAAAACTACGTTGGACGAGATGAGAATCTAATTTGATATTACACAGGTCCTAGTTTTAAAATGAGTGTCTAAATGAGAACACTTATAAAATAGGTAGGATAAAATCCTATCAGTATAATATTCTTCTTAGAAATAAAATCCATACTATCAAATTGATAGAAAAAGAAACAAAATACGGTTAAAAAAATATATTGGAACTTTAATATATGGCTAAGATATCTCCTTTTAAGGTTGTATATGGTTTTAACCCTATCAGATCGTTGGACTTGGTACTTTCTCCTAATGTTAATGAGTTCATTCATAATAAAAGGGTATTCAAGGCAGAACTTATTTAGAAATTACATAAGAAAGTTAAAAATCAAATTCAATACAAAATCGAGAGATACCAAAATACAACAACAAGAGGAAGAAAGTTATTATCTTTGAGGAAAGGTGATTAGCTTTGACTTCACCTTCACAAAGAAAGATTTCCTACCCAAAGGAAGTCCAAACTCAACTTTTAAGGAGATGGTCCCTTCCAAGTCCTCAAGAGAATCAATAATAATGTTTATAATTTAGATATGCTTGATGATTATGGAGTTAATTGCACCTTTAATGTGTGTGGTTTATGCTTATTTTGTAGGTGATGATAAGGTAAAACCTTCATATTTGAGTATAAATCATTCTCAAAAGGGAGAAGATGATGAAGGACCTCAAGCCAAGGGACCAATAGTTAGGGTTATGGTCATAAGAATATAAGAAGATTTAGCTTCCACTGACCTTAGTAGGCCCAAGTTCCTATCATCATAGGTCACCCTAATTTTTAAATAAAATGTAGAAAATAGGAATAAAAAGGCTTCTAAATGGGTCAAGTAGTCTAGCCTATTTGGACTTGTATTTAGGCTAAGTAGATTAGGGTGTTTAGGCTTGTATATGGGCCTTGTAGAGTAGGATTGTAGATTTTGGTGTGTAAATAGCTAGAAGAGTCTTGTTAGGGTTTAAATTGGGCTCATCAAAGCCTACTAGAAACTCTAGGCCAGTCATGGAGAAAATCCTAGGTGCCTTGAAACTGGTTTCAAATTAAATACACATTGAAATGTTTAAAGCATGAACTAATGTGCCTTAGATCCATTGATAACATCATGACTTTAGGAGCACAAGGGAAATTCAATTTGAATTTCCTTTCCTTTTACTCTTCAAATTATCGACCAAGACTCCTTTATACAAGACCATCCACTCTTTTGTAAATTCACTTTAGAATGAGTAAAGAATTGGTGCTAAAATATGTTTTCAACTTGTTCAAGAGTCACTCCAGGATAGATTCCTACTTAAGAGCTTCTAACAAGATAATTCCTATTTGAGAGTTGTTAATCTAAAAGAATATATGTTTTGATAATGATGAATCTAAAAAAGAGGAAGATGGACTCTCTTACCTAAAATCTTGGAATCTTGAAGTCTTGGTGAAACTTTAAATTTATATTTTGTATATATGTTCATCTGTAATAGTTAGGAAACAAATTGAAGATCCTAGCATGCACTCTACTCTTCCCTTAACATTGAAATTGAGTTTTGTTTTTCGTAAAAAGCACTTAACATCATAATAATTGATTATCTCTAGCTATAATAGATTATCAAAACTTTGAAAAGTTTTAAGAAACATTTTCTCTTTGGAATAAAGGATTACCTTAAGCAATAATTGATTATCATAAGTGCAATAATCGATTATCTCATATGATAATCGATTATCACGCGTTAAACTTCTAAGCTTCTATTTTCTCTTAGGAATAATCGATTATCCCTTATAATAATTGATTATTCTAGTCATTTTTGCGAAAACCTTTTGTATTCCACAGATTTTTGGGCACTCGTGTGTCTATAAATATAGAAAGAGTTTGCATTTTTAAAATTATACAGAACATAAGTGTTTTTGCTTAGTTTTAAGGATGTGAAAAACCTAGTCTATTTTCTTAAAGTGGTTTACTTAAGAAAGTTGTGGTGTTGCTAGGGTTTAAGCTTGTTTCATCCTTTGTGTTATTCAAAGGAAGTGTTCATCCTTTATTGTGATGTTGAAGGAGATGTTCTTTCATTCCTTGTGTTCTTCAAGAAAAGGTGTTGTTCATCTTTTGTTCTGTATAAAGGAGGTGTCTTTATAATTCTTCCTACTATCCTTCGTAAGTTGTAAACTTTATTTTTAAGATAATTAGTAAAAATTACTCTCTTTGAGATGATAAATCACTGGATATAGAATCTGCTTTGATCTGAACTAGTATAAACATTTGTGTTATCTTCTCTTTTTTCCTACACTTTTTATATTAATTTATATTATATTTTGTACTTTGATGTATTAAACAAAACTTAAAATTAATCTGGGGTCTTTTGTCAAACTCACTTTTAACTAAACTAAAATCGAAAAAGGCTTAATCTTTATTAAGAAATCAATTCACCCTCTCTTGGTTATTTTATTTGTCTTTGTCACCTTTTCTCATTCCATTTGATTTTAATTTTAATGTTTGTCTTCATATTCCTTTCAAACCATAATTTTTATTTCTAAAACATTATTTACATGAAATAATAGAAAACCAGGAGTGTAATATAAAATAAAGACAATTTATAATAAAATAAACCAAATAATACATCAATATGGCGATTACTACCGTCACTTCTTACACTGATATATCACAACTATTCATATCACCTTAAACTAACCTAATTCAAAAAATTGTGGTAATTTGAACTATCATAATATTTATAATATATTTTTTTATAATGCAAGTTTTATTTCTATTTCATATTAATATTGGTTTGGTGATATTTAATATTTTTATTTAAATATTTACAACTGGAAGGAATATTTTAATTTTTTTATTTGACAAAAATAAATGTAACCTCGATACTTTGTTTGATCTACAACCTTACCACTAAAATCTTGATCCAGATAACAAGATGTAGCCATGGGAGTTGCAGCTTCCTTGGAACTTTTCATTTCAAATTTCTTTAAGACTTCGTTGCAATACTTTGTTTGACATATAAATATGTCTTTCTTCAATTGTTTGATTTGCAAACCAAGAAAGAAATTTAATTCTCCCATCATGGACATTTCGAGTTCTCCCTGCATATTTCTTGCAAACTCTTGGCAAAGATCATCATTAGTTGATCCAAATATGATATCATCAACATAAACTTGAACAATAAGAATATGTTTCTTTGATTTCTTAATAAAGAGAGTAGAATCAACTTTACCTCTTCTAAAACTATTTTCAAGTAAGAAATTACTTAACCTTTCATACCAAGATCTTGGAGCTTGTTTTAGTTCATATAAGGCTTTCTTCAACTTGTAGACATGGTTTGGATTTTTGAAATCTTCAAAGCCTGGAGGTTGTTCTACATAGACTTCTTCCTTGATGTATCTTTTTAGGAAAGCACTTTTTACATCCATTTGAAACAATTTGAATCCCATAATGGAGGCATATGCTAGCAACAAATGAATAGCTTCAAGTCTTGCTACTGGAGCATAAGTTTCATCATACTCTATTCCTTCTTCTTGTCTATAACCTTTTGCAACCAACCTTGCTTTGTTTTTGGTGATATTTCCATCTTCATCAAGCTTATTTCTAAAAACCCATCTGGTGCCTATAACCTGCATTTTGTTAGTTTTAGGAATTAAATCCCATACCTGATTTCTTTCAAACTGATTTAGCTCTTCTTGCATTGCTATACACCAATGATCATCCGTGAAAGCTTCTTCTATGGTCTTTGGTTCAATCTGTGAAACAAAAGCAACATTCATACAAAAATTATTCATGTTCCTCCTTGTTCTTACCTTTTGAGATATCTCCAATGACATTGTCCAAAGATACTTCTTTTGGTGGTCTCCATTCTCTTGGTAGACTTTCATTATGAGGAGGATTATCATCCAATTTGATTTCTTCAACAACTTCTTCTAAAGGAGTTCCTTCTTGATATTCTCCTTCATCATCTACAAAGATTCTTTTTGACTCAAGAGGGGTTTCCTCAAGGTCTAGATATTCATCAAAGACAACATGTATCGATTCTTCAACATTTAAAGTCCTTTTATTAAAAACTCTATATGCTTTACTATGCAAAGAATAACCTAAAAATGTAGCTTCATCGGATTTAGCATCAAATTTCACAAGGCTATCTTTTCCATTATTCAAAACAAAACATTTTCATCCAAAAATTCTAAAATGAGAAATATTTGGTTTTCTTCCTTTGAAAAGCTCATAAGCTGTTAATTTCAAAATAGGTCTTATTAAAACTCTATTTAAAACATAACAAGCGGTGCTTACGGCATCAGCCCAAAAATATTTAGGTAAATTATTTTCATTCAACATAGTTCTTGCAAGTTCTTCCAAAGATCTATTTTTCCTTTCAACTTCACCATTTTGTTGAGGTGTTCTTGGTGCTGAAAAATTATGAGAAATACCTTGTTCTTCACAAAATTTTTCAAAAGAAACATTTTGAAATTCACCGCCATGATCACTTCTTGAAAACTTGATTTTTAAATCCTTTTCATTTTGAATAACCTTGGCAAATTTTCTAAATTCTTTGAAAGCATCACTTTTAGATGAAAGAAAAAGAGTCCAAGTAAATCTAGAGTAATCATCAACAATCACAAGAGCATAATAATTGCCACCAAAACTTTTTGTTCTAGAGGGACCAAATAAATCCATGTGCAATAATTCTAAAGGTTTAGAAGTGGAAACAACATTTTTAGATTTAAAAGAATTTTTAGTTTGCTTCCCTTTTTGACAAGCTGCACATAGTTTGTTCTTTTCAAAAATTAGTTTTGGAAATCCAATTACTAACTCTTTTGATATGAGTTTACTTAGATAAGACATATGAATGTGAGCAGCTCTTCTATGCCATAACCATGGATCCTCTTCTTTAGCAACTAAACAAGATAAATTACTAGATGTAGATGCACAATCAATATCAATTAAATAAATATTATTATGTCTCTTACCAATGAGGGCGATTTCATTTGAGTCCTTGTGATGAATTTTGCAAAGATCACTATCAAAAGTTACCTTTAAACCTTTATCACAAAGTTGACTAATGCTTAGCAAATTGTGCTTCAACCCATCAACAAGAAGAACATTATGAATCTTTAAAGATTCTCCAATAACTCCACTACCAATGATCTTTCCCTTGTTGTTGTCTCCATAGGTTACAAAACCTTGCTCTTTCTTTTTGAAGCTTTTGAATTTGCTTTTATCACCTGTCATGTGTCTTGAACAACCACTATCAAGGTACCACAATGACTTTCTAGACTTGGGACCAACCTGCATCATAAATAAAAATATTTAGGTCCCCTAAAGTCACTTATTAGGGTCCTCATGGGTTAGAAACAATTTTTCCTTTGAGAACCCATTTGTATTTCCCATTAGGAACACTAAAACGCTTAATATTGCATTTATTAACCGAATGACCTTTATGCATACAGTAAAAACATGTAGGAACATTTGTTTTTCTTGAAAAATATGCATTTTTATGAACTTTCTTTGTAGGAACATTTGGTTTATTAAAGAAATTTGTATTTTCAAAAATCTTACTTGAATTAGACGATTCTCCTTTTACAAAAAAAGTTTTGGTAGGTTTATGATTATATCTGAAATTATAGCCAAGTCCTGCTTTTTCATATAAACCTTTTTGCACTTTTAAAACATTATTTAAATTTTTATTTCCCATGGTAATATTTGAAAGAGATGTTTCAAGATAAGATACTTTATTAGAAGGAACATTGCAATTTTTACAAAAAGGAATTTTTGTTTTACATTTGCAAGGAATTTTTGCTTTTTCTAAATCCTCTTTCAAAACCTTTTTCTCTTCTTCCAAATCAACAATTTTCTTTTCAAGACTCTTGTAGTCATTTTCTAATTTATTAGGAAAAGAAGTAAGTTTTTCAAATTTTTTACATAAATCTAGAAACTCTTCAAGCAATTCATCATAATTATTTGGAAGACCAAAATCACTTACCTTGCTACATGTGGATTCAGCATCATCATCCGCCATGAGATAAATGTTTGCTTCTTCTTCCGAATCACTTGCACTTTCAGAAGAACTCACTTCATTATCTTCCCAAGCAATGTACGCCTTCTTTTTCTTTTTGTCAAAAGGCTTTTTGTGTTTCTTTGCTTTCTCTTCATTTTTCTTGATGTTGGGGCAATCCGACTTCAAGTGTCCCCTTTTTCCACAACCATAGCATTTAAAGTTATCAAGAGAATTTAATTTTTCAGCTTTCTTACCTTTCTTGAAATTCCCTTTGTTTTTGTTCTTGATAAACTTCTTGTATTTCTTAATAAAAGACTGATGTCACTACATTCAAGGTTATCATCTGAATCACTACTCTCATCCTTGTAGGATTCGGCTTTAATAGCAACACCTTTCCTCTTGACGTTTTCTTCTTCTTCTCCTTTGAAGCATTCAAGCTCAATTTCGTGTTCTCTAAGCTTTCCAAAGAGAGTTGTCATGTTCATGCTTGTGAGATTCTTCGATTCCGTGATAGCCGTCACTTTGGGTTGCTGTTAGCATATTTCAAGACCAAGTGTTAATGAAGTCTTCCAGAGTTTTAATGAAGTCTTAAAGTTTTGATGCTGAAGATTTTAAAGTGATCCAATCAACATTAAAGACTTGTGTCATCTCACAAAGGAAGGTTGCTTGATGGAAAAGGAAATGCATAAAGAGTGTTTAAAGCTTTCAAGAGAGAAGATTGATGAAGATTTTCTCAAGAGCTGAAGTTTCAAGTTTAGAAGGTTCTGTTTTGGGTGATGGATGAAAAGAGTAAGTCATAATGTTAAATAAAGACGGCAATATAAAAACCAAGAGGGGGGGGGTGAATTGGATTTTTAATAAACTTTTCCCTTTTAAATAAATTTCCAGATTTTGAAATTCTTTCAAAAACTAGGATGCGGATTTTTCTTAACCTTTGATTAATGCAGTTTAAGTTTGCAATTGTTAATATGATCCACAATAAAAAAGAGATAGGGAAAGAGAAATAACACAGAGATTTATACTGGTTCGGATTAAGCCAATCCTACGTCCAGTTTCCAACCACCACAAATGTGTGATGATCACCCCACTATCTTTAATTGAAATTACAAACACCAATTCATGCAATACCAAATAAAGATAAAGGAACAACTCCTTAGACACACTAAGGATGAAACACCTCCCCAGACACACTGAGGATGAAACCCACCTCTCTTGACACACAAGAGATGAAACACCTCCCTTAGAACCGATCCAAGGGATGAATTTTCCCGTTTATAAAAATAGTAAAAGAATACACCTGATAATAGTGCTGGATAGAAAGCTTAAGCACAAAGATCACCACTTCCAAAGACTTGATCAAACTTGAGAGAGCAGGAAAGTGGTTTTGAAAAGCTAAAGCGCAGAAACACTTTGAATATTTTGTGTTTAATCAGATGTGTTGAACCTAAGACATTCTCTTTCATTTTATAATTCGAAAATGCTCCAAAGTTTCCATTCTTAGGTTGATTTGGTATTGATTTCGCAAAAATGACTCATTTAATCGATTATATAAAAAGCTTAATCGATTATATCATGTTTAAAAACTGGAAAACTAATTTCGTCTGATATAATCGATTAGATTAAGGCCATAATCAATTATATTAACCCAGAATCAATATAATCGATTATCAAAGACACTTAATCTATTATTTAGTTCGTTAAACATTTTTAATTCAAATTTTAAGTTAAATAATCGATTATCTAGTATCATAATCGATTAAAAGCGTAGAAAAATGTTTTTGCGAGAAAACAACTTGCTCTCTTGTTTGGGAAGGTCTTGAATGGGATTTATGACTTACTCTTTTTATCCAACACCCAAAACAGAACCTTCTACTCTTGAAACTTCAGCTCTTGAGAAAATCTTCATCAATCTTCTCTCTTGAAAGCTTTGAATGCTCTTTATGCCTTTCCTTTTCTACCAAGCAACCTTCCTTTGTGAGATGGCACAAGTCTTTAATGTTGATTGAATCACTATAAATCTTCATCATCAAAACTTTAAGACTTCATTAAAATTCTGGAGAACTTCATTAACACTTGGTCTTGAAATATGCCAACAATCTCCCCCATTTTGATGATGATAAAAAGAAACATAGAGACTTGTGATTGATATCCTGAAAATCTTGAAAATAATGTATGGATATCTCCATCATAAAAATTAGTCCACAAAGGAAATAAAATAGGCAGTCACATAGCATTTAATTTTCAATTTGAATTTTGAAAAAGAGATTTCAAGGAAATTAATGCATGGAAATTATTTCTGAAAGCTCCCCCTTAAACTTTGCTCTTAAATGTTTAAGATATATTAGGTAATTATTTGAAATATTTCCTAATGCTCCCCCTGAAATTAATTTTCTTAAAAGCTAGAAATCTGGACATATTATCAATCAAGACAAATATTTTTCTCCCCCTTTATTTTTATCATTTTCAAAAAGATTACATATTTAGAGATTAATACAGCAGAAGCAATTAAATACACAGAAAACATAGAGGGAAAAATAAAATACAGCAGCTGGAAAAATTAAAAAAATTAAGCTAAGGGAATTAGTGAACTTGTAGCCTATTCAGTTTCTTCACTATCCCCTGCATCTTCTTCATCTTCCTCATCATCCACTGCTGGCTGTTTGCCTCTTGAGGATCTAGCATAATCTTCTTCTGGAGAGACATCTTTAATCTCCAGCTTCCTTTCAACTCTATGAACTCTCCTATTGAGCCTTGAGAGTCTATGGCAAAGGTCATCATAATGAGTTGTTTGGAGACTCATCATGGTGTCCATCCTTGAGAGAAGGTGTGCCTCCATTGATCCAGGTTGAGGTGGTGGTTCTTCATCATCTTCATCCATTGCAGTAGCTTCCTCATCTCTTTGCCTGAACCTATTTCCTTGTTCTATAAGGCCCATGTGCCTTAGAACATTCTTCCCAATTTTGCTGTTGCTAAGAAAAATTTGCTTGTTTTCCCCTTCAAGATCTACACCTTTATATTCTAATATCTTTGAAATAAACACAGCATAGGGTAAAGTAAAAGATGAAAGCCTAGTGGCTTTAAACATATTATCTAAACTAATGGAGGGCCAATCAATGCTAACATTATTAAGGAAGCCATACATTAAAAGAATGTCCTCCTTAGTAAGTTGGGCATGATTAGTGCCTCTAGCAACAAGAATCCAAACAATGACATAATGTAACATGCGTTCATTCAACTTAACATTACCAACTTTACACAAGTTTTCCACTTGTAGATTTGGATCCTTGCAAAACTTGCGGAACTCCACCAGCTTATTGAAGTCCTCAAAGCCATAAGTAATGTTGATGCCTTGAGTGGATAAGCCAGCCACATTGTTCCATACTTCTTCATCAAGGTGAATTCACACTCCCTTCACCTTGGTGCTAGGACTAGTTGTCCTTGAAGTCAGATTCATGTAGAATACTCTGACCAAGTCTGGATAATATGCTCCTTCCATCTCTATAAAGTTTTGCAGTCCACTTGCCACTAAACAATCCTGAAAAGTGAAACCATGAGTTCTGAAAAAATTGCAAGATAAATATTTAGGAGTGAGGATCTTCCTGTCTTTCCATTTGTTCACAAAACCAATCTGCATATCCTCATCTGAAATCCAACCAGCAAGTGTTGGTGGTCTCCTCTCTTGCTGTTGGGATGTCATGGGCTCTTTGCCTCTCCTCCTTGAGGGCATCTTTCTCCTCCTTTGATCAGCTATTTGTATGTAGAATGGACAAAAGAAAGAGCACAATGAAATAACAGAAAAACAGAGTGATCACAGAAACAGAAACTCACACAAAAGAGGGATTAATAACAGAAAATCAGCAAGAGTGAGAGAGAGTGAATGTAGCACTTTTAATTCTCAATCTAGCTATTTATAGGCAAGGAATCCGGTCATAAAGCACTGAATTAATGTAAATAGAGCCGTTTGAAACGAATATAGCCGTTAGAATTAAAAAAACACAGAACGACGCATTTAATCGATTATGTTCTTCATTTAATCGATTATTTGCCTTCAAAATTTTCCAGAAAACGAAAACCCAGAAATTTAATCGATTATGTGCATTCCTTAATCGATTAAATTGCTCCCCAGCGATTTAATCGATTATGTTATGAACTTAATCGATTATGTTGTAAAACATTTTCAAAAACAACGCATTTAATCGATTAACACACGAAACCTAATCGATTAAATACGAAATTTTTTGTAAAACACATAATTAACATCAAAATCAACAATAAACATCAATCAATCAACATATTTATCATCAACAATTACCTGGAAGCCTTCTAAGCTCATAAAAACTTACTTGAGATATGAGTTTGGTAAATACGCTAACTTGTTGATGTTTTTGCCTCCCTTCATAAGCTTGATCACTTGCAATCTCAACAACAAAGAGACTTTTTGAAAGAGGAACCAGCCTACAACACAAACAAGAAAAATCCTGGTCCCCTAGAAACACTTATTAGGGTCCTCATGGGTTAGAAACAATTTTTCCTTTGGGAACCCATTTGTATTTCCCATTAGGAACACTAAAACGTTTAATATTGCATTTATTTACCGAATGACCTTTATGCATACAATAAAAACATGTAGGAGCATTTGTTTTTCTTGGAATATATGCATTTTTGTAAAACTTCTTTTTAGGAGCATTTGGTTTATCAAAGAAATAAGGAACTTCGAAAATCTTCTTTGAATTTGATGATTCTCCTTGAACAAAAACAATTTTGGTTGGTTTATGATTATATCTGAAATTATAACCAAGTCCTGCTTTTCCATATAAACCTTTGTGCACTTTTAAAACATTGTTTAAATTATTATTTCCCATTGTAATGTTTGAAAGAGATGTTTCAAGATAAGAAACCTTGTTAGTAAGAACACTACAATTTTCACAAATAGGAATTTTGGTTTTGCATTTGCAAGGAATTTTCGCTTTTTCCAAATCCTCTTTTAACACCTTTTTCTCTTCTTCCAAATCAGAATTTTTCTTTTCAAGAATCTTGTAGTCATTTTTTAATTTATTATGCACTGAAAAAAGCTTTTCAGATTTTTTACAAAGACTAAGAAATTCTTCAAGTAATTCATCATAATCATTAGGGAGATCAGAATCACTTACCTCGCTGCACGTGGATTCCGCATCATCATCCGCCATGAGATAAATGTTTGCTTCTTCTTCTGATTCACTTGAACCTTGAGAAGAACTCACTTCATTGTCGTCCCAAGCGATATATGCTTTCTTCTTCTTTTTGAAGAATTTCTTTCCTTTCTTTTCCTTTTCTTCGGATTTCTTGGAATTTGGGCAATCTGCTCTCATGTGTCCCCTTTTGCCACAACCATAACATTTATAATTATCGTTAGAATTTGAATTTTCAAATTTCTTACCTTTCTTATGGTTGCCTTTCTTCTTGATGAACTTTTTGTATTTCTTTACAAATTCATTTAGATCATCGTCTTCTGAATCATCAGTATCACTACTCTCCCCTTTAATGGATTGAGCCTTTAACGCAATACCTTTCCTTTTAACGTCTTCTTCTTCACCGTTGAAGTGACCTAGCTCCATTTCGTGTTCTTTAAGCTTTCCAAAGAGAGTTGTCATGTTCATGCTTGTGAGATTCTTCGATTCCGTGATGGCCGTCACTTTGGGTTGCCATGTCCTGTCCAAAGATTTTAAAATTTTCACATTTAATTCCTCAGTGTCAAATTTCTTACCTAACGCCTTGAGGTGATTTACAATGTGAGTAAATCTCTTTTGAACATCATAGATGGTTTCCCCTTTGCTCATCCGGAACATCTCGTATTCTTGAATCAAGGTATTTTTCCTTGATCTCTTGACATCCTCCGTTCCTTCATGTGTGACTTCCAAAGTGTCCCACATCTCCTTTGTTGTAGTGCAATCAGACAACCTGTAAAACTCATCAACAGTTAAGGCAGATGCTATCATATTACATGCCCTTATGTCGCACTGATTTTGATTGTATTCATCCTGGGTCCAACTTGCTCTCACTTTGGGTACCTGCGCATCATTAACAACAGTCATAGGAATATATGGACCATTCACAATTGCATCCCAAACGCCTTGATCATTAGACCTAAGAAAAATCTCCATCCTCTTTTTCCAAAAAGGATAGTTTTCACCTGTAAAGAGTGGTGGTCTATGAATAGATGCACCTTCAGCAAAAGTTTGATTTTTGTCTGCCATAAGGATCTTGTTTTTGAGTAATTTTCAAAAAACCAGCTCTGATACCAATTGTTAAATAAAGATGGCAGTATAAAAACCAAGAGGGGGGGTGAATTGGATTTTTAATAAACTTTTCCCCTTTAAATAAATTTCCAGATTTTGAAATTCTTTCAAAAACTAGGATGCGGATTTTTCTTAACCTTTGATTAATGCAGTTTAAGTTTGCAATTGTTAATATGATCCACAATAAAAAAGAGATAGGGAAAGAGAAATAACACAGAGATTTATACTGGTTCGGATTAAGCCAATCCTACGTCCAGTTTCCAACCACCACAAATGTGTGATGATCACCCCACTATCTTTAATTGAAATTACAAACACCAATTCATGCAATAACAAATAAAGATAAAGGAACACCTCCTTAGACACACTAAGGATGAAACACCTCCCCAGACACACTGAGGATGAAACCCACCTCTCTTGACACACAAGAGATGAACACACCTCCCTTAGAACCGATCCAAGGGATGAATTTTCCCGTTTATAAAAACAGTAAAAGAATACACCTGATAATAGTGCTGGATAGAAAGCTTAAGCACAAAGATCACCACTTCCAAAGACTTGATCAAACTTGAGAGAGCAGGAAAGTGGTTTTGAAAAGCTAAGGCGCAGAAACACTTTGAATATTTTGTGTTTAATCAGATGTGTTGAACCTAAGACAATCTCTTTCATTTTATAATTCGAAAATGCTCCAAAGTTTCCATTCTTAGGTTGATTTGGTATTGATTTCGCAAAAATGACTCATTTAATCGATTATATAAAAAGCTTAATCGATTATATCATGTTTAAAAACTGGAAAACTAATTTCGTCTGATATAATCGATTAGATTAAGGCCATAATCGATTATATTAACCCAGAATCAATATAATCGATTATCAAAGACACTTAATTGATTATTTAGTTCGTTAAACATTTTTAATTCAAATTTTAAGTTAAATAATCGATTATCTACGTATCATAATCGATTAAAAGCGTAGAAAAACGTTTTTGCGAGAAAACAACTTGCTTTCCAGCACCTATATTCAAGCTTATTACTTGTTTCTTGCTATCTTGTTTAATTTCTTGTCTTCCCTTCTTCCTTGAGCTCTTGTGAAGTGAACCTTCACACTTAGATAACCTTCAGGATTATCTTCGTGTCCAGTGGGAATCTTCCTTGTTGCTTTTTTCTCTTTGTCTTTCTATCAAGCACCTTATATGCTAAATATTAAAATGAACCCTTATCATTTGGTATCAAAGCTTTGGTTTAATTTTCATGCTTACAAGGTGTTTGTATTCTTGTTTCATCCATATTTTATTGGTAGCTTGTGCAAATTGTGAATCCATGAGTAAATCTATCCAAAATTGGTTCCATAGCTAATTTTCGTAAAAAAATATCTGCACCTAATTCTGGAATTGTTGCTTGCTGTTTTTTGGTTTTACATGCATAATTTTCATGCTAAAATGATCCACCATGAAGTATGTTGAGTTTGTGCATGAATACTAGTCATAGAACTCAAGTTTGGACCAGTTTTTGCATGAAAGCTACATGTTTGATCATATGCTTGAGTCAAGTTTAGAGTCTTTTTGTGTTGCTTTCCATTGCTTTAGTCACATGTCATATAATTTTCTCCTTTGAGTTTTCTTATCTTTGCTTCCAATACTTGAACATGTTTGATAAAATGTTAAGCTAAAATTGCATGTAACTTGAATTGATTGGTTGCACCTAAACATAGGAACTAAGTGCTTCATAATCATCTACAATCATTGCAAGTGTGTATGTTAAGTCTAGAATCAATTAAAGAACATTGAGACGAGCTAAAAATCATCAAGGTCGTGAGCTATATATGTTGTTTTGAAAAGAAAATTTCAAGAAAAAGTGACCAAGTGCATGATTTTAGAATTTAACTACATGGTTGTATGCTTAAGGATGAGTGTGCCAAATTAGTACCATCATTTGTAGGATCCTAATCTTCTCGATATGTGTGGTTTGCTGGAAATTTTATTGCATGTTTTAAGTGTTTTCCATTAAGCCTTCCTTCAAGCTTTTCTCTTTTATAATTTATTTGTCATTTGTGTTTACCTTAGTGTGTCTCTTTCTTGTTTGAACTTTTCTTGCTTTATAATTAGGAATTTCCTTTTAAAGGCTTTGTTTTTGAAGTTTTCTTTCCTTGTTTCTCTTAAATGTTGAGGGCCAAACATCTTTCCATTTTTTTATCCAAATCAAGATTCAAGTTTGCTTTAAGGGATTGAACACTCTTGGTTCACAAGAGAGTTGAGTGAATCCCACCTTCAAGCTTGGAGAGCTAGCCAAAACACTTTGAGGATTGTAACCTATTTGTTTTGCTAACTTTTTAAAATTCTTGCTTGTATAGTGTTCTTTGTTGAATAGGTAATCATGTCTGTCACTCCCTCACCAATCTGTCCTAATGAAGCCAAAAGAGAGAGTGCTCTCTTAGAAAACCAATTAAGAGTCCAAAGTGAGTTGCCCTTAGTAGAATTAATGAGAGAGATGGAACTTTCAAGAAAAGAGAGTGAGAGCAGGCTTGAGAGACAGAGGAGAGAAGAGAGAGCTAAAAGAGAAAGAGAGAGGGAAATAGAAAAGAGAGAGAGGGAAAGAGAAGAGAGAGCCGAGAGAGAAAAGGGGAGAAGACGAAGAACACACTCCCCATCAAGCCACAATGAAGAAGATGAAAGGTACTAGGGAGGAAGGAGAAGAGCTAGGCGCAATACTCCTCAACACAAGCCCAACTATTCTCACATCAAGATCCCAAAATTCTATGGAGACAACAATCCAGACGTCTACTTGGAATGGGAGGCTAAAGTGGATCAAATTATGAATGTGAACCCTCTCGAGGGACATGAGCAAGTTGATGTAATAGTTGTAGAGTTTGAGGGATATGACATGACTTGGTGGCATAAAACTTATATGGACTATAACCAAGGGCCACCCGCGGCCTCTTGGACGGATATTAAGTATTTAATGCGAGCTAGATTTATTCCTTCCTACTATAGGAGGGAAATCCTTTTGAAGCTCCAACGACTTCAACAAGGAAATATGTGTTGGACTTGAAGACTTGGTTTCAAGTGGATTTGATGTCTCCAACCACCTTTGATGATGAAGATGATGGTGCTTGAAGAATGAAGATTGTGTCTTAGGATTAGAGTTTCTTAGGATGTGGGGTAAGATGCATTTCAATTAATCTTGGACTTAATCTTGGGTTTTAAAATGATTTGAAATGTTTCAAAAGGTTTTAAAATGTTTTCAAGGGTCTTAACTAGTTTTTAACTGATTAAAAATGTGATTTCAATCAGTTAAAATGTTCTTCGTTTTTAAAGCTTTGCTTTTGGCTAATTTTAGCTAGCTGTTTTTCTGAATTTAAACCAGTTGAAATTCTGGAGCTTCTGTTAAACATTCTAGCTCTCTGGAAAATCTAGTTAAATCGTATTTTCAACTGACTGTTTTCAAGTTTCAGAAAAGGGGTGCTCTCTGGAAAATTCTTTTTAATGAAAACAACCGGTTAAATCGCGTTTCAACTGACTGTTTTCATCAGAAACAACTTTAAACCACTGGAACAACTTTGATATAAATACTTTAAAATTCGAAGAACTCAGTGACGAATCAATTACAGAGAAACCCACTGTGCAAGAAAGCTTTTCTAATACTCTAAATCAATTTGTGGATCCATCCAAGAAGTCCAAGATCAAATTGAATAGAGAATTTTACAAAGAATTGATACTCTGTTTTTCTTCTTCCGCGTGCTCTGTTTTTCAGTCTTGGACTGATTTTCCAGGTGAATTTAATACAATCTCTTGTGTAATTGTTTGCTGTGTTTGCGTCTCTTAATAAGGGTGATTAAGGTGTTCTTGTAATAGGTTTTTACAAGAGTTTATAGGTCTTGTAGGGTTCAAGATCAAATGCAGCTTTTCTGGTTTGGTTTTTCATGTAGTGTTCGTGTAAAAACTGAAGTTTAGTGAATTGATTTGATTTGAATGTTTAGGAAACTGGATGTAGCCTTTGTTGAAAGGTGAACCAGTATAAATCTCTTGTGTTGATATTCTTTCCCTACTCTTTCAGATTCTGTAATTGAAATCTGAATTTCTAATTGAATTGGATATATGATACATTGATAAAAAGCACTTCAAGAACTTTTAAAGAATTGATTTTACTTTTCATTCTGAATCTGGTTTTTCTAAATAGGCCTTGAATTTCGAAAATCTTTAAGAGTTTAATTCACCTCCCCTCTTAATCTCAGCCATTTATTCCAAAAATTGGTATCAGAGCTGGTTCTTGAAAAATATTCAAGTTTTTCTAAAAATTTCAAAACATGGCTGAAGGAAAATTGCCTTTTGCAGAGGGTGCTTCTATAAACAGGCCACCAATGTTTTCAGGGGTAAACTATCCATTTTGGAAAGTAAGAATGAAGATTTTCATTGAATCAATTGATAAAGGTATTTGGAATGCTATAATCAATGAACCGTATATCCCTAAAGAAGAGAAACCTTGGGAAAGTTTAAATGCTGATGAACAAAAGAAAGTGCAGTATGATTGTAAAGCTAAGAACATCATAACATCTACACTTAATCTTGATGAATTCTTTCGTGTTTCACAATGTTCCAATGCCAAAGAAATGTGGGAAGTGTTGGAGGTAACACATGAAGGGACTGCTGATGTAAAAAGATCTAGGAAGTACACTTTAATCCAAGAATATGAGATGTTTAGAATGCTGCCAGAAGAAACTGTTTCAGATGTGCAGAAAATATTTACACACATTGTAAATCATCTAATAGGTCTTGGAAAAGTGTTTGAGAAAGAGGAGCTTAACATAAAAGTGCTGAAATGTTTGAATAGAAGTTGGCAACCCAAAGTAACAGCAATTTCTGAATCTAAGGACTTGACAACAATGAGTGTTGCTGCACTTTTTGGAAAGCTAAGGGAGCATGAGCTTGAGCTGAATAGACTTGCTGAACAAGAAGAAAGTGACAAGAAAAAGAAGGGGCTGGCCTTGAAGACTTTGGTTCACAAGGAGGAGGATAGTGATGATGAAACACATGGAGAAAGTGATGCAGAAAATCTGAACCTCTTAGTGAGAAAGTTCAAGAAGTTCTTGAAATACAAGAACAAAGGTTACAAAAACAAGAGGTATAATAAAAAATCTGATTTAGCTTCCTCTAACTTTACTTGTTTTGGTTGTGGAAAATAGGGACATATCAAGGTTGAATGTCCATATTCACAAAACAAAGAAAAGAATGGAGAGAAGAAGCATGAAAAATCATTCAAAACCAAGAAGGCTTATATAGCATGGGATGAGAATGATGTCTCCTCTAGTGATTCTTCAAGTGAAGATGAAAAGGCCAATCTTTGTCTTATGGCTGATTATGATACAGCAAGTAGTGTAAGTTCCTCAACAACTCAAAATGGTCTTCATTATGATCAGCTGCTACAAAATTTTCTGGAATTGCATGAAGAAGCTAATAAAGTTGCTTGTTCAAACAATAGGCTTAAAGGAATGAATAATTGGTTAGAGAACAAGGTGAAAGAGCTAGAGAAAGAGCTGGAAGATTCAAAGACTGATTTTGAGAATCTTGAAATGATTTATAAAGCTTCAAGTTGCAATGGTGAACATGCTGAAAAAATCTGCAAAAACTGCAGAATTTTAGAAAATCAAATTGAGTATTTGAATAAAGCTCTAGCTAGATTCACAATGGGAAGAACCAATTTGGATACCCTCTTAGGCTTTCAAAATTGTGTAATAAATAGAGCTGGACTTGGATTTACAAATGGTTTTCGAAAGAAACAAAAATCTTATAGAAATTTCTTTTCATATGGAAAACCATCCAGCACTTCATTCATTACATGTTTTTATTGTATGAACAAGGGACATACTTCAAAGTCTTGCAAAATCAGAAAATTTGGTGTTCCTAATGGTCAATATATTTGGAAGCCAAAGCGTGATAGAAAGGTAATTAACTTTGTTGGACCCAAATTGATGTGGGTACCAAATTCTCTCCATTGATTATGTTTTGTAGGTGTTCTTGAAGGCCAAAGAATCATTGTGGTATCTAGACAGTGGCTGTTCAAGACATATGTGTGGTGACAAAAGGAAGTTTGTCAAACTCACCTTGAAAAATGGAGGCTTTGTCACATATGGAGATAATAACAAAGGAAAAATACTTGGAAGTGGTGATGTTGGTAACATTTCTTCAATCCTTATTGAAAATGTGTTATATGTTGAAGGTTTGAAGCATAATCTCCTTAGTATTAGCCAGTTATGTGATAAAGGTTTTAGAATTACCTTTGAAACAAATCATTGCAAAATCATTGAGAAAAATTCTGAAAAAATCTGCATGTTAGGAAAGAGAATTGAAAACATTTACATGCTTGATCTTGATCATATGTGTGCAACTAATTTTACATGTCTCATGTCTAAGGAAGATAGTTCATGGCTTTGGCATAGGAGAGCTGCACATATAAACATGAATCATTTGGAAAAACTGGTTTCAAAAGAGCTTGTTTTAGGGATACCAAAACTGAAATTTGAAAAAGGAAAAATTTGTCATGCATGTCAAAGGGGAAAACAAACTAAAGTTTCTTTTAATCTGAAAAATTATGTGTCTACATCAAAACCTTTGGAATTGCTGCATTTAGATTTGTTTGGTCCATCTAGAACAATGAGTATTGGTGGAAACTATTATGCTTTAGTTATTGTTGATGACTGTTAGATGCGGAATTATATCATGAAGGGGGGGGGGTTGAATTGATATATAGCTTTATTGAAAACTTTTTCATATAAAAAAATTTACTGATGCAGTTTACTGAGAATTAGCCGACTGATAATTGCGAAATAGTAGGTTAGTTCTTAATGCAGAATATAACAGATGATGAAGGAAGAGAAAATATAACACCAAGGATTATACTGGTTCGTTCTTTGTGCAAGAACTACATCTAGTTGGTGATCTGCAACTCCACAGATCCTAATCACTATCAAAAACATATTCTTTACAACAAATCTTTCTTGAACACTACAAGAAAATCAAAGAACCTATTCTAAACACTATAGAACAGTTCTACACCCACTGACTCACACTGAGTCACTATGATCACCCCAATCACAGACACAGGGTTCTAAAACCCACCTACGAATCTCTACCCCAGAGATTAAAGAATACAAGATACAGTGAAAGAAAGAAAATCTTCTTGAACAGTATACACAGTAAAAACGAAAAACTCTGCAGAATCTTTTTGCTTCTGAATGTTTGCAGCACTTGAGAGTTTTCTCTTGAATTCTTTCGCGCTTTGATTCGTCCTTTAGACTTGTATTTATAGGGAAAATGAATTGCTATGGGTCATCTTCTTTTGAAAGTAATAAACCCGCGTTCTGCACTTTTTCTGCATAAGGTAGGGGTCTGGATCAAAATAGTCGACTGAAGAACCAAACCAGTTAGTTAATTTCATTAAACCTGTATCCCTGGTACATTTAATGAAAATAGCCGACTAGAGCAACAGAATTAGTAGACTAACTGATGAATAACAAAAACAACAGATTATCATATTTCAATTGGCTAATCATATACAAATAATCTAACATCTCTAGTAATGCTAAATCATTCCAGAACCATTAATCACAAACCCAGCACATTATTAACACAATCATCAAAGCTTAAAAACATCATCAAATCTCAAATCATCAACAAACTCCCCCTATTTGATGATGTCAACCTGCAAAACAAAACAAACACAAAGAGAAGAGATGGTAGATTATCTCCCCCTTTGACATTAGCAAATAGCAGGTATAGTAGTTATAACAGTTCTAAAGTGTTCGAAAATGCAGATTAAACCAAAATATCAGTGTGTGAAAATATTACAGACCCAAATGTTTTAGCTGCTGAAAATTAAAAAACAGAAGCATATTAGATCAGTCATCCTCTTCATCATCGTTCTCATCTTCATCATCTTCACCATCACCATCAACATTGTCTTCATCCATTGCAGTAGTGGTTTGATAATTGGAGCCATCAAAACCATCCACAGTAACTTGTAGTTCTGCAAGTTGACGTTGGATAAGGTCAATCTCAGTGTCTACATTGGTAAACCTGGCTACCATTGTTTCATGGGTGTCACGCCGCAAGGAAGTTAGTTCATTAAGTCTAGAAATAAGCATTCGCTCAAATTCAGACATGGGTACTCCCTGGTAAGTTGGAGGTGCTGAATATGGGATCATCTGATAGGCAGTGTAATCCTGTTGATATCCAGATGAAGTTCCAGCAGTGAAGGTTGGTCCTGGTGCAAATGAGGATGCTCCAGCTTCATAAGACCATTCACCATTTACCTTAGTCAATCCCATCTTGCAAAGATAATAGTTATCAAACATATGCTTATGGTTGACAATCCTGGTGGTCTCGCCTTCAGTGGGAAAATTAAAGTAATCCAGAAACTTGGAGATCAGAATTGCATATGGAAGCTTGTGATCACTCAGTCTTTTGCCTTGAACATGTGACCCTTGATCACATATATCCAATTGACCTTTATGCGATTCTTCAAGCAGTGAATTAGAGCAAGATCTTCTTCCATTAGCTGTGCGTGATTACTCCCCCTGGGAATGAGCTGCCACGCAAGAAAGAAAGCTAGGAGTCTCTCATCACGTTTCATTCTTCCCACATTATATTTGAGGATCAGAGCCTCATCATAGTTGCGCAGACAGTCCTTATACACAGCTTCCTTGTTGAAATTTGCTATAGCTCCAGTGTTGCCTTTGCTTATTTTGATTCCCTCATTTTTCAATCCAGCAACTCTTCTCCACAGAGTGTTATCAATCTGCACTTCTCTGCCTCTTATTTGAGAAACCAGTACATTGTTCTCCACCTTCATGTCAGCATAAAATAGTTTAACAAGGTCAATGTAGAAGTTACCTTCTAGCTCGAAAAACTGTTGAAGACCTTGTGCATGAAGGGAATTCCTCACGAAGACCAAATTCTCATTGATTAACCAGCTGAATTTTAGAATTTTAGGAGAAAGGATCACCTTCCTTTGCATTTTGAGTTTCACAGATTCAACCATTTCATACAAAAATGCAGTGAGATAGATGTACAGTAGTGAAATCTGAAATCTAGAAGGATTATAGCTATATAGAAGCAAGGTCACACGAAAAAATTGATCAGTTGAGAAGATTTTCAGTTATAGAAGGTGTAGAGGAGGAATATGTATGAGTTGGTTATTTACTGACAAGGTTTGAACATGTTTGAAGACAATTTGACTGAATTTTAATTTTATTTAGTGGATTTAATCAATTAGTTAAAGCATTTAAAAGCTATTCAGATCATAATAACACCTGCAAGTACAATTAATGAAATAAGTCTGTTATTTCCTGAGAAAAAGCAAATTATTTTCTGTAACAGTAAAGCACTGCTGTCAGTTAAGTGAAATAAGTCGACTGTTACAAGAAATTAACACACTGAAATTTGCAACAGTAAGATAATACTGTCAGTTAAATGAAATACGTCAGCTATTTCAAAGAATTAACAAACTGTTTAACCCTGCAGAAATTTTTTAAGAAAGATGATTGATGTTCAGGATCCCCAATTCATTTCTAAGTTTGAAAAACCTGTCACGACCAAGAGGTTTAGTGAAAATATCAGCTAATTGGTCATTAGTGGATATGAATTCAATCCTACAATCTTTCTTTTCTATGTGATCTCTTATAAAGTGATGCCTTATTTCAATATGCTTAGTTCTAGAGTGCTAAATGAGATTCTTTGTCAGATTAATAGCACTGATATTATCACACAATATTGGAATATCAGAAAGACGCAAATTGAAATCACTTAGCTGTTGTTTTAACCATAAAATCTGTGCAGTACAGCTACCAGCAGCTATATATTCAGCTTCTGCTGTTGAAAGTGCAACACATGCTTGTTTCTTGCTTGTCCAAGAAATCAAACAGTTTCCAAACAAATGACATGTTCCACTAGTGCTTTTTCTGTCTAATTTGCAACCTGCAAAATCAGAATCAGTATAGCCAACCAAATTTAATTCATTACCAGTGGAATACCACAGTCCAACATTCACAGTTCCCTTGAGATATTTCGAGTCGTTTAGCATGTGTGAGATGTGATTCCTTTGGATTAGCTTGAAATCTTGCACATAGACAAACAACAAACATAATGTCAGGTCTGCTAGCAGTGATGTACAACAAAGAACCAATCAAACCTCTATACATAGTTGCATCAACTGATTTTCCAGATTCATCTATGTCAAGGTAACAGCTTGAGGACATTGGAGTATTGGCTTCTTTGCAGCTTTCCATGTTGAATTTCTTTAATAGTTCATTGCAGTACTTAGATTGATTTATGAAAGTTCCATTCTGCATCTATTTGACTTGCAAACCTAAAAAGAAATTCAATTCTCCCATCATTGACATCTCAAATTCACCCTGCATTGATTCAGCAAACTCTTGGCAAAGAGAGGGATTAGATGATCCAAAAATGATGTCATCAACATAAATTTGCACAAGTATGAGATCATTGACAACTTTCTTGGTGAAAAGAGTTTTATCCACAACTTCTCTTTTAAAACCTTGTGATATGAGGAAAGTTGTAAGTCTTTCATACCACTGTCTAGGTGCCTGTTTAAGACCATATAATGCCTTTTTGAGTTTGTAAACATGATTAGGAAACTTAGAATCAACAAAACCAGGTGGTTGTTCAACATACACATCCTCATTTATAAAACCATTTAGAAAAGCACTTTTAACATCCATTTGATAGAGTTTGAAGCTTTTAAGACATGCAAATGCAAGCAACAATCTAATGGCTTCTAACCTAGCAACTGGTGCATAAGTCTCATCATAATCAATGCCTTCTTCCTGATTATATCCTTTAGCTACTAGTGTTACCAAAGAGGATCAAGTCAAGTCTCTTTGAACATATATCGAGTTTTGATGTTTTCTCAAGTAAGCCAGATCGAAGTTTTGAAAAGATCTAAGAGTTGAAGTTTTGAAGAATCGGTGGAGTTCTGTTGGAGGTGTTAGTGTCGAATCATTCTGGAATAAGAGAAATCGAAACTAAATAAATGATCCAGCACTCTTTCACTCGTGATCGTTTTTAAATGAGTAAAACTGTTTTTATTAATCGATCGATATAACATAATCGATGGTCTAAACATAATCGATTATGTTGTGCTTTTCAAACAAACCTTTTTCCATCGATTCGATTATATATTTTTGATACAACGTAGTCAATTCGATTATGTATATAATGTAATCGATTCGATTATGTGTTGTTTTAAAGTTTTTCTAAAACTCTCACAAAATCGATTTTGTACTTAACGTGATCGATTGTTTTTCGAAAAGTATTTTGAAATTCAAATTGGTATTTAAGATCATGAACGTTTTCAATTATTATACAGATCTTACGTTTTCAAATATCATAAACAGGTTTTTAAATGTGTAAACATTTTCATAAATGGTTTTTAATACTGTGAAAGTTTTCTTAGATTTCATTTCCTATATAAAGAGGAAAATTCACATTGATAGATACAAAGCTAACCTTGAGCAAAAAATTATTTGTTTCCACTCTCTGTTCTACAACATTTCTTTATCACTTGTGAAAGGAGCTAACGATCAGTAACGTTGTTTTTGGATTCTCTCTTTCCAGGTGATACTGTTTTAGTATTTATTTCTTATATCTGTCAACACCAATGTTGGTGTAGTGGTTCATCCCTTGTGAGTTTTCAAGGGAGGTGTTTTCATCTCTTGTGGGTTTCAAGAGAGGTGTTCAGTCTTTAGATTTTCTTTTACAAGTTTCAATTGTAATATTGGTTGTAACTGATTTTCTAAAGATAGTGTTTGGGGAGTCATTCTCGAATTGAGGTGACTAGGCACTGGATGTAGGGTTGGCTATACCCGAACCAGTATAAATCCTTGTGTTCTCCTCTTCCCTTATCCTTTTATATTTGTTTACTGCTTCCGCTCCATTAATCGTTTTTAAGAAAATTGAAAAAGGGTAAACATCTTTAAACGCATCAATTCACCCCCCCTCTTGATGCTATTTGTCTAACAAGTTGTATCAAAGCTTGGTTGGATAAGTTTCTTCTAAAAGATCCTTAAGATGTCTATGCAGAATCAGGTTTACAGGGAAGGTGCATCAATCAACAGGCCACCACTCTTTGAAGGTGACAATTACCCCTTCTGGAAAGCAAGAATGGAGATATTCCTACAAACTCTCGATTATGGAGTATGGGATGCTGTTCTAAGTGGTCCCTACATACCAATGGTGATGCTTGCTGAAGGAGAAACACCAAAGACATTTCATCAATGGACTCCAGATGAAAACAAACGAGCACAATACGATGTAAGAGCTCGTAACGCTATTGTTTCTACTGTTACATGTGATGAATTTTACAGGATATCAAGATGTAAGACGGCAAAAGAGATGTGGGATACTCTGGAGGTGACTCATGAAGGAACGGACAAAGTGAAACGAGCAAGGAAGAACACACTTGTCCAAGAATACGAGTTGCTTGCCATAGGACAAAACGAAAGTATCAATGATTTCCAGACGCGGTTCACTCATATAGTAAATCATCTAGAAGCACTGGGAAAAAGCTTTGCAAATGAGGAGCTGAACACCAAGATTCTCAAGTCACTCGATAGAAATTGGCAACCGAAAGTCACTGCCATATCAGAGTCTAAAGACTTGACAAAGATGAATGTAGCAACTTTGTTTGGAAAGTTGAGAGAACATGAGATGGAGCTTCAGAGATTAAAAGATGGAGAAGACAATGTTAAAGTCAAAAACATTGCATTCAAAGCCGAGAAATCGAAAGAAGACATTGAAGGTGAGTTTTCTGATAGTGATATTTCCTTAATGGTAAAACGATTTTCCAGGTTTATGAAGAAAAGGAAAAAGGGTCGAACAACAAAGAAAGAAAATGACCAAGCAACAAACTATAAATGCTATGGATGCAATTGATTTGGTCATATAAAGTCAGACTGTCCCTATACCAAAAAGGAAGATAAAGAAAAGGAAAAGAAGAAATCAAAGAAGCCCTTCAAACCATACAAAAAGAAGGCATACATTGCATGGGAGGATAATGAATCGACAACCTCTGAAAGCTCGATAGATGACAGTGATAGAGAGGAAGAAGCAAACTTGTGTTTAATGGCAAATAGTGAAGATGAAGCCACGTCAAAGGTAAGCTCTACTAACTCTGAAAATGAATATGATGAATTACATGCAGAGTATCAAAATCTTTACATGAATTTCAATAAATTGGTTAAAAAGCATTCAGCTTTGAAACAAAATTTTCATGCTTTAGAAAATAAACTAAGTCTTGTGGAGAAGGAAAATGAAGGTTTGAAAAATAATTTTGAAAAATTTAAATCTATTTCTAAAAATAAAGAAGTGATCAAACCTTGTGAAAATTGTACTTATCTTGAAAATAAATTTTTTAAGCTCGAGAAGATTTTAAATAAATTTTCAGATTCGAAACAAAATCTCGACAATATGCTAAGTATACATAGGGGGAGCTCTAGTAAAGCTGGACTTGGTTACATTCCCAAGAAAAGTCTAGGACCCCATAAAACTATCTTTGTAAAAGAATCGAAAGAAACAAGTTTTCGAGAAAAACAACATTTTCACAGAAATTCTTTTAAAACTCCTCCACAAAGATTAAGTTGTTTTTATTGCATGAAAACTGGTCATTCATCGAACAAATGTTTTGTAAAACATATTGGCATACCTAATGGCAAATTTAAATGGATTCCTAAAAATCAAAGATATAAAAACTGCTCGCATTAAATCTTTTTTTATAGCATTTAATCGATTATTACAACATTTTCGATTAAATGACAGTAATTTTTATATTGTACATAAATGTTGAGAAAGATTGTTTCTACTAACTACTAAGGACCCAAGACTAAAAAGGGTACCTAAATTATTATATTTGTGTTGCAGGCAATCTACAAGCATAAGAAATCGGTTTGGTTTCTTGACAGTGGATGTTCAAGACACATGACCGGTGACAAAGAAAAGTTTCAAAGTCTCACAAAGAAAAGCCAAGGCTATGTTACATATGGTGACAACAACAAAGGAAAAATTCTTGGTTCAGGAACAATCAGGATCAATGATGACTTTATGATTCAAGGAGTATTGCTTGTAGAAGGATTAAAGCATAATATTTTAAGCATAAGTCAATTATGTGACAAGGGACTTAAGATTATCTTTGAGTCAAAGACGTGCAACATAGTTAAAGAAGAATCGAATGAGACTGTCTTAACAGGTACGAGACTAAACAATATTTATATTACTGATCTTGGCAGTTCATCTAGGACCATCTCCTGTCTTGTAACTAAGGAAGAGGATCCTTGGTTATGGCATAGGAGAGCTGCACACATTCACATGCATCATTTAAGTCGTTTAATTTCAAAAGATTTGGTAATCGGTCTTCCAAAATTAAGTTTTGAAAAAGATAGAATTTGTGCTGCATGTCAAAAAGGAAAGCAAACCAAAACGTCTTTCAAAAGTAAGAAAATCGTTTCTACTTCAAAACCTTTAGAGCTTTTACATATGGATTTATTTGGTCCTTCAAGAACAAGAAGCTTAGGTGGTAATTACTATGCATTAGTAATAGTAGATGATTATTCTAGATTCACCTGGACGTTCTTTTTAGTAACTAAAAATAATGCTTTCAACTCTTTTAAGAAATTTGTCAAGGCTATTCAAAATGAAAAAGATTTAAAAATAAAGTTTATTCGAAGTGATCATGGTGGGGAATTTCAAAATGAGTTATTTGAAACCTTTTGTGAAGAACTAGGAATTTCTCATAATTTCTCTTGTCCAAGAACCCCTCAACAAAATGGAGTTGTAGAAAGAAAGAATAGATCTTTGGAAGAATTAGCCAGAACTATGTTAAATGAAAACAATCTTCCAAAATATTTTTGGGCAGATGCAGTGTCTACTGCATGTTATGTTTTGAACAGAACTTTAATAAGACCCGTTTTGAAACGAACTCCTTATGAGCTTTTTAAAGGTCGAAAACCAAACATTTCTCATCTTAAAGTTTTTGGGTGCAAATGTTTTGTTTTAAACAATGGAAAGAGTAACCTTGGCAAATTCGATTCAAAAGTAGATGAAGCAATATTTTTAGGATACTCTTTAACCAGTAAAGCATATAGAGTATATAATAGGAGAACATTACATGTAGAAGAATCTGTTCATATAACGTTTGATGAATTTTTGGACCTTGAGGAAAACCCTATTGAGTCAAGAAAGAAATCTATAGATATAGAAGAAGAACAGGGAGTAATCGAGAAAGATCAACCACAAGATGAAAGTGTCGAGAATCTTAGAAAAAGCCTCGAGAATTTGAATCTCAATGAACCGACAACTGTTCAAGAACTTCCTAAGGAATGGAGAACACCGAGAGGACTATCTTTGGATAATGTTATTGGAGATGTTGATCGAAGAGTCTCAACAAGAAGTCAGATGAATAACTTTTGCATGAATGTAGCTTTTGTCTCATAAGTAGAACCCAAAAGCATCGAAGAAGCTTTACAAGATGAATACTAGATTCAATCAATGCAAGAGGAATTAAATCAGTTCAAAAGGAATGAAGTGTGGGATCTAGTTCCAAGGAAAACTTCTATGCAGGTAATTGGAGCAAAATGGATTTTCAGGAACAAGCTCAATGAAAATGGCAACATAACCAAGAATAAGGCAAGACTAGTAGCGAAAGGATATAGTCAAGAAGAAGGAATCGACTATGACGAAACATATACCCCAGTTGCAAGGCTCGAAGCAATAAGAATCCTACTAGCTTACGCAGCAATTATGAAGTTTAAGTTATATCAAATGGATGTGAAAAGTGCTTTTCTAAACGGATTTATCAAAGAAGAAGTATATGTCTGTCAACCCCCTGGATTTGAAGACTATAAACATCCGAATCATGTCTACAAGTTAAAGAAGGCACTCTATGGACTTAAACAAGCGCCCAGATCTTGGTATGAAAGGCTAACTAATTTTCTTGTTAGCCATAATTATCGAAGAGGTAAAGTAGATCCAACTCTGTTTATTAAAGAATCGAAGAAAAATATTATCATAGTTCAAATTTATGTTGATGATATTATATTTGGATCGACTAACAATGATCTTTGCCAAGAGTTTGCTAAGATTATGCAGGGTGAGTTCGAGATGTCGATGATGGGTGAGCTAACATATTTTCTTGGTCTACAAATAAAGAAAAACATCGAAGGTATTTTTATCTCACAAACGAAGTACTGCTCAGAACTTTTAAAGAAATTCGAATTGGAAAATGCAAAAGAAGCAGCTACACCGATGGCAACATCTTGTTATTTAGATCAAGATGAAAAAGGTAAGATGGTGGATCAAACCAAATACAGAGGTATGATCGGTTCCTTACTTTATCTTACAACAAGCAGACCAGATATTATGCATAGTGTGTGTGTTTGTCCTAGATATCAATCTAATCCTAAGGAATCACACGTAGTTGTTGTTAAGAGAATAATTAAATATCTAAAAGAAACTAAATCGTTTGGTCTTTGGTATCCCTCTGGAGGTTCACCTAGCCTTATAGGATATTTAGATTCATATTATGGAGGATGTAAACTGACAGAAAAAGTACAAGTGGGACATGTCACCTACTTGGCTGTTCACTTGTTTCTTGGCACTTCAAGAAACAGGCTTGTGTTGCTCTATCCACAACTGAAGCTGAATATATAGCAGTCGGTTTTTGTTGAGCACAACTTTTATGGATGAAACATCAGCTAGAAGATTATAGTATTTTCTTAGATCATATCCCTCTTAAGTGTGATAGTACTAGTGCAATTAATTTAACTAGAAATACTATAATGCATTCTAGAACTAAACACATCGAGATTAGGCATCATTTTATTATAGACCATATCTTAAAAGGAGATTGCATAATAGAATATATCGATACCAAACATCAGTTAGCAGATATCTTTACCAAACCTTTGCCTAGAGATAGGTTTTATGATTTGCGTATCGCATTAGGAATTTTGGATGGTAATTTGTTTTGATATTTCAAGTTTTTGTGTGAACATCGATAACATGCTTTTATTCGATTTTGTTTTTATCTCTCTGTATGGTTTTTTGATGATTATCAATAAAAAGGGGGAGTATAATGTATTATGTTTTTGAAAAGGGAGTACAGTAATATTTACCCAAAATAAGGGGAGTACGGTTTTATTATGTTTTACGCTATCTCTGTACTAATCTTGAGCTGACTTCAAAGTCAAGAAATTTTCTTTCAAATTCTTCTTTAATAGGTGTTTTCTTGATCATCATCAAAAAGGGGGAGAATGTTACCAAAGAGGATCAAGTCAAGTCTCTTTGAAGATATATCGAGTTTTGATGTTTTCTCAAGTAAGCCAGATCGAAGTTTTGAAAAGATCGAAGAGTTGAAGTTTTGAAGAATCGGTGGAGTTCTGTTGGAAGTGTTAGTGTCGAATCATTCTGGAATAAGAGAAATCGAAACTAAAAAACTGATCCAGCACTCTTTCACTCGTGATCGTTTTTAAATGAGTAAAACTGTTTTTATTAATCGATCGATATAACATAATCGATGGTCTAAACACAATCGATTATGTTGTGCTTTTCAAACAAACCTTTTTACATCGATTCGATTATATCTTTTTGATACAACGTAGTCAATTCGATTATGTATATAATGTAATCGATTCGATTATGTGTTGTTTTAAAGTTTTTCTAAAACTCTCACAGAATCGATTTTGTACTTAGCGTGATCGATTGTTTTTCGAAAAGTATTTTGAAATTCAAATTGGTATTTAAGATCACGAACGTTTTCAATTATTATACAGATCTTACGTTTTCAAATATCATAAACAGGTTTTTAAATGTGTAAACATTTTCATAAATGGTTTTTAATACTGTGAAAGTTTTCTCAGATTTCATTTCCTATATAAAGAGGAAAATTCACGTTGATAGATACAGAGCTAACCTTGAGCACAAACTTATTTGTTTCCACTCTCTGTTCTACAACATTTCTTTATCACTTGTGAAAGGAGCTAACGATCAGTAACGTTGTTTTTGGATTCTCTCTTTCCAGGTGATACTGTTCTAGTATTTATTTCTTATATCTGTCAACACCAGTGTTGGTGTAGTGGTTCATCCCTTGTGAGTTTTCAAGGGAGGTGTTTTCATCTCTTGTGGGTTTCAAGAGAGGTGTTCAGTCTTTAGATTTTCTTTTACAAGTTTCAATTGTAATATTGGTTGTAACTAATTTTCTAAAGATAGTGTTTGGGGAGTCATTCTCGAATTGAGGTGACTAGGCACTAGATGTAGGGTTGGCTATACCCGAACCAATATAAATCCTTGTGTTCTTCTCTTCCCTTATCCTTTTATATTTGTTTGCTGCTTCCGCTCCATTAATCGTTTTTAAGAAAATCGAAAAAGGGTAAACATCTTTAAACGCATCAATTCCCCTCTTGATGCTATTTGTCTAACAACTAGTCTAGCTTTGTTTCTAGTTATAATATCATTTTCATCAAGTTTGTTTTTGAAAACCCACTTAGTCCCTATGACATTCATTACATTGTTCCTAGGTACTAGATGCCAAACATTATTCCTAACAAACTGATTCAACTCTTCATTCATAGCAGTTATCCAATTATGATCAAGTAATGCATCATGAATATTTTTTGGTTCTATTTGTGAAACAAATGCCATGTGATTACAGAATTCATGTAAAGAGTTTCGAGTTGTTACTCCCTTTTCAACATTCCCAATGATGTTATCCAGAGACAATCCTTTATGAGTCCTCCAGGATTTAGATAAAGCATTGTCTGTTGCAGAGTAGTCGACTGATCCAGAGTTATAGTTGACTGGTTCATCCTGTCTGTCAGCATCAGCAGATTTTTCTGCATAATCTTCATTCTTTTCAGATTGCTCAGACTTTTCATCATCTGAATCTGCAAGAGAATTACCTTTTCTCTCTTTTTGGCATAAGACCTCATCAAATACAACATGAATAGATTCTTCCACAGTTAAGTTCTTTTTGTTAAAAACACGATATGCTTTGCTATTCAGGGAATAACCTAGGAATATACCATCATCATCTTTTTCATCAAACTTGCCTAATGAAGCTTTTCCATTGTTTAGAATGAAACATCTGCAACCAAAGACTTTGAAATATGCAATACTAGGAGTTCTATCATTCAAAAGTTCGTATGGAGTTTTATCAAGAATTGGTAGCAATACTCTATTTAGTACATAACAAGCTGTGGAAACTGCATCTGCCCAAAAGTATCTTGGAAGCTTGGATTCAATCAACATTGTCCTTGCACATTCTTGAAGAGTCCTGTTCTTTCTTTCAACAACTCCATTTTGTTGTGGAGTTAGTTCTTGATGGACCAAACAAATCAAGATGCAATAGCTCAAGTGGTCTCCTTGTTGAGATGATATTCTTTAACTCAAAAGAGTTTCTTGATTGCTTTCCTTTTTGGCAAAAAGCACATACTTTGTCCTTCACGAATTTCACATTTGGAAGGCCTCTAACAAGACTTTTGCAGCTGATTTTG
This sequence comes from Lablab purpureus, assembly GCA_030347555.1. Taxonomy (NCBI): domain Eukaryota; kingdom Viridiplantae; phylum Streptophyta; class Magnoliopsida; order Fabales; family Fabaceae; genus Lablab; species Lablab purpureus. The sequence goes on along the minus strand of CM059256.1, from coordinate 21,629,589 downwards.
TTTAATAACTGCATGTTGATGTGTCCACACCTTCTATGCCAAAGCCATCCTTCATCTTCTTTAGTCAACAAGCAAACGTTCTTGAGATTTGAGGGCTCAATGTCCAGCATGTATACATTGTTTGTTCTTCTCCCAATGTGCACAATATCTGCAGCTTTACAGCTTGTATATGACACAAAATTCTGCATCAAAAGTCACTTTCATACCTTTGTCACAAAGTCGACTTATGCTTAGCGGATTGTGTTTTAATCCTTCAACAAATAGTACATCCTTAATTTGTGAAAAAGAACAGTTTCCAATATCTCCAGATCCTTTGATTTTGCCCTTGCTATTGTCTCCAAAAGTAATGAGAACCAGACTTCATATGCTTTGAAGTTTATCAACTTTGATTTATCACTGTCATATGTTTAGAGCAACCACTATCTAGATACCATAAGGTTCTTTTTGCTCCATGACAGATCTACAAAACAAAGTTAATTTACAAATTTAGGTCCCCAAAACCAGTTGGGTCCTTTCAAGTTAGGAACAACATATGTTTTGGGTTTCCAATAGAATTCACCTCTTGAAATCCCAAAATTCTTGACATAGCAAAATCTAGATATATGTCCATGTTTCAAACAATAAGAGCATTTCTTAAATCTGTTACTGGGATAAGATTTGTACTTTGCAGCATGATAACGTTTTCCATAACCAAGACCATTTCCATTTGAAAAACCGATTTGAGAATGTAGAAGTTGATTAAGTGTATTATGACCAATTTGAAACCTTTCCAAAGTTTTAATCAGATAACCAACTTTATTTTGAAGATTAATGCAATTTTCACAATTTGCAGAATTGATTTTATCATTCTCGGATTCTTCAGATTCGATCTGGTTTTTCAGTTGCAGAGCATTGTCTTTTAGTTGACTGTTTTCATCTATCAGTCTGCTATTCTGATTTTCCAGTTCCAGTAGCTTATTTTCTAACCAGTTATTCATTCCTTTTAGCCGATTATATTGATACTCCATTTTCTTTGCTTCATCATGAAATTCTATGAAAGCATTAAACAAGGTGTCATAATTCTCACTCATATCAGAATCACAAGAACTTACTTGACTGGATGTTTCATCATTAGCTACAAGGCACAGATTGGCTCGGTTTTTAGATTCAGAATATGAATTTGATGATCTACTGGAATCACTTGTTGGACTTGAAGACTTGGTTTCAAGTGGATTTGATGTCTCCAACCACCTTTAATGATGAAGATGTTGGTGCTTGAAGAATGAAGAATTTATCTTAGGATTAGAGTGTCTTAGGTTGTGTGGTAAGATGCATTTCAATCTATCTTGGTCTTAGTCTTGGAGTTTAAAATGTTTTGAAATGTTTTAAAAAGGTTTTAAAATGATTTCAAAGGTTTAACTGTTTTTTAACTAGTTAAAAAATCTGATTTCAACTAGTTAAACTGTTCTTCGTTTTTCAAAGCTTTGTATTTGGGAAATTTCAGCTGACTGTTTTCGAAATTTAAACCAGTTAAAATCCTGGTAGCTTTGTTCAGGAATTCCAGTTTTCTGGAATAGCTAGTTAAAACGAGATTTCAACTGACTGATTTCAAGTTCCAGTAAAAGGGTGCTCACTGGAAAATTGTTTTTAATGAAAACAACCGGCTAAAACGCGATTTCAACCGACTATTTCCTGCAGAATCAGTTTTAACAGTTTTCTATATATATCTTGAAACTCAAAGAACTAAGTGACGAAACATTTTCTAAAGAACCCATTGGGCAAGAACGTTCCTATTACACTCTAAAACATTTTGCTAATCACTCCAAGACGATCAAGATTCAATTGAGTGTGAATCAAATCAAGAAGTGCATGCTCTGTTTTTCTGTTCTTGCTGGTGCTCTGTTTTAGCTTCTGCATTGAAGAACTCCAGGTTTATTCAATCTTTTTGTGTGTGTTTGATCGCTGCGTGTTCGGTTCTTAATCAGGGTGATTAAGAGATCTTGTAATAGGGTTTTACAGGTGTTTAGAAGTCTTGTAGGGTTCAAGACTTGGTGCAGCTTTCTGGTTTCGGTTTTGCATGTAGTGTTCATGTAAAAACTGGTTTTTAGTGAATTGATTGAATTTGTTTGTTTAGGAAACTGGATGTAGCCTTTGTTGAAAGGTGAACCAGTATAAATCTGCTGTGTTGTTCTTCTTCCCTTGAACTTTTTACATTCGGTAATTGAAGTTTGAATTGAAATTGAATTTGGTATATGATCAATTGATTAAGAGCATTTCAAGAACCTATAAAAACTGGTTTAAATCTTCAATTCGAATCTGGTTTTTCATAATTGGGCATTGGGTTTCAAAAATCTTTGAAAGTTTAATTCACCCCCCCTCTTAAACTCAGCCATTTATTCCAACAATTGGTATCAAGAGCTGGTTCTTGAAAAATATTCAAGTTTTCTCGAAAAATTTCAAACATGGTCGAAGGAAAATTGCCTTTTGCGGAGGGTGCTTCTATAAACAGAGCCACCTATGTTTTCTGGGGTAAACTATCCATTTTGGAAAGTGAGAATGAAGATTTTCATTGAATCAATTGATATAGGGATTTGGAATGCTATAGTCAATGGACCGTATATCCCTAAAGAAGAGAAACCATGGGAAAGTTTAAATGCTGATGAACAAAAGAAAGTGCAATATGATTGTAAAGCAAAGAACATCATTACATCTGCAGTTAATCTTGATGAATTCTTTCGTGTTTCACAGTGTTCCAATGCTAAAGAGATGTGGGAAGTGTTGGAGGTTACTCATGAAGGAACAGCTGATGTTAAAAGAGCAAGAAAACATACTTTAATCCAAGAGTATGAGATGTTCGTAATGCTTCCTGGAGAAACTGTTTCGGATGTGCAAAAGAGGTTTACACACATTATAAACCATCCGATCAGCCTTGGAAAAGTGTTTGAGAAAGAGGAGCTGAACATCAAAGTGCTCGAAATGTTTGGATCGAAGTTGGCAACCCAAAGTTACAGCAATTTCTGAATCCAAGGACTTGTCAACAATGAGTGTTGCTGCACTTTTTGGAAAGCTAAGGGAACATGAGCTTGAGTTGAATAGACTTGCTGAACAAGAAGACAATGACAAGAAAAAGAAAGGGCTTGCCTTGAAGACTTTGGTTCACAAAGAGGAGAATAGTGAGGATGAAGGACATGGAGGAAGTGATGCGAGAAAATCTGAACCTCTTAGTTAGAAAGTTCAACAAGTTCTTGAAATACAAGAACAAAGACTACAAGAACAAGAGGTATAATAAAAATCTGATTTAGCTTCTTCTAACTTTACTTGTTTTGGTTGTGGAAAACAGGGACATATTAAGGCTGAATGTCCATCCTCACAAAACAAAGAGAGAAATGGAGAAAAGAAGCATGAAAGATCATTCAAAACCAAGAAGGCTTACATAGCATGGGATGAGAATGATATATCCTCTAGTGATTCTTCAAGTGATGATGAAAGAGCCAATCTTCGTCTTATGGCTAATTGTGATACAGACAAGTAGTGTAAGTTCCTCCACTACTCAAAATGGTCTTCCTTATGATCGATTGCTGCAAAATTTTCCGGAATTGCATGAAGAGGCTAATAAGGTTGCTTGTTCTAACAATAGGCTTAAAGGTATGAACAATTGGCTAGAGAACAAGGTGAAAGAGCTAGAGAAAGAGCTGGAAAATTCAAAAACTGATTTTGAAAATCTGGAAATGATTTACAAGGTTTCAAGTTGCAATGATGAACATGCTGGAAAAATCTGCACAAACTGCAGAACTTTAGAAAATCAAATTGAGTATTTGAACAAATCTCTAGCTAAATTCACCATGGGAAGAGCCAACTTGGATACACTTTTAGAATTTAAAAATTGTGTAACGAATAAAGCTGGACTTGGATTTAAAAATGGTTTTCAAAAGAAACAAAAGGCTTATAGAAATTTCTTTTCACATAGAAAATCGTCCAGCACTTCATCGATTACTTGCTTCTATTGTATGAACAAGGGACATACTTCAAAATCATGCAAAATCAGAAAATTTGGTGTTCCTAGTGGTCAATTTATTTGGAAGCCAAAATGTGGTAGAAAGGTTATTAACTTTGTTGGACCCAAATTGATGTGGGTACCAAATTCTCTCCATTGATTGTGTTTTGCAGGTGTTCTTGAAGGCCAAGGAATCATTATGGTATCTAGACGAGTGGTCGTTCAAGGCACATGTGTGGTGACAAAAGGAAGTTTGTCAAACTCACCTTGAAAAATGGAGGTTTTGTCACATATGGAGATAATAATAAAGGGAAAATTCTTGGAAGTGGTGATGTTGGTAACATTTCTTCAATCCTCATTGAAAACGTGTTATATGTTGAAGGTTTGAAGCATAATCTTCTTAGTATTAGCCAGCTATGTGATAAAGGTTTTAGAATCACTTTTGAATCAAATCATTGCAAGATCCTTGAGAAAAATTCTGATAAAATCTGCATGTTAGGCAAGAGAATTGAGAACATTTATATGCTTGATCTTGATCATATGTGTGCAACTAATTTTACATGTCTCATGTCTAAGGAAGATAGTTCATGGCTTTGGCATAGGAGAGCTGCACATATTAACATGAACCATTTGGAAAAATTGTTTTCAAAAGAACTTGTTTTAGGGCTACCTAAACTGAAATTTGAGAAAGATAAAATCTGTTATGCATGCCAAAAGGGTAAACAAACCAAAGTTTCTTTTAATCTGAAAAATTATGTGTCAACAACAAAACCTTTGGAACTGCTGCATATGGATTTGTTTGGTCCATCTAGAACAATGAGTATTGGTGGAAACTATTATGCTTTGGTTATTGTTGATGACTATTCTAGATTTACTTGGACTTTGTTTTTGAAAAATAAAAGTGATGCATTTCATGCTTTTAAGAAACTTGCCAAGGTTTTACAAAATGAAAACAGCTGCAAGCATAAGTGCTCTTAGAAGTGATCATGGAGGGAATTTGAAAATGAAAAGTTCAATCATTTTTGTGAAAAATATGGGATTAAGCATAACTTTTCAGCACCTAGGACTCCTCAACAAAATGGTGTTGTTTAGAGGAAAAATAGATCACTTGAGGAACTAGCTAGGACAATGCTTAATGAATCAAACATCCCTAAATATTTTTGGGCGGATGCAGTAAATACTGCATGTTACATAATAAATAGGGTTTTGATAAGACCTATTTTGAAGAAAACCCCTTATGAATTGTACAAAGGGAGAAAACCCAACATAGCACATCTTAGAGTGTTTGGTCGCAAGTGTTTTGTTTTAAATAATGGCAAAGAAAAACTTGGCAAATTTGATGTTAAAGCCGATGATGCATTGTTTTTAGGCTATTCTTTACATAGCAAAGCATATAGGATCTTCAACAAGAGATTAGCTATCATTGAGGAATCAATACATGTTGTTTTTTATGAGACTAATGTGCAAAATGAAGGTGCAGTGAGTGGTGCAAGTGCAGGTGAAGAGAACTTAATTGAAGGTGTATCAACTGGACATGTAGAAACCGAAAAAGCTCGCTGCAGTGGTATTTTAGCTGGTGAAAATAAAAAGAACCGATCGAAATCTCGGCACCGTAATTAAATTCTGCAGAAAATGATCTACCTAAAGAATGGAGGGTGCCTCGCAATCTGTCCATTGGAAATGTGATAGGAGATGTTCAAAGAGGTGTTTCTACAAGAAGGTCTATGCATGATACATGTTTAACTGCTGCATTTGTTTCCCAAGTTGAGCCTAAATGTGTTGATGATGCTTTATTGGATGAAAACTGGATTTTGGCAATGCAAGATGAACTGAACCAATTTAAAAGGAATGAGGTTTGGGAACTAGTCCCTTGCACACCTAACATGAATATAATTGGCACAAAGTGGGTGTTTAAAAATAAAATGAATGATCAAGGAGTAATAACTAGAAACAAGGCTAGGCTTGTAGCTAAAGGGTATAACCAAGAGGAAGGAATAGATTATGAGGAAACATATGCTCCTGTTGCTAGGTTAGAAGTCGTTAGGTTATTACTTGCTTTCTCATGCATGATTGATTCAAACTGCATCAAATGGATGTGAAAAGTGCATTTTTGAATGGATATATAAATGAAGAAATCTATGTTTCACAACCATCCGGATTTGTTGATCACAAATTGCCTAACCATGTATATAAGCTCAAAAGGCTCTTTATGGACTCAAGCAAGCTCCAAGACAATGGTATGAAAGGTTAAGTAACTTTCTTATCTCTCAAAACTTTGAAAGGGGCCAAGTTGATAAAACTTTGTTCATTAGAAAGTCTTTGGACAACATTATACTGGTGCAGGTTTATGTGGATGATATAATCTTTTGATCCACTAATGAGAAGCTTTGTGAAGAATTTGTTGCAGCTATGCAGGGGGAGTTTGAAATGTCAATGATGGGTGATCTAAACTTCTTCTTAGGCTTACAAGTCAAGCAATTAGATCATGGAACATTCCTCAATCAGCCAAAATATTGCAAAGAGTCAGTTAAAGAAATATGAGATGGACAAATGCAAAGAATCAAGCACACCCATGGCTACCAACGAGCTATCTTGATGCGGATGAAAGTGGTAAACCTTTTGATTCCACTAAGTATAGAGGTTTGATAGGTTCACTTTTATATCTAACTGCTAGTAGGCCAGATATAATGTTTAGTGTATGCATGTGTGCTAGGTTTCAATCAAATCCCAAAGAATCACATTTCGCAATTGTCAAAAGAATTTTGAAATATCTAAAAGGAACTATTAATGTTGGTTTGTGGTATCCTAAAGGTGCTTCTTTTAATCTAGTGGGCTATTCGGATGCAGACTTTGCTGGATGTAAACTTGATAGAAAAAGCACTAGTGGAACTTGTCATCTACTAGGAAGTAGTCTAGTATCATGGCATAGCAAAAGCAAGCTAGTGTGGCTTTGTCTATCGTCAAGCCGAGTATGTTGCAGCTGGGAGTCAGTTGTGCTCAAACTCTTTGGTTAAAACAACAGCTTTTTGATTATGGTTTGAAACTAGATCACATTCCTATTAGGTGTGACAATACAAGTGCTATAAACTTAACAAAAAATCCTATTTTGCACTCTAGAACGAAACATATAGAAATAAGGCACCATTTCATTAGGGATCATGTTCAAAAAGGTGATTGCATAATTGAATTTGTTGACTCTAATAACCAACTTGCTGATATATTTACCAAACCACTCCCAAAAGATAGGTTTTTCCAATTAAGAAATGAGTTGGGTGTTCTTGATGTTTCAAATGTGATGTAATTCGTGTATGTGATTCATTTCTGCTGTTAATCATGTTGTGTTTGTGTGTTTGAATGCTTAAATCTACATAATTCTTGATTAATTACAGTTAGATTTGCATATTATATGTTATAAGTGAAATCTGCAATGTTATTCAGGATTTTAGTTAGTTGTTTCGGGCTTTTAATCAGTTATTTTGCATAATTTGGGGCTGCAGTGGATGTGCAGTAATATCTGTCTCTGTTTTAGCCAGTTAATCTGTCGATTCAGTCAGTTAAAATCATTTATCTACATTAAATCGAGATCGTGATTTCTGCTTTAATCACCTGTTTCTCACAAATCAATCGACCGAAATTGCTCGTCACCATGCAAAGCTTAAAATTTGAACGAGTTTATCGTTAAACCGCATTGATTCACATTTAATTGGTGCATTTAAGTTGATTAATTGAGAATTGTGCATTTAAACATGATAGATAAAGTCGGTTCAAAGAATCTTGACTCGCTGTTTTGTCTTAGTAGTGCCTTTGCTTTACTTTTTAGCCGGTTTCTCTCTCCAAATACGAATTTCATTCAACCAATCGAATTCTTTGGTCAAGACTGTGCTCGCTGCATATCTCTCGTCCCATATATTCCAACCGAATGCAATTGATTCCTCTTTGACTCGAATAAAACATTAATTTGTTAAAAAATTTGAAAATTTGAAATGTTAAATACATGTGTCTGTGCATTGCTTCATTGTTATTCACCTTGCCCGTGTAAAATCTGCATAATCCATTCTCTATACTCTATTTCTCTCGCACTTTATCTTTTCTCGAAATGGCATCTTCAAGCAACCCAAGGAAGAGATCAAAAAAGGTTGGGTCATCCAAAAATAAGGAACCTGAAATTCCAAGCAACTCATACTTATAGACATGGGTCTATAGAAGCTTGGTTCAAAGGTGATGAAGAGAGGATTGAGAAGTTTCAATCCCATATCAGTAGGGAAGGTCGTAAACTCACCCAAAGTGCTCGGTTTCAGTGGTCGGAAGATGAAGGACTGATCGATATTATTGCCATGATTCAACATCGGGATCTCGCAACAATTTCTGGAATTAAATGGGTTCATATACCCGGATTTGGTGAAAGTATTTTACACAAATCTCAAACATGATGGATCTGCTTTAACTTCCAAAGTGAAAGGAACAAAAATGACCATAAACAATTCTGTTTGGAAAAGAGTAGGGGGCTTCAAAACTGACGGCATTGTGGTTAGCAGGGGTTTGTGTGGTTCCTTGGAAGACTTTAACAAGGTGCAAACGTACAAAGAGTGTTTGAGGAATCCTCAAGGATCTGTTCGTGGATTTCAGGTTGGTGGACTTACCTTGACAGCAAGGGTCCTTACGTTTATCATCACATGGATGATCACTCCAAGGGGAAGCAATCATGCTACATTGAATGAAGGTGATCTTCTTCTAATTTTTTGTTTGATGAAATTTGTGAGAATTAACTGGATTCATATCATTAAAGATCACATGATGAAGTCCAAAAGGTCGCTCGATTATCGTCTTCCATATGTCTGTGATAATTTCCAAATTCCTTGAGTATTTTGGTGTGGACATTAGAGGTGAACGTAAAATCAGCATAGGGCTGAACCCATCACCTGGACAATGGCTTTCTCTTTAAGTTTGGCTTTAACAAAAGCAATGGAGCTTGGACTGCTGCACAGGAAGCTGTCAATGCAGGGCCAAATGCTGCTGGAACTTCTGCTGGTGCTGGAGCTGAAACTGATGAAGCTGGAAATTCTGAATCTGGTGCAGAAGGCTACTCCATGATGGGAGATATTGTACCTTATGTTCCTCCAGTTGACCGTGGACCTCCACTTTCATTGTTTGAACAAGAAGTGTTACAAAGATTTGATTCCATCCAATCTCATCAACAATATCATCACAACTACTGCATGAATAGGTTTGGGCGCATTGATCAAAGTATTGAAGATTTACATGCCCAACTTGCACAAATAAACATGGGTTCTTATGCTACTCCTGGTGATGATAGTGGAGAAGATAATGACTGATCTCTACTGAAGTTTCTGATATGCAGTCATTGCTGCTGTTGGTCATATGGTCTTGTCCTGCATAATGTCTGTCTTGTTGCTGCTGTTGGAGCTCAAGCTGCTGCTGCTTGCCTTGTCTTTTAATTTTGTTTTGTTCATGTGCTATTAGTTAGTTGTTGCTGCTGTTTCTAATTGGGTTATAATGCCCATGTATGTTGAACAATCTTATTTTACTGCATATGCTATGTTATTTTTCTGGTGCTATTTGATGATTCCAAAGGGGAGAAATTGTTGAATGCATTTGAAGGCACATGAAGAGCAAGTGCAAGTGAAAGGGGGAGAATCTGAAGGGGAGAATCTGAATCTACTGGAAGATGAAGATGTTGGTGCTTGAAGAATGAAGAATTTATCTTAGGATTAGAGTGTCTTAGGTTGTGTGGTAAGATGCATTTCAATCTATCTTGGTCTTAGTCTTGGAGTTTAAAATGTTTTGAAATGTTTTAAAAAGGTTTTAAAATGATTTCAAAGGTTTAACTGTTTTTTAACTAGTTAAAAATCTGATTTCAACTAGTTAAACTGTTCTTCGTTTTTCAAAGCTTTGTATTTGGGAAATTTCAGTCGATCGTTTTGAAATTTAAACCAGCTTAAAATCCTGGTAGCTTTGTTCGAGAATTCCAGTTTTCGGAATAGCTAGTTAAAACGAGATTTCAACTGACTGATTTCAAGTTCCAGTAAAAGGGTGCTCACTGGAAAATTGTTTTTAATGAAAACAACCGGCTAAAACGCGATTTCAACCGACTATTTCCTGCAGAATCAGTTTTAACAGTTTTCTATATATATCTTGAAACTCAAAGAACTAAGTGACGAAACATTTTCTAAAGAACCCATTGGGCAAGAACGTTCCTATTACACTCTAAAACATTTTGCTAATCACTCCAAGACGATCAAGATTCAATTGAGTGCGAATCAAATCAAGAAGTGCATGCTCTGTTTTTTCGTTCTTCGCTGGTGCTCTGCTTTTAGCTTCGCATTGAAGAACTCCAGTGTTTATTCAATCTTTTTGTGTGTGTTTGATCGCTGCGTGTTCGGTTCTTAATCAGGGTGATTAAGAGATCTTGTAATAGGGTTTTACAGGTGTTTAGAAGTCTTGTAGGGTTCAAGACTTGGTGCAGCTTTCTGGTTTCGGTTTTGCATGTAGTGTTCATGTAAAAACTGGTTTTTAGTGAATTGATTGAATTTGTTTGTTTAGGAAACTGGATGTAGCCTTTGTTGAAAGGTGAACCAGTATAAATCTGCTGTGTTGTTCTTCTTCCCTTGAACTTTTTACATTCGGTAATTGAAGTTTGAATTGAAATTGAATTTGGTATATGATCAATTGATTAAGAGCATTTCAAGAACCTATAAAAACTGGTTTAAATCTTCAATTCGAATCTGGTTTTTCATAATTGGGCATTGGGTTTCGAAAATCTTTGAAAGTTTAATTCACCCCCCTCTTAAACTCAGCCATTTATTCCAACATCACTATCATCCTAGGCCATATAAGCTTTCTTGCCTTTCTTGAAGTGCTGATTTCGTTTGTCTTTATCTCTTCTTTAATTTCTTTCTGGGCTTCTATCTTTTCTTTGATTCAAAAGAGGACAATCTACCTTGACATGTCCTAGTTGCCCACAATTAAAGCAAGAGAAATTAGAGGAATTAAAATCAGGTTTTTGGGTGTACCTTCTCTGATTTTCCTGAAACCTGTCTTTTGAATTATCCTTCCTCTTTAGAAATTTTCCAAACTTCTTAACCAGCATAGCAAATTCTGTACTCTCATCTTCTTTCTCTTCATCACTCTTGATGAACTCCTTTGCTTTTAGTGCAAGATTCTTGTTCTGTTTATCTGAATTTTCAAGTTGATCAAGCCTACTCAACTCCAACTCGTGTTCCCTGAGTTTTCCAAACAGAGTTGCAGTGCTCATGATAGTTAAATCCTTTGTTTCAAGATTGTTGTGACTTTCGGCTGCCAGCTCCTACTCAAGCATTTAAGAACCTTTATGTTAAGTTGTTCATCATCAAACTTCTTTCCTAAACCAAGCAAATGATTCACTATGTGTGTGAAGCGCTCGCACGTCTTGAATGGTCTCTCTAGGCTGCATTCGAAACATCTCATACTCTTGTATGAGAGTGTGCTTTCTTGCTCTTTTCACCTCTGTTGTTCCTTCATGTGTAACTTGAAGAATATCCCATATTTCTTTGGTCATTGTGCATTGAGAAACCCCGAAAAATTCATCAAGATTTAGTGCGAGAGGTTAAAATATTTTTGCCTTACTCGTCAAACCGAGCCTTTTTATTTTCTCAGTATCGATCCACTCGATCCCAAGGCTTTTCAATCGCTTGTCCATCTTCGACTTTCACTCTGTAGGAATAAATGGACCATTAATCACTCGCATCCCACACGCCTCTATCAACAGACTCGAAGAAGATCTTCATTCTGGCTTTCCAAAAAGGATAATTTGCTCCTACAAAGAGTGGAGGTCTGTTGGTAGATGCTCCTTCAGCGAAAGGGAAGCTTGTCACCCATCTTGATTCTATCTTGAGTACCTTACAAGAACCTGCTCTGATACCAATTGTTAGATGCGGAATTATATCAAGAAGGGGGGGTTGAATTGATATATAGCTTTATTGAAAAAATTTTCAGTATCGAGAAAATTTATCGATGCAGATTCATCGAGAATTACCCGACCGATAATTGCGAAATAGTAGGTTAGTTCTTAATGCAGTAATATAACGGATGATGAAGGAAGAGAAAATATAACACCAAGGATTATACTGGTTCGTTCTTTGTGCAAGAACTACATCCAGTTGGTAATCTGCAACTCCGCAGATCCTAATCACTATCAAAAACGTATTCTTTACAACAAATCTTTCTTGAACACTACAAGAAAATCAAAGAACCTATTCTAAACACTATAGAACAGTTCTACACCCACTGACTCAAACTGAGTCACTGTGATCACCCAATCACAGACACAGGGTTCTAAAACCCACCTACAAATCTCTACCCCAGAGATTAAAGAATACAAGATACAGTAAAAGAAAGAAAATCTTCTTGAACAGTATACACAGTGATGAGTCATTATTTTCTCTTATTTTCTTACCTTTATGTACTTGTTTTCATCTTTGATTTGTGCTTAATTGTTTATATTTTGTACTAATTTCTATTAGGGCTATAATTGGACCAGAAATTCATATTTTAATTAATTTGAATTTTCTAAGTTTAATTATTCCAATTTTTATTTTCAGGGCAGTTTAAAATTATTCTGGGCTTGGAATTAATTCATGGACTTCAAGAGGAGCTGCCACGTCACCAGTGCCATGTCAGCTGCCACGTCACCAGTGCCATGTCAGCTGCCACGTCACAATTTGGATTTTTGGGCCCAATGGGTCTAGGTTTTCGTACCCATGCAATGCAGCTACATTTTGTTTTTGGTTTTGGTTTTTGAATGCACAATTCGTTTTACTGTTCCACAATTCCAGTTTTGTTCTTCAATCCAATTGCGTTTCTATTCTGCTATTTTCGTTCTCTGTTCGTTCTCTGTTTCTCTGCTGCATTTTCGTTTTCAATTGCATTTTCGTTTTCAATTTCATTTTCGTTTTCAATTTCATTTTCGTTTTCAATTTCATTTTCGTTTTCAATTTCAGTTTATGTCTTCTGCAATGCATTTTCTGTTTTCTGAGTTAATGGAAGGCTAAAACCTCAGAGTGAGGCTCTTGGGCATGTTGCACTCACTGATGGAGGTTCTGTGCATTTTATGGTTTCGTACGTTTGATTCTCCTCTGTGAAGCCTTTGTTCTGGAGGATGCTTAATCCCTTGGAAGGAGACCTTACAAGGTTCACGTTTTCTTAATTCGTGTAGCGAAGTCTCGGGTTAACTTTCGCTTAGTTGGTTAATCTAGACCGAACAAGGATTAAACGGACTGATAATCTATTGTGAACCAAGGATGTCAGTGATGCATTGTGTTCAAGAGTCTTGCCTAATTTAATTACTGCAATTAATTTGTTGTTTGTCTGCTATATTTTAATTAATCTCTGTTTTCTGTCTAAAACCCCCCCATTGCATGTTCAATCCTTTGACAGTGAGAATTGGTCCTTGGGAGACGACCTAGGAGTTTTTTCTAGTACTACATTTAATTTTTTTTATTTGACCGAGTACGACATCGATCAAATTTGGCACCGTTGCTGGGGACCAACGTTTCTGTCCAAAGGTTGTGTTTTTGTGTTTGGTGTTGCTGCATGTTTCAGTGTTGTGTTGTGTTGAATTCGTATTTTTTGTTTTGTTTTGCAGCAACGTGTTTGGTTATCTAATTGTTTCGTAGTGTTTTTTTTGTGGTGTTGTTAAGTGTTGCATTGCAGGTGTAGCAAAAGCAACAAGGGAATTTCGAATTGAGGAGCTACAGCTGCAGAATAGTGCCTGAACAGTAACCCGATTTTCCCAAATTTTTGTTTTAATAGCTAGACTTGTTATTTTTGCTTGAATTTTTGTGTGCACACTTCTTTTAACCCATATTTTGTGTGAAAAATCCCAGAAGCACATATAGTGGCCCAGATTTTGATAACCGAAAATTGATTTTTAGAAAACTTCAAACAGCCATAACTTTTGCCTCGGTTATCAGAATTGGACGTATTATATATGCATTTGGGGTAGAAAAATGAGATCTACACAATTCGCAAAGCGGATTGGGGCCAGTAAATCTCCAAAAAAAAGGCCGTTTTCTATTTTATTTTTATTTTTGAAGTTTTATTGCTCTTATTTTTCATACTTTCTGGTAGTGGTTCATATAGCTATCCTTTGAATTTTGCTTTGAAATTTTGTGTACTGTCTTTTCATGATTTTAGGGTGTTACTCACAAAATTTCAGCTCATTTGGACTTCGTTTGAGTATAGTTCCACATTTACCTCTATGTATGCTTATGTGTGAAATTCATGGTTGTGCATGACTAGAGGCAATCCAGGACAGTTACAACCCTTTGATCCTGAAGTAGATAGGACCTTTCATAGATTACTTAGGCACTCTAGGAATTTTTCTTTAGATTCTATATCATTAGATACCATTAGTTTAAGTAGTTCTGAGCATTCTCCCTCTGTGTCTGAAAACTTTAATTCTGTGCATTTTGATTCTGATTCTAATTCTGCTGACTTTCACACTGAGAACAATATGGCTCAGCCTCCACCTTGTGAGAGGACTCTTAGGGAGCTGGCGGCACCTGATTTCACTTATGAAAGCCTGTGCATTCAGTATCCTGATGAGGATGTTCCATATGTTCTAAAGACAGGATTAATACATTTGCTACCCAGGTTCCATGGTCTTGCAGGGGAATGTCCACACAAACATCTGAAGGAGTTCCATATAGTTTGTTCCTCCATGAAGCCACATGATGTTTTAGAAGATCACATCTTTTTGAAGGCATTTCCACACTCTTTAGAAGGTGTTGCTAAAAACTGGTTGTACTACCTTGCGCCCAGATCCATCACTGGTTGGGATGACCTTAAGAGAGTGTTCCTGAATAAATTCTTCCCTGCTTCCAGAATAACAGCAATCAGAAAAGATATTTCAGGAATCCGACAGATGAGTGGAGAGACCTTGTACGAGTACTGGGAGAGATTTAAAAAATTATGTGCAAGCTGTCCCCACCATCAGATTTCTGAACAGCTCTTATTGCAGTATTTTTATGAGGGCCTCAATAGTATGGAGAGGAGTATGATTGACGCTGCCAGTGGAAGAGCTCTTGGTGACATGACCCCTGCAGAGGCTAGGAACTTAATTGAAAAAATGGCCTCCAATTCTCAGCAATTCAGTGCCAGAAACGATGCTATTGTACTTAGGGGAATTCATGATGTGCTTGCTGCTGATTTTTCTTCATCTGCAGATAGGAAGCTTGAGGGAAAGCTTGATGCCTTGGTCAATTTGGTCACTCAGCTTGCCATGAACCAGAAATCTGCACCTACATCTGTGGCAAGGGTTTGCGGCATTTGCACATCAATTGACCATTATAAAGATCAGTGTCCATCAATGCAGCAACCTTCTAATGTTCATGCTCCTCAAGCCTATGCTGCAAACATCTACAATAATAGACAGCAGCAACAACAAAATTATGATCTGTCCAGCAATAGATATAATCCAGGATGGAGGAGTCATCCTAATCTTAGATGGTCTCCACAGCAGCAGCAGCAACAACAACAACATCCTACACCACCATTTCAGAGTTCTGCTGGTCCCGGTCCAAGCAGACCTTATGTGCCTCCACCAATACAACAGCAATATCACAGGCAGCGAGAATGAAGCTCCCGCACCACCGACTCCTCAATCTTCTACTTCGAACCTTCATTGGAGGAGTTAGTGAGGTAGATGACTCTCCAAAATATGCAATTCCAGCAAGAGACCAGAGCTTCCATCCGGAGATTGACCAATCGGATGAGGCAGATGGCTACTCAACTCGAATCGAGCACAGCCACAAAATTCAGATAGATTGCCTACTCAAATCGTGCAGAATCCGAAAAATGTTAGTGCCATCACATTGAGGTCGGGAAAACAGATTGACATACCCACTGCAGTACCTTCATCTGTTTCGGCACCTGAGCCTATTTCTGCACCTGAGCCTGTTTCTGCACCTGAGCTTGTTTCTGCACCTGAGCACAGTGATGAGCAACCAGTTGGTGCCTGGAATTTTCATGCAGGTGGACCTTCTTCCAAGCACCAGCTTCGATTTGCAACGACCACCTCCTATCCCCTTCCATTCCCTCCCGATTGATTCCAAGCAAAAAGATGGAAGAACTGGATAAGGAGATATTGGAGACCTTCAGGAAAGTAGAGGTGAACATACCTCTGCTTAATGCCATCAAGCAAATCCCGAGATATGCAAAATTCCCGAAGGAGCCGTGCACTCATAAGAGGAAAATGAAGGGCAATGAGAGAATCAGCATGGGCAGAAATGTATCTGCTTTGATAGGTAAATTTGTTTCGCACATTCTTGAAAAATGTAAGGACCCAGGTACTTTCTGCATACCTTGTGTTATAGGGAATAACAAATTTGAAAATGCCATGCTTGATTTGGGTGCTTCTATAAATGTCATGCCTCTGTCTATATTTAAATCTCTGTCTCTTGGACCTCTGCAACCTACGGGTGTGGTGATACAGTTGGCAAATAGAAGTGTTGCCCACCCTACAGGTTTCATTGAGGATGTGTTAGTTCGGGTTGGTGAATTGATTTTTCCTGCTGATTTCTATGTGCTTGACATGGAGGACGGATTCTCCCATGGATCTGTGCCAATCATTTTTGGTAGACCATTTTTGAAAACAGCCCGAACTAAGATTGATGTGTATGCTGGTACATTGTCCATGGAATTTGGTGATAGTATTGTCCATTTTAATATTCTTGATGCCATGAGACATCCATCTGAAGATCATTTTGTTTTTCGTGCTGAGATACTTGATGCTGTTGTTGATGAGTATGTTTCTGATTTTCATTCTTTGCATGATAAGAAACATCATTTTCTATCTTATCTGTATACTTCTCTCAATAGCACTGAATCTGAATATGTTTCTGAATCGGTTTATGAGTTTGAGCTCTGTTCTGATGTGTTGGGTGCTGTACCTGCACCTCTTGGCCTTAATTCTTTAGAGTCAAAATGCACTAACCATGTTGCAGGAAGTACACATGAATCTGACTTGCAGATTGAGGTACATGCTGTGGAACCCTTAGTTCCTTCTACTGCTCAGCCATCTCCCATTCTAGACTTGAAACCTTTACCAGAAAACCTCAAGTATGCCTACTTGGAGGATGATCAGAAGCTGCCAGTGATCATTTCTACCTCCCTTGATGTTGTTCAAGAGGGGAGGTTGTTGCATGTTCTTAAAAAGCATAAGAAAGCCATCGGTTGGACCCTGGCGGACATTCCTGGTATCAGCCCATCCACATGTATGCACATGATACTCTTAGAGGACGGAGCTAAGCCAGTGAGGCAGCCGCAGAGGTGACTCAACCCTGTCATTTTGGACGTAGTAAAGAAGGAGGTGACCAAGCTTCTTCAGGCTGGGATCATTTATCCTATATCAGATAGTCAGTGGATGAGTCCGGTCCAGGTGGTCCCCAAGAAGACAGGCCTCACTGTTGTGAAAAATGAGAAGAATGAGCTCATTCCCACTAGAGTGCAAAACAGCTTGGAGAGTCCGCATTGACTACCGAAGGCTCGAATCAAGCAACACGGAAAGATCATTTTCCGCCGCCTCTTCATTGATTAGATGCTTGAGCGTCCGGCGGGTAAATCTCACTACCTGCTTTCTTGATGGTTTTTCGGTTATTTTCAAATCCATATTGCTCCCGAGGATCAAGAGAAAACCACATTCACTGCCCCTTTGGCACTTTTGCCTATAGGAGGATGCCCTTTGGCTTATGCAATGCCCCTGGCACATTCCAGCGGTGCATGCTTAGTATCTTTTCTGATTTTCTTGAAAATTGCATAGAGGTATTTATGGATGATTTCACTGTTTACGGATCCTCTTTTGATGCATGCTTAGATAATTTGGATAGAGTGCTTAATAGATGCATTGAGACTGATCTTGTTCTGAATTTTGAAAAATGTCACTTCATGGTAGAACAAGGTATAGTTTTAGGGCATATTATTTCTAGTAAGGGCATAGAAGTAGATCCTGCAAAAGTCTCTGTTATTTCACATTTGCCTTACCCCTCTTGCGTGCGAGAAGTGCGATCTTTTCTTGGCCATGCAGGTTTCTACAGATGCTTCATCAAAGATTTCAGTAAGAAGGCCCTTCCACTGTCCAATCTGCTCCAAAAGGATGTTGACTTTGTTTTTGATGACAGGTGTAAACAGGCTTATGATTGCCTCAAGGAAGCATTGACCACCACTCCAATCATTCAGGCACCAGATTGGACACTCCCATTCGAGTTGATGTGTGATGCATCCAATTATGCATTGGGGGCTGTCCTGGCACAGAGCATTGACAAGTTGCCTCGGGTGATATATTATGCTTCCAGGACTTTGGATGCTGCTCAAGCAAACTACACAACAACAGAGAAAGAGCTGCTTGCTATTGTTTTCGCTCTTGATAAATTTAGATCATATTTGTTTGGTTCTCGTGTTATTGTTTATACTGACCATGCAGCTCTGAAGTACCTGCTAAAAAGGTTGAGTCAAAGCCCAGATTGATCAGGTGGATGCTCTGGCTCCAAGAATTTGATCTGGATATCCGTGACAGGAGTGGAGCACGAATTTGGTAGCAGCACCATCTCGGCGAGGATTGAAAGAGCCGAGGATAATGTCGACGTCTTGCCCATCCAGGACAATTTTCCGATGAAAATTTGCTCACTTTCTCTTCGCTTTCTTCCGTTTCTACCACCCCTTGGTTTGCAAATATTGTTAATTTTTTAGTTGCTTCTGTTTTTCCTCCCTTAGCATCACGAGCTCAAATTGATAAAATTAAGAGTGATGCTAAGCATTATATTTGGGATGACCCCTATTTGTGGAAGTTATGCAACGACCAGGTAATCAGAAGATGTATTCCAGATCATGAGATTGACTCGGTCCTGCAGTTTTGTCACTCTTCCGCACTGGTGGCCATCTAGGCATTCGAGAGGACAGCTCGCAAAGTGCTTGATTGTGGTTTATACTCGGCCCACCATCTTCGGAGATGCGTGGAAGATTTGTAGCACTTGTTAGCAGTGTCAGCGAGCAGGAGGATCCCTTACATGGAGACAGCAGATGCCTCAGCAACCCATGTTGTTCTGTGAGGTGTTTGATGTCTGGGGTATTGATTTCATGGGTCCCTTTCCTGTTTCTTTTGGTTTTTCCTACATTCTTTAGTCTGTTGATTATGTTTCAAAATGGGTGGAAGCCAAAGCCACCAGGACTAATGATGCTCGGGTTGTTGTGGATTTTGTTAGATCTCACCTATTTTGCAGGTTTGGAGTACCCAGAGCTATTGTTAGTGATCAAGGCACCCATTTCTCGTAATAGATCTATGCAGGCTTTGCTCAAGAAGTATGGGGTGGTGCACGGAATTTCTACACCCTACCACCCCAAACCAACTGGGAAGCCGAAATTTCAAACAGGGAGATCAAGAGAATCTTAGAGAAGATTGTCCAGCCCAACAGAAAAGATTGGACTGCCTACAAAGCACCCATAGGGATGTCCCCTTATCGGGTTGTCTTTGGTAAGGCATGTCATTTACCTGTTGAGATTGAGCATCGGGCCTATTGGGATGTGAAGACTTGCAATTTCTCCATAGATCAGGCTGGTGAGGAAAGGCGGTTGCAACTAAATGAGCTTGATGAGATCCACTTAGAAGCCTACGAGAATTCAAAATTCTACAAGGAAAAAACCAAGAAGTTCCATGACAGCTTGATAGCTAGAAAGGATTTCATGGTTGGCCAGAAAGTTCTGTTATACAATTCTCGGCTAGGACTCATGGGTGGTAAGTTACGATCAAAGTGGATTGGACCTTTTGTTGTTACTATGTTTATCCTTATGGTACAGTTGAGATCAAAAGTGAATCCACAGATAAGAGCTTTAAGGTCAACGGGCACCGTCTGAAGCCCTTCCTCAGCAATCCTTCTTTGTTGGATGCTGTTGTGGAGGAGATGTCTCTGCTTGACCCTGCTTCTCTCCCACCATGACTTAGGGAGTTTTCTTTTTCCTTCTCCCTCTTTACTTTTTATTGCACTTGTCCAGATCTATTGATTGTTCTGATTTCACTGATCTTCTGTTTATGACACATTGGGACAATGTGTAGTTTAAGTGTGGGGGGAGACTATTCTTTGTTTACATCTTTCTTGTTGTTTTTTTTGTTAGTTTGAGTCTTTGTCGTGTGTACAGTTTCGCATATTTCCTTTTGATTTCTAGGTTTTGTTTAGGTTGTAGGCTCTTACTTCACTCTTGGATACGAGTTGCTTGATACTCGTATGGATTGAAATCCTTATTTTCTCTCGCTTGGAACGATGATTATAAGGCTTGAGAGGTTGATTTAATTGTGACAGTAAGTTATACCATGTGTGAGGATTTGAGCCACTATCTATTATTTCTTGTGTGTTATGCCTCTTGATTGCTTGCACAGTTGCCTTGTCTTGACTCTGTTTGATAGTTCTTGATTCACATGCATGTTTGGACATGATTAAGGCATTTGTTCTCATAAGCCCTCGGCCAAATAAGCTTACCCCGAATTAATTCCTTTGTTAACCCCTCGTTGAGCCTCGCATTCCCTTTCTTTGTTTGAAGCTCATTACAAGCCTTAAGTGAAAAACCTATGATTACCTTAACCTTAGGGAATTTTTGGAGCTTTGGAATCGTTTTGAGAATAAGTTCTTGAATAAGTGTGGGGTTGTCTCATTGGTTATTGTATTTTGGCTAGTTGGTTCTTCCTGCTGTACATATCTTAGCGTTTCATGATGGATTGTTTATTAAGTTTTAAAATATATATATATATATATATAATAATAATAAAAAATAAAAAAAAAGAAAAAAAAGGAAGAAAAAGAAAAAGTGGTTTTGTTTGAGGCAAAGGAAAAGGAATGGTGTTAGAGGTTTATTAGAGGTTTTTGGGTTTGCTCTTATGCTTATTTCTTACTTATTCCCCATTGCTCCTCTAGTTCCTCTGGTTTGTAGCTACTTATCCTATATTTTATCCTCTACCCTGTCCTTGACCACAGTACAACCCTAGAAAGACGTTATGATCCTTATGTGCATGTTTATTAGGTGTTGATTTTAGAGGTTTGCCAAGTCTATCTGCTAATTGTTTTTCATGAGTGCTTTTGAGAGTATACAGTTACCTAGGCACTTGAGAGATACAGTGATACAGTGCATCTTGTGAGATTCTATTGCTTTTAATTCACCTCTTGATGCTGACTGATTATCTTACCATGTTTTGACTTGTTTGGATGATTTCCATAAGTATCTAGTTTCTTTGATTCTTTATGTGTTGGATGTTGTCTACTCCTTTCTCGTTCCCAGTGATTCATTAAGGAGTGTGTAAATCTGCTTGTTTTCTTGTGTGTCTTCTTGTTTCGCTTTCTTCCTGTTGCGTCTCTCTTTGATATCTTTGGAGTTGTTCCTTGCTTTGAACTTTGATTTTGCCCAGGAGTGCAAAAGAATAAGTGTGAGGGAATTTGATGAGTCATTATTTTCCCTTATTTTCTTACCTTTCTGTACTTGTTTTCATCTCTGATTTGTGCTTAATTGTTTATATTTTGTACTAATTTCTATTAGGGCTATAATTGGACAAAAAATTCATATTTTAATTAATTTGAATTTTCTAAGTTTAATTATTCCAATTTTTATTTTCAGGGCAGTTTAAAATTATTCTGGGCTTGGAATTAATTCATGGACTTCAAGAGGAGCTGCCACGTCACCAGTGCCATGTCAGCTGCCACGTCACAATTTGGATTTTTGGGCCCAATGGGTCTAGGTTTTCGTGCCCATGCAATGCAGCTACAAGTAGGGCAGCTGAGGAAGGAGCAGAGCAGCAGTAGTAGGAATTTAGGGTTACGTTCTTTTCAAGAGAGAGCAGTTTACATTTTGTTTTTGGTTTTGGTTTTGGTTTTGGTTTTTGAATGCACAATTCGTTTTACTGTTCCACAATTCCAGTTTTGTTCTTCAATCCAATTGCGTTTCTATTCTGTTATTTTCGTTCTCTGTTCGTTCTCTGTTTCTCTGTTGCATTTTCGTTTTCAATTGCATTTTCGTTTTCATTTTCGTTTTCAATTGCATTTTCGTTTTCAATTGCATTTTCGTTTTCAATTTCATTTTCGTTTTCAATTTCATTTTCGTTTTCAATTTCATTTTCGTTTTCAATTTCATTTTCATTTTCAATTTCAGTTTACGTCTTCTACAATGCATTTTTTGTTTTCTGAGTTAATGGAAGGCTAAAACCTCAGGGTGGGGCTCTTGGGCATGCTACACTCACTGATGGAGGTTCTGTGCGTTTTATGGTTTCGTACGTTTGATTCTCCTCTGTAAAGCCTCTGTTCTGGAGGATGCTTAATCCCTTGGAAGGAGACCTTACAAGGTTCACGCTTGCTTAATTCCCGTAGGGAAGTCTCGGTTAACTTTCGCTTAGTTGGTTAATCTAGACCGAACAAGGATTAAACGGATCGATAATCTGTTGTGAACCAAGGATGTCAAAGATGCATTGTGTTCAAGAGTCTTGCCTAATTTAATTACTGCAATTAATTTTTTGTTTGTCTGCTATATTTTAATTAATCTCTGTTTTCTGTCTAAAAACCCCCCCATTGCATGTTCAATCCTTTGACAGTGAGAATTGGTCCTTGGGAGACGACCTAGGAGTTTTTTCTAGTACTACATTTAATCTTTTTGCTTCTGAATGTTTGCAGCACTTGAGAGTTTTCTCTTGAATTCTTTTGCTCTTTGATTCGTCCTTTAGACTTGTATTTATATGCAAAATGAATTGCTATGGGTCATCTTCTTTTGAAAGTAATAAACCCACGTTCTGCACTTTTTCTCGCATAAGGTAGGGTCTGGAACAAAATAGTCGATCGAAGAACCAAACCAGATTAGTTAATTTCATTAAACCTCGTATCCCTGGTACATTTAATGAAAATAGCCGACTAGAGCAAAAGTAATTAGTAGACTAACTGATGAATAACAAAAACAACAGATTATCATATTTCAATTGGCTAATCATATACAGATAATCTAACATCTCTAGTAATGCTAAATCATTCCAGAACCATTAATCACAAACCCAGCACATTATAAACACAATCATCAAAGCTTAAAAACATCATCAAATCTCAAATCATCAACAATGACTATTCTAGATTTACTTGGACTTTATTCCTTATAAATAAAAATGATGCATTTCATGCTTTTAAGAAACTTGCCAAGGTTTTACAAGTTGAAAACAGCTACAGCATAAGTGCTCTAAGAAGTGATCATGGTGGGGAATTTGAAAATGAAAAGTTCAATCATTTTTGTGAAAAATATGGAATTAAGCATAACTTTTCAGCTCCTAGAACTCCTCAACAAAATGGTGTGGTTGAGAGGAAAAATAGATCACATGAGGAACTAGCAAGGACTATGCTTAATGATTCAAATATTCCTTAATATTTTTGGGCGGATGCAGTAAATACTGCATGTTACATAATAAATAGGGTTTTGATAAGACCTATTTTGAAGAAAACCCCTTATGAATTGTATAAACCGAGAAAACCCAACATAGCACATCTTAGAGTGTTTGGCTGCAAATGTTTTGTGCTAAATAATGGCAAAGAAAAACTTGGCAAATTTGATGCTAAAGCTGATGATGCATTGTTTTTAGGTTATTCTTCACATAGCAAAGCATATAGGATTTATAACAAAAGACTAGCTATCATTGAGGAATCAATTCATGTTGTTTTTTATGAGACTAATGTGCAAAATGAAGGTGCAGTAAGTGGTGCAGGTGCAGGAGAAGAAAATCTAATTGAAGGTGTATCAACTGAACATATAGAAATTGATAAAGCTACTGCAGACGGAATTTTAACTGGTGAAAATAAAAAAGAACTAACTGAAATCCTGGCACCAGAACTTAAATCTGCAGAAAATGATCTACCTAAAGAATGGAGAGTGCCTCGTGAGCTATCCATTGAAAATGTTATAGGTGATGTTCAACAAGGTGTTTCTACTAGAAGATCTATGCATGATACATGTTTAACTGCTGCATTTGTTTCCCAAGTTGAACCTAAGTGTGTTGATGATGCATTACTAGATGAAAACTGGATTTTAGCTATGCAAGATGAACTGAATCAGTTTAAAAGGAATGAGGTCTGGGAACTTGTCCCTTGCACACCTAAAATAAATATAATTGGTACAAAATGGGTGTTTAAAAATAAAATGAATGATCAAAGAATAATAACTAGAAATAAAGCTAGGCTTGTGGCTAAAGGATACAATCAAGAGGAAGGAATAGATTATGAGGAAACATATGCTCCTGTTGCTAGACTAGAAGTTGTTAGGTTATTGCTTGCTTTCTCATGTATGATTGGATTCAAACTTCATCAAATGGATGTGAAAAGTGCATTTTTGAATGGTTATATAAATGAAGAAATTTATGTTTCACAACCATCTGGATTTGTTGATCACAAGTTTCCTAACCATGTATATAAGCTCAAAAAGGCTCTTTATGGACTCAAGCAAGCTCCAAGAAAATGGTATGAAAGGTTGAGTAACTTTCTTATCTCTCAAAACTTTGAAAGGGGCCAAGTTGATAAAACATTGTTCATTAGGAAGTCTTTGGACAGCATAATACTTGTGCAGGTTTATGTAGATGATGTAATTTTTGGATCCACTAATGAGAAGCTTTGTGAAGAATTTGTGGCAGCTATGCAGGGAGAGTTTGAAATGTCAATGATGGGTGATCTAAACTTCTTCTTAGGCTTACAAG
Source organism: Lablab purpureus (assembly GCA_030347555.1). Taxonomy (NCBI): domain Eukaryota; kingdom Viridiplantae; phylum Streptophyta; class Magnoliopsida; order Fabales; family Fabaceae; genus Lablab; species Lablab purpureus. Next base: position 21,604,870 of record CM059256.1, on the reverse strand, counting down.
TCAAGCAAATGGATCATGGAACATTCCTTAATCAATCAAAGTATTGCAAAGAGCTGTTAAAGAAGTATGACATGGACAGCTGCAAAGAATCAAGTACACCTATACCAGCAGCTACCTTGATGCTGATGAAAGTGGTAAACCATTTGATTCCACTAAATACAGAGGTTTGATAGGTTATCTTTTATACCTAACTGCTAGTAGGCCAGATATAATGTTTAGTGTATGCATGTGTGCTAGATTTCAGTCCAATCCTAAAGAATCACACTTTGCAATTGCTAAAAGAATCCTAAAATATCTAAAAGGAACTATTAATGTTGGTTTGTGGTATCCAAAAGGTGCATCATTTAATCTTGTAGGCTATTCGGATGCTGATTTTGCTGGTTGTAAATTGGATAGGAAAAGCACTAGTGGAACTTGTCATCTATTAGGAAGTAGTCTAGTATCATGGCATAGCAAAAAGCAAGCTAGTGTGGCTTTGTCTACTGCTGAAGCTGAATATGTTGCAGCTGGGAGCTATTGTGCTCAAACTTTGTGGTTAAAACAGCAGCTTTTTTATTATGGCTTGAAACTAGATCACATTCCTATTAGGTGTGACAATATAAGTGCTATCAATTTAACCAAAAATCCTATTTTACATTCTAGAACAAAGCACATAGAAATAAGGCACCATTTCATTAGGGATCATGTTCAAAAAGGGGACTGCATAATTGAATTTGTTGATTCACATAACCAACTTGCTGATATTTTTACCAAACCACTTCCTAAAGATAGATTTTTTCAATTGAGAAATGAATTCGGTGTTCTTGATATCTCAAATGTGATATAATTCATGTGTGTGATTCACTCTTGTTGTTATACATGTTGTTTTGTGTGTTTGAGTGTTTAATTCTGCATGATTGTTGATTAATTGCAGTTATACTTGCATTTTATTTTATATGAATGAAATCTACAATGACATTCAGTTTTTTAGTTAGTTGTTTCGTGTTTTTAATCAACTTATTTTGCTTTATTTTGGGGCTGCAGTGAAGGTACAGTGATTTCTGTCTCTGGTTTAGTCAGTTAATTGTCGATTTAATCAGTTGATTTCATTAATATGTATTAAATCAGTATCAGACTATCTGTTTTAATCAGCTATTTCGCACAAATCAACCGACTGAAATTGTCTGGAACAATTTAAAATTGAAAACCAGAACGAATTAAATGTTAAACTGCACTGATTTACATTCAATTGGTGCATTTAAGTTGATTAATTGAGAATTGTGCATCTGTTACATGATAAATAAAGCTGGTTAAAGAATCTTGACTCTTATTTTGTCATGTAGTGCTTTTGTTTTGCTTTTAACTGGTTTCTCTCTCCAAATTCGAATTTCATTCAACTGACTGAATGCATTGGTCAAGCCAAAACCTGCTGCATATCTCTGCCCCATATATTCCATCTGATTACTTGTTTGACTACACTATGCATTGAATTCATTCCATAAGCTGATGCACAAACTAGTTTAAATTGATATGCGCATAACATTGGCTTTCAAACTACTTGTGTGCAAAACTCTGCAAATACACTTTCAATACTCTGTTTCTCTGCATTTTCCCTTTTTTGCAATGGCCTCTTCAAGCAACCCAAGGAAGAAATCCAAAACTGTCGGGTCATCTAAACACAAAGAACCCGAAATTCCAGCACCTCCTTCACATAGACATGGTTCTATTGAAGCCTGGTTTGATGGTGATGAGAAGAAAATTGAAAAGTTTCAATCTCACATCAGTAAAAAGACTGTTAACCCACCAAAAGTCCTTAGCTTTCAGTGGCTGGAAGATGAAGGGATGGCTGACATAATAGCTATGGTGCAGCATCAAGACCTGCAGAAATTTTTGGAGCTGAATGGGTTCATATACCCAGATTTAGTGAAGGTGTTCTATACAAATCTCAAGCATGATGGGTCTGTTCTCACCTCTAAAGTAAAAGGAAATGAGATCACTATAAACAATTCAATTTGGAGAAGAGTGGGTGGTCTCAAAATTGATGGAATAGTTGTAAGCAGGGGATTGTGTGGCTCCTTGGGAGACTTCAACAAAGTCCAAACCTACAGGGAATGCTTGCGGGATCCTCAAGGGTCTGTTAGTGGATTTCATGTTGGCGGATTAACCTTGACAGCTAGGGTCCTCACCTTCATCATCACGTGGATGATCACTCCAAGAGGAAGTAACCATGCTACATTAAATGAAGGTGATCTTCTTCTGATTTTTTTCTTAATGAAATCTGTCAAAATTAACTGGATTCATATAATCAAGGATCACATGATGGAATCCAAAAGATTGACTGATTATCGCCTCCCATATGCTTTGATAATTTCAAATTTCCTTGAGTACTTTGGTGTGGATATAAGAGGTGAACAGAAAATCAACATAGGAAGATCTCATCAGCTGGACAATAGCTTCCTCGTCAAGTTTGGTTTTACTAAAAGGGATGGTGCATGGACTGCTGGACAAGATGCTGGAAATGCAGGCACAAGTGCTACTAGAAATGAAGGCACAAGTGCTGCTGGAACTGTTGCTGCTGATGCTGGAAATGATGATGCTGATGCAGAAGAGTGTTCAATGATGGGAGATATTGTTCCATATATTCCTCCGGTTGATCGTGGCACTCCTCTATCCTTGTTTGAGCAAATTGTACTGCAAAGGTTTGATTCAATTCAATCTCATCAAGCATATCATCACTCATACTGCATGGATCGTTTTGGGCGTATTGATCAAAGCATAGAAGACCTGCATGCCCAACTAGCACAGATACATGTCGGATATAATATTGTTGCTGGTGATGATGATGGAGAGGATGATAACTAATTTCCTGTTGCTCCTCCTAAGATGCTGCTACTTCTATTTGCTGCTAATGTTGTTGTGTTACTGTTGTTGATGATGGAAAATCGTGTTGTTGTTGCTGCGCTCAATCTACAAGCTGCTGTCATTTACTTTTTATTTTTGTTTGTGTGTTGTTAGTTATGTGCTGTTGCTGGTTTTATTTGGGTATAATGCCCATGTAAGTTGAACAATTTTATTTTACTGCATATGCTATGATATTTCTCTTGTGCTATTTGATGATTCCAAAGGAGGAGAAAGTATTGAATGCATTGAAGGCACAACATGAATGCATTGAAGGCACAACATGAAGCGCAAGTTAAAGGGGGAGAATGTGAAAGGGAGAGAATACTACTGTTGCTCTGCTTCTGCTGCTCTCTATATTTTTCTGCTATATGTTTCTGTTATACTGTTCTGCTGTTTTTTTTTCGTGTTTTAAGTGTATTTACAGGACTCCTACATTCTTCAAAGACATTGAATGAATCAAGTGGTTGTCATCATCAAATAGGGGGAGTTTGTTGGACTTGAAGACTTGGTTTCAAGTGGATTTGATGTCTCCAACCACCTTTGATGATGAAGATGATGGTGCTTGAAGAATGAAGATTGTGTCTTAGGATTAGAGTGTCTTAGGATGTGGGGTAAGATGCATTTCAATTAATCTTGGACTTAATCTTGGGTTTTAAAATGATTTGAAATGTTTTAAAATGTTTTCAAGGGTCTTAATCGGTTTTTAACCGATTAAAAATGTGATTTCAATCGGTTAAAATGTTCTTCGTTTTTAAAGCTTTGCTTTTTGGCTAATTTTAGCTAGTTGTTTTTCTAAATTTAAACCAGTTGAAATTCTAGAGCTTTTGTTAAAAATTCTAGCTCTCTGGAGAAGCTAGTCAAATCGTATTTTCAACTGATTGTTTTCAAGTTTCAGAAAAGGGGTGCTCTCTAGAAAATTCTTTTTAATGAAAACAACCGGTTAAATCGCGTTTCAACTGACTGTTTTCATCAAAAACAGTTTTAAACCACTGGAACAGCTTTGTTATAAATACTTTAAAATTCGAAGAACTCAGTGACGAATCAATTACAAAGAAACCCACTGTGCAAGAAAGCTTTTGTAATACTCTAAATCAATTTGCGAATCCATCCAAGAAGTCCAAGATCAAATTGAATAGAGAATTTTACAAAGAATTGATACTCTGTTTTTCTTCTTCCGCGTGCTCTGTTTTTCAGTCTTGGACTGATTTTCCAGGTGAATTCAATCCAATCTCTTTTGTAATTGTTTGCTGCGTTTGCGTCTCTTAATCAGGGTGATTAAGGTGTTCTTGTAATAGGTTTTTAAAAGAGTTTACATGTCTTGTAGGGTTCAAGATCAGGTGCAGTTTTTCTGGTTTGGTTTTTCATGTAGTGTTCATGTAAAAACTGAAGTTTAGTGAATTGATTTGATTTGGATGTTTAGGAAACTGGATGTTGCCTTTGTTGAAAGGTGAACCAGTATAAATCTCTTGTGTTGATCTTCTTTCCCTACTATTTTAGATTCTATAATTGAAATCTGAATTTCTAATTGAATTGGATATATGATACATTGATAAAAGGCACTTCAAGAACTTTTAAAGAATTGATTTTACTCTTCATTCTGAATCTGGTTTTTCTAAACAGGCCTTGAATTTCGAAAATCTTTAAGAGTTTAATTTACCCCCCCTCTTAAACTCAGCCATTTATTCCAACAATATGTGTGTGGATGATTATTATAAATTGCTTGAATCTCTGTTGCTTAAGGCTGACTTGAATGAAGAAACAAATGAGGCCAAGGTAGCTAGGTTTATGAGTGGGTTAAGGAGGGATATTCAGGACTTGGTAGAATTATATGAATACTCCTCAATTGAGAATGTTTTGCACTTGGCCCTCAAAATTGAAACACAATTGAAAAGAAAAGTGGGCCCAAGGAGGATTAGTTCACATAATGACTACTATAGTTCTTCTTGGAAGGATAAAAGCAAAGAAAAACATGATAGGAAGCCTTCCAAATCCCACCATGACTCCACTCCTAGGGACCAAACGGCTAGGGACACTCCTAACTTCTCCTCCCACCCTCAAAGGTCAAGTTCAATTAAATGTTTTAAATGTTTGGGGTACGGGCACATTGCTTCTAATTCCCCAACCAAGAGAACCATGACCCTGCGGAGAATGGAGAAGTTGAGAGTGAACATTTGTCTCCCCCTTCCTCTTCTATAGAGAACTCCTCCCACTCTTCCTCTAGTGGTGAAGAGGTTAAGCCTTGTGAGGGAGATTTATTGGTAGTGAGGCGCATGCTGGGACAAGTTCATAAGAAACTTGATAACTCCCAAAGAGAAAATATTTTCAACACCAGGTGCCTCATTAACAACAACCTTTTCTCACTCATCATTGATGGAGGAAGCTGTGTCATTGTGGCTAGTACAAGGGTGGTAGACAAAATTAGTTTACCTATGATACGAGCATGAAGATGACAACTGTAGTTTTAGGATTTCTAAATTTAAATTTTTAATATTTTGTAATTTGGATTTAATTTTCTTTGTGGGCCTTTATTGGGCTTTGTATTTTTGTTCTTTTTCCAATTTTGGGCCTAATTAGTTAATGGGCCTTGTCTTAGGTCCATTAGTATAAATAGGATTCTCATAACTCTTTGTACTCAGAATTCAGATTTTAAGGAGTTGAGACTTTGGCTCCGTGAATTCTCTCTTGGTTCTCGAGTAGAACTTTAGATTCTTATCTGTGAATTTTCGAATTCAGAGTGGCGAATCCTCATTGGACTTATCAGTCAGAAATGATTGTGGCGTCTTCTCCATCCCTAATCTCTTTCTGCATTTTCGATTTTTGATATTTGGTTTGAGGGAAATTTGTCAGAACGATCCGTTCACCTCTTAGTCGAGCAGTTTCTCATCATTTGGTAATCAGAGCTAGTTCTTTTACTTTTCCGCAGCTTTTCCGCAACAATTTAAATATTGTTATCGCAACTTTTTCCGTAAGGGTTGCGCAAAGCTTTTGAAGTTTTTTTCGCAACCCTTTCTCCCGATGCTTTGGCACCATAGAATCATATCCAGCGAGACGATGTTTTGGAATTGCAATCGACGCGAAAGTTAACAACGTTTTCGGAAGCTCTGCTGTCTGTAATTATCTTTCAATATTTCGGAAAAAAATTGAGAACCGGCAGCGATTCAGTGCATTAGATTGATGGTTACGATGAGTGCAACATTAATTGTGGGGAATCGACGTCTGTGTGGAGAGCTGGAGTCACCGGCGGAGGAAACGATGAAGATGTTCTTTTTTCCAGCACTGTTGACAACTATCGTGTGGCGGAGGTTGTGATGGTTGTGGTGGAGATCTGCAGAATAGGTTAATCTGTGCAGGTGATGAAATTAAACTGAGGGAGGTCTGGGCAAGATTAGCGTGAAGCGCTTCCACCACCAGGTTCAACGTATGCCACCAGTGGACTGAAATTGAAATGAACAGAGCTTCTGGAAACAAAGCATACCAACTGTTTGATGAAATTACGAGAAGCTTTGAAACAGAATTGGAGTAGGCAAGACTTTTGGAAAGGTTACAATATATGTTTGAGTGTAGGTCTGGTTCAATTAGTGAAAGGAAAAGAGTGCACCATAGGTGTTGGTTGAATTGTGTGTGTGGGTGTTTTAGTAGCTGGTGTGGAACTGACCAGATGTGCAAGTGTGGGTGCAGATTTTGAACCATCAGTGCATTGAATTTATGAAAATTGAATAAAACAATGTTCAGTTGCAGTTGGCTAATCCCTTCAGTGGAGTCAAGAATTGAAACAAATTCTTTCTCGAGCTAGGTGCAGCTCATTCAATCGGCTTGGTGCGCTTTTGGTATACCTATGAATTAAATTAGAAGTCGGTTGATTTCTGGTGGAGCAGGTGAGTCTTTGTTGCGATATAAGTGAGCCAAGCTGAGTCAATTTTGTGTGCAGTGACCGTGTGAATTCAATTTGGAAAAGAATATTTGAGTGATTGACTGTGAATTGAAGAAGAAGAAGTTGAATCCATGCTGGCTCCACAATAATTGTTGATCACGTGAATTCATGAAAAAAAATAAATTAGATGACATGTGGGGTCCATGGAAGTCAAGTTAAATTAAATGCATGTGGGCCATTGGTGATTTTGTATTGACGAGGTGATATGGAGCGTGAAATTGATTTGCGAGTGGGATCCACGACATGGACAAATGGCTAAATTTGATTTGATTTGGTGAATTGAAGACAAGTGGGGCCCGCATTTATCAATTGAATTGAATTCAATTTTGGAAAGAAAGAAAATTGTTTCACGTGAATTGAATTGGTGGAGAGATATGTGGGGTCCACGATTTTGGAAATTTTTTTTAATTAATGTATGTGAATGAAATTGTGACCCGTTGGTGAGTTTTACAAGTTTTGGTGAATTAAAACATTTGAAAAGAAAAAGGGAATTGGTGCAGTTAGCATTGGTGCTGAAATTTGGTTGAAAACTTTTATGGGTGTTAATTAGAAGCTGCAAAATCTGGTGCTTTTGTATGGTATATTAGTTGCTAATATGGTGCAAACATCCTAGTGGAGAACCTGGTGCTTAAATCTGGTTTGACCATTGCTATTCTCTTGTGTCATTTTTTTTATTTCTGGCTTTGAGTTGAGTCATATGTCTATAAATTTCCTTTGAGTTTTATTTTCCTTGGATTCTTGTTGTGAAACATAGTATTGGGAGTTGAATTGTTGGAAAATCTTGATTGTTTGAGATTGAATTAGGAGATTACACAATTAGGAGCTAAATGTAGCATCTATGTTTTGAGCATTCTTTTAAACATGAGTTTAAGTCTTGAGAAACTTGAAGCACAAAGTAAGCAAATTACATAAGAGTGGGTGGATGCCTAACTAGCTTTCATTCATCTCAAGTGTGATAAGCCAAAAAAAAAATGTTAAAGTGCATATTCCATATTTCTCTTGAGACTTAGATTCAATTTTAATTGAGTTCTCTATTGGATGTCCAAATTAGTTCCATGCATCTAGGTAGTCTTGATTCATTTCCTACAACTGGACTTTTCTAATTGTTTAGCTTACTTGCTTTGTTTTACATTTCTAGTGGTAATTCTAAATACACTATTTAGATTACCCTTGTCTTCTAAAGTGCTTTTCTCTTTGTCACGTTCTTAGTTTTGTCACATCTTACTTCCCTTTGGTTTAGCTCATTTCTTGATTTTGTGCTTTTTAGTTTGTCTTTCTAAATTTCTTGGTTTTGTCATAGAGTTTTCTATTTTTCTTGACCTCTTGAGTTCAATGTGGATTTGTTACATCTTTCACTTTGAATGTAAAATTCTTGATAAGTTGACTGGAAGTTCTCCTTAAGAACTAAAGAGGAATTTGAGTGAAGAGAGTGAGAATAGTTTTTCAAGAGTTATACACGAGTGAATGAGTGCAAACACTTAGTGAGTGGTGAGGTCCATATTTTCTGTTATTTGTGCCAACCATTTCTTTATGATTTTCTTGTTTTGTTTCTAACATTTTACTTGCAGTCATGGGATTGACTATAGAATATTTGAATTCAAGACTCATTCCAATAGTACAACAGATTGGAAAGAAAAGTTTATGAGCATAAAAGGCAAAAGAAGGCGGAGCGTAAATGTAACAACACATCAAGTTCAAGGATAAAAATAAGTTCTATTAGATGTTCCAAATGTGAAGGCTATGGGCATGTTTCTCTTGAATGTCCTAATTGGAAGTCAAAACCCATAAATGATGAAGATCTTAAAGACTATTACCAGTGGTTGCGAGAGAGAGAAAAGAAAGCATTACAAAAATTAGAGAGGATAGAAAGAGAGCTTAGAGAAGAGAGAGAACAAATGAGGGAGCTTATGGAAAAGGGAAAAAGATTTGTAGAAAGTGAAAATGATTTTATAAGAAGAGAGAAAGAGTTTGGGGAAAAAGTGAAGGAAATTCTTAGGAAAAGAGAGGAGAAAATTGAAAAGGAAGAAAAAGAAAAGTTTGATTAAAAGATTAGAGAATTGAAAGAAAAGACTGAGGAAGGAAGTAGAAAATTTGATGAATTGTTAGAGAAGGCAAAAAGAATAATAGGAAGAAAGGAGAAAGAAAATATAGAAAGAGAAGAGAAAGAAAAGAGAGCAAAGGAAGAAGAGACTAATGATAATATTTGTTCTTACTCCGACTCTATAATTATTTGTGTGGATTCTCCTTTGCGGGAAATTACTAGTGATGAGCTTTCAAGTGATTCATACAAGTATTAGAGAGAAGAACATATGGGCTTCCACTACATCTTTGGAATTGTCTAATGTGTATCATGAGCAAATTAAAAATCCTTGTGAATTGTCTGTTGCTTTTGATATGCATACTATTGTTTTAGGTGGTGATGCCAACTCCTTGAATGATGAGATGCATACATATCCTGTGGACTTGAATGTTCATGATCATCTTTTCTCTATGTGTGTGAATTATCAGCGAGGTTGATGATGAGATTAAGCATAATCATGTTAGATCTTTAATCTTGTTACGTGAACTCGAAAAGGACATTAGATACCATATATTTGTATTGGATTGATGTATTTGACATGCTTATGATTAGTCGTTTGATGTTCTTATTGTTTGATGTGTTTTACAGGTTGGTTTATGATCCTGGAGGAAGATATTTACTACACTTTGATAATAAGAGATTGGACTCTCATGAGCTCCACATCTCCATTTAGATAGTTTTTCTCGTCTTTGTTTAGATGATGTTAAAATTGAGTTCTTTTAGTCTTATGTTTGTAAGTTTGCTTGTAGGTACAAAGAGCTAAATTCGTGGACGAATTCTCTCCAACCTGGGGAGGATGATACGAGCATGAAGATGACAACTGTAGTTTTAGGATTTCTAAATTTAATTTTTTAATATTTTGTAATTTGGATTTAATTTTCTTTGTGGGCCTTTATTGGGCTTTGTATTTTTGTTCTTTTTCCAATTTTGGGCCTAATTAGTTAATGGGCCTTGTCTTAGGTCCATTAGTATAAATAGGATTCTCATAACTCTTTGTACTCAGAATTCAGATTTTAAGGAGTTGAGACTTTGGCTCCGTGAATTCTCTCTTGGTTCTCGAGTAGAACTTTAGATTCTTATCTGTGAATTTTCGAATTCAGAGTGGCGAATCCTCATTGGACTTATCAGTCAGAAATGATTGTGGCGTCTTCTCCATCCCTAATCTCTTTCCGCATTTTCGATTTTTGATATTTGGTTTGAGGGAAATTTGTCAGAACGATCCGTTCACCTCTTAGCCGAGCAGTTTCTCATCAACCTACCACTCCTCATTCCAAGCCCTACAAACTCTCATGGCTTAGTGAGGAGGGTGATATTGAGGTAAATAAACAAGTCCTTATTAACTTCTCAATAGGGACTTATGAGGATGAGGTACTTTGTGATGTTTTGCCTATGGAAGAAACCCACATTCTTTTGGGTAGGCCATGGCAATTTGATAAACAAACCTTCCATGATGGCCTCACCAACAAATTTTCTTTTAGCTTCCATGGTAAGAAGATCACATTAGCACCTATCTCCCTCAAGAAGTTAGTGAGGACCAAAAGAAAGTGAAAAAAAAGAGAAAAAGAAAAGAAAGAAAAAGAAAAGGTAAGCAAGGAGGCCAAGAAGAAGGGCATCATGATCTCCCACAAGGGGGTTAAGAAGGTAATGTTTGCCAATAAACCCATGTATGTAGCTTACCCTACCTTAGGGTCATCTCTATCTTTTCGTGAACCTTCAAGTTGTTCTAAGGGATTGGAATTAGTCTTGGATGATTTCAAAGATGTTTTTCAAGAGCCTCCTAAGGGGTTACCACCTCTAAGAGGAATTGAACACCAAATTGATTTCATTCCGGAGTCATCCTTGCCTAATAGGCCAGCCTATAGAAATAACTTTGAGGAATCTAAGGAGATTCAAAAGCAAGTAGAGGAATTAATGGATAAAGGGTGGGTGCAAAATAGCATGAGCCCATGTACTATGCCAGTGATTCTTGTCCCCAAAAAGGATGGGATGTTAGACAAAATGGCATCAAGAGGAGGGTGAATTGATGCGTTTTAAGATGTCACAAATAAATTTACCCTTTTTCAATTTTCTTGTTTATCTTTACTTAATATATTTTAATTAAGTGTTTAAGCGGAAGCAGTAAATAAAGTAAAGAGATAAGGGAAGAGAAATACACAAAGATTTATACTGGTTCGGGTATAGCAAACCCTACATCCAGTTCTCAGTCACCTCAATTTGAAAATGACTCCCCAATCACTATCTTTAGAAAATTCAATTACAACCAATATTACAATTGAAACATGCAAAAGAATAAACCTAAAGACTGAACACCTCTCTTGAATCCCTCAAGAGATGAAACACCTCCCTTGAAAAACTTCAAAGGATGACAACACACCTCTCTTGATCACACAAGAGATGAAACACCTCCCTTAACAATCACAAGGGATGAAAACTACACCAACTATGGTGTTTACAGATAATCAAACAATAATAGGAACAATATGACCTCGAAAGAGAGAATCCAAAATGGTAGCACAAACCGTTAGCTCCTTTCACAAGTGACTTAATCAAAATTGTAGAACAAAGATTGGAAACCGCAATATTTTCGTGCTCAATGTCAGTTCTATTCAATGTGTATTTTCCTCCTTGATTAGGTTAATTATAAAGAAATTATTTTGAATTAAATTTAAAAAATAATTCAAAAAATAAAATTAATAATTTCGAAAATCAGTTTTAATCTTCTGAATAACTGAAGGAAAATCTTTGAGAAAATATGGGAAGAGGTTTACCTTTTTTAAAAATCAGTTTATATTTTAAAAAATATTTATTTTTGAAAATCTGTTGCACATAATCGATTACGTTATGTCCATAATCGATTATGTGAGTGTCAAAAATGATATTTTTAAAAAGCACGACATAATCGATTATGTTTCCAACATAATCGATTATAACAGAGCGACTTTTAAAAAATTAAGTATCATAATCGATTATGGTCTAGGCATAATCGATTATGTAGGCAAAAAATCAATTTTATCCATTTTTTAAAAGATCACTAGTGAAGGAGTGCTTGATCTATGTTTTCCTCTTTTGATTTATCTTATTCCAGAATGATTTGACACTAACTTCTTCAACTTGAGCTCCATTTCTTCAAATCTTCATTTTATGGTCTTGATTTGGCTTACTTGAGAATTCATCAAAACTTAATATTTTATCTTCAAAGAGTGATGACTAGAGCCTCTTTGGTAACATTCTCCCCCTTTTTGATGATGATCAAGAAAACACCTATTATGATATAATGAAAGAAATTGCTTGACTTTGTAGTCAGCTCAAGATTAGTATAAATGAGTTAGTGTAAATTATGTGAGTCAAAGCACAAGATCAATAAACAAGATTATGTGAGTCATCTTTTTGCACTCCCCCTATTTTAGGTACTTAATTCCGTACTCCCCCTTAATCAATTAATTTCTCCCAGAAACATAATCATAAATAACACTTAATCATAATCATACTCCCCCTTTTTATTGATAATCATCATAAAAACATACATAAAGACAAATGAATAACAAGTTAAATAAAAACAACAGAAAGCACAAAGATCTGAAAGAGGAAGGATCTTCAGTCGTCTTCATCATCCCTAGAATGGGCATCTCTTAAAGCCCTTTCAATGGAAGATAATCTTCCATCAACTTCTTCAAAGCTTCTTCTGATGGATGAGTTCAGCTCCTCAAAACTTGTCCAGACAAAGGTGTTCATATTATCATAATTCTGTTGATAAGTGGCAAACCTTTGATCCTGTATGGCACTATAGTCCAGTTGCCATTGTTGGATACTTTGCAGCATGTGCAAGTAATCTTCCTGAGGAGCAGATTGAGGAGGAGGATTTGGAGGTGGGTCTTGTTCCATAGCAACAGGAGCAACTTGGATTGTATCTTCACGAGAGATCCATTGGTCATCCTGTTTTTGTAGACCCATCTTGTGAAGGATTTTTGTAGATATTGTGTTACTGCTGTCCATTAACACATGACGCTCTCCTTCAAGATTTACACCTTTGTAGATCAAAATTTTGGAGATAAACAGGGCGTATGGTAGGTGGGAGTGGAGCCTCTTTGCAGTAAACATATAATTAGAGATAATTTCTGGCCAGTTGAGAGGAATACCAGATGTCAGTCCATAGAGCAGTAGCACATCCTCCGTAGTGAGTTGTGCATGATTTGTCCCTCTTGGATAGATGATCCAGCCTAAGATGTAGGCTAAAAGCCTTTCATTGACCTTCATGGGGCCAGTATTGTAGAGATTGATGTTGCCAGTAAAATCTTCTTTCAGAAAGCTCCTATAAACTTGGATCTTGTTGAACCCTTCAAATCCCGGTGTGATGTCTAAACCAACATTTACTGGGACCTTAGCCACATTGATCCAAATTTCATTATCTAGCACAATTTCCACACCCTTCACCTTGGTGGAATCTACTCCATCTTGTCTCTTTAAATTGCAGAAGAAGACTTTGACTAAATCTGGATAGTAGAGTCTATCATTAAAACTACCTTTTCCCAATTCAAGGAAATGCTTTAGACCTTGATTGATGAGCAATTCTTGGAATGAGAACCCTTCTGTGCGGAAGTAGTTGATGCTCAATCTCTTCGAAGGAACTAATTTCCGATCTTTGAAATCAATTCGGAATTTTTCATGGACAGCTTCAACAGAGATCCATCCAGAAAGATCATTGGCCCTTAGTTGAGAGGATTGGGCAGGTTCTTTCCCATGCCTTCTTGCGGATAGCTTCTTTCGTGGTTGGGAAGAGGAAGCCATGGAAGCAAATGAAGGATTGTGTGAGAGTGAAAAATGAAGAAGCGCAACACGCACAGATTAGAATCGCAAACAACAAGACAAACTAGGGTTGGAAGGGCAAATAGAGTGACAAAAAGGGGTATTTATAAAGAAGATCCCAATTCGAGTTAATGTGTGGATTAATGAGCTTATAGCCGTTGGGAAATCATTCAGAAGCACAGGACAGCGTTCAGTGACCGTTGGAATGAATCAGAACGGTCATATTTTGAAAAAACGAAAGATTTTGCAGAAAAACATCATCGCATAATCGATTATGTTCTTTACATAATCGATTATGTGAGCCCAGAAAGAGGGATTTTTTCTTTTTAAAACGACATAATCGATTATGTTAGTGACATAATCGATTATCACGGGCTGCAAAAAGGAATAATCGATTAAGAATATTTTATAATCGATTATGGACGAAAAAAATTAAAAAAAAACAGATCAAAGGCACCATAATCGATTATGTTATTTACATAATCGATTATCACATACAAAAAAAAACATCTTAAATTTTAAATTGAATTTCCATCCAATATTCCTAAGGCTATGCGTAATTCATAGAATCTATCTCTAGGCAAAGGTTTGGTAAAAATATCAGCCAATTGGTGTTGTGTATCGATATATTCAATTAGGCAATCTCCTTTTAATATATGATCTCTAATAAAATGATGCCTAATTTCTATGTGTTTAGTTCTAGGGTGCATAATGGGATTTCTAGTTAAATTAATTGCACTAGTACTATCACACTTAAGAGGGATGTGATCTAAGAATATGTTTTATAATCTTCTAGGTGATGTTTCATCCATAAAATCTGCGAACAACAATTTCCGGCAGCTATGTATTCAACTTCAATTGTGGATAGAGCAACACAAGCCTGTTTCTTGGAGTGCCAAGAAACAAGTGAATAGCCAAGTAGATGACATGTACCACTTGTACTTTTCCTGTCCAATTTACAACCTCCATAATCTGAATCTGAATATCCTATAAGGCTAGGTGAAACTCCTGAGGGGTACCAAAGACCAAATGATTTTGTTCCTTTTAGGTATTTAATTATTCTTTTTACAGCAATTAGGTGTGATTCCTTAGGATTAGATTGAAATCTAGCACAAACACACACACTATGCATAATATCTGGTCTAATTGCTGTAAGATATAGTAAGGAACCGATCATACCTCTGTATTTGGTTTGATCCACCATCTTACCTTTTTCATCTTGATCTAAATAACAAGATGTTGCCATTGGAGTAGTTGCTTCCTTTACATTTTCCAATTCAAATTTCTTTAAGAGTTCTGAGCAGTATTTTGTTTGTGAGATAAAGATGCCTTCGGTGTTTTGTTTTATTTGTAGTCCAAGAAAAAATGTCAGCTCACCCATCATTGACATCTCGAACTCACCCTGCATAATCTTAGCAAACTCTTGGCAAAGATCATTGTTAGTTGATCCAAATATAATATCATCAACATAGATTTGAACTATGATAATATTTTTCTTTGATTCTTTTATAAACAGGGTTGGATCTACTTTACCTCTTCTATAATTATGGCTTACCAGGAAGCTGCTCAGTCTTTCATACCAAGATCTGGGTGCTTGTTTGAGTCCATAGAGTGTCTTCTTTAACTTGTAGACATGATTTGGATGTTGATAGTCTTCAAAACCATGAGGTTGACAGACATAGACTTCCTCTTTGATATATCCATTTAGAAAAGCATTTTTCACATCCATTTGATATAACTTGAACTTCATAATTGTTGCGTAAGCTAGTAGAATTCTTATTGCCTCCAGTCGTGTAACTGGGGCATAGGTTTCATCATAGTTAATACCTTCTTCTTGACTATATCCTTTTGCTACTAGTCTTGCCTTATTCTTGGTTATATTTCCGCTTTCATCTAACTTGTTTCTGAATACCCATTTTGCTCCAATCACTTGCATAGAATTTTTTCTTGGTACAAGATCCCACACTTCATTCCTTTTGAATTGATTTAATTCCTCTTGCATGGATTGAATCCAATATTCATCTTATAAGGCTTCTTCTATGCTTTTGGGTTCTACTTGTGAGACAAAAGCTACATTCATGCAGAAGTTATTCATTTGACTTCTTGTGGTAACTCTTTGATCAACATTCTCCAATGATAGTCCTCTGGGTGTTCTCCACTCCTTGGGAAGATCTTGAACATTTGTAGATTCACTGATGTTCAAATCTTCTAGAATTTTTCTAAGTTCCTCAACACTTTCATCTTATGGTTGATCTTTTTCAATTGCACCCTGTTCTTCTTCTATATCTATAGATTTCTTTCTTGACTCAAGAGGGTTTTCCTCAAGGTCCAAAAATTCATCAAAAGTTATATGAACAGATTCTTCTACATGTAATGTTCTCTTATTGTATATTCTATATGCTTTACTAGTTAGAGAATATCCTAAAAATATTGCTTCATCTACTTTTGAATCGAATTTGCCAAGGTTATTCTTTCCATTATTTAACACAAAACACTTGCAACCAAAAAACTTTGAGATGAGAAATGTTTGGTTTTCTACCTTTAAAAAGTTCATAAGGAGTTAGTTTTAAAATAGGTCTTATTAATGTTCTGTTTAATACATAACATGCAGTAGAAACTGCATCAGCCCAAAAGTATTTTGGAAGATTATTTTCATTTAACATTGTTCTAGCTAATTCTTCCAATGACCTGTTCTTTCTTTCTACTACTCCATTTTGTTGAGGGGTTCTTGGACAAGAAAAATTATGTGAAATTCCTAGTTCTTCACAAAAGGTTTCAAATAATTCATTTTGAAATTCCCCACCATGATCACTTCGTAAAAACTTTATTTTTAGGTATTTTTCATTTTGAATAGCCTTGACAAATATTTTAAAAGAGTTGAAGGTATTATTTTTAGTTACTAAAAAGAAAGTCCAAGTAAATCTAGAATAATCATCTACTATTACTAAAGCATAGTAATTACCACCTAAGCTTCTTGTTCTAGAAGGTCCAAATAAATCCATATGTAAAAGCTCTAATGGTTTTGAGGTAGAAAGGATTTTCTTACTTTTAAAGGAATTTTTGGTTTGATTTCCATTTTGGCATGTTGCACAAATTCTATCTTTTTCAAAATTTAATTTTGGAAGACCAATTACTAAATCTTTTGATATTAATCTACTTAAATGATGCATATGAATGTGTCCAGCTCTCCTATTCCATAACCAAGGATCCTCTTCCTTATTTACAAGACAGGAGATGGTCCTAGAGGATGCAATGCCAAGATCAGTAATATAAATATTATTAAGTCTAGTACCTGTTAGGACAGTCTCATTTGATTCCTTCTTGACTATGTTGCATGTCTTTGATTCAAAAATTATCTTAAGTCCCTTGTCACATAGTTGGCTTATACTTAAAAGATTGTGCTTTAATCCTTCTACAAGCAATACTTCTTGAATCATGAAGTCATCATTTATTCTAATTGTTCCTGAGCCAAGAATTTTTCCTCTGTTGTTGTCACCATATGTAACATGGCCTTGAATTTTCTTGATGAGGCTTTGAAATTTTTCTTTATCACCGGTCATGTGTCTTGAACATCCACTATCAAGAAACCAAATTGATTTCTTGTGCTTGTAGATTAACTGCATCACAAACATAATAATTTAGGTACCCTTTATAGTTTTGGGTCCTTAGAAGTTAGTAGAAACAAGATTTCTCACCTTTATGGATAATAAATATGAATTTTAATGTCATTTAATCGATTATATACTCTCGTAATTAATTAACACCGCACAAATAATTTTTTTCTGAAAAATGAATTTGTTCTGTCATAATCGATTATGGCATGCCGTAATCGATTATGTCATAAAAAAATGTCATAATCGATTATGTTCTGACATAATCGATTATGTCTACGAGTAATTTAAAAAACAGAATTTATTACGCTGTTTCATAATCGATTAAATGCGAACGAATTTGTTTTAATGCAAGCAATTTTTATGTATGTGATTTTTAGGAATCTATTTAAATCTACCATTAGGTATGCCAACATGTTTTATAAAACATTTATTTGATGTATGACCATTTTTCATGCAATAAAAACAACTTAATCTATGTGAAGGATATTTAAAAGATTTTCTTTGAAAATTTTGTTTAGCTTGAAAATTTGTTTTTCTTGATTCTCTTACAAATATGATTTTGTGGGGTTCTAGACTTTTCTTGGAAGTGTAACCAAGTCCAGCTTTGCTAGAGCTCCTTCTTTGTATACTTAGCATATTATCAAGATTTTGTGTAGAGTCTGAAAATTTATTTAAAATTTTCTCTAATTTCAAAATTTCATTTTCAAGATGATTACAATTTTCACAAGGTTTGATAACTTCCTTATTTTTAGAAATTGATTTAAATTTTTCCAAATCCTTTTTCAAACCTTCATTTTCCTTTTCCACATGACTTGTTATATTTTCCAAAGCTTGAAAATTTTGTTTTAATGCCGAATGCTTTTTAGCCAAGTTATTAAAATTCATATAAATATTTTGATACTCCGCATGTAATTCATCATATTCATCATAAGAGTTTATGGAGCTTACCTTTGAGGTAGCTTCATCTTCACTATTTTCCATTAGACACAAGTTGGCCTCTTCCTCTTCTTCATTGCCTTCTATTGAGCTTTCAGAGGTTGTTGAACCGTTATCCTCCCATGCGATATATGCCTTTTTATTTGACCTGTATGGCTTCTTTGTTTTCTTTTTCTCCTTTTCTTTATCTTCCCTTTTGCCAAAGGGACATTCCGATTGTATATGACCGAACCGGTTGCATCCATAGCATTTATAATTTGTTGCCGGGTCTTTTTCTTTCCTTGTTGTTTGGCCCTTTTTCCTGTTCTTCATAAACCTGGAAAATCGTTTTACTAATAAAGAAATATCATTATCAGAAAACTCACCTTTATTGTCTTCCTTTTCTATTGATCTTTCAGGCTTGAATGCAATGTTTTTTACTTTAACTGTTTCTTCTCCATTCTTTAGTCTTTGTAGCTCCATCTCGTGTTCTCTCAATTTTCCGAAAAGTGTTGCTACATTCATCTTTGTCAAATCTTTAGATTCTGATATTGTGATGACTTTTGGTTGCCAATTTCTATCCAGTGACTTGAGAATTTTTGTGTTCAGCTCCTCATTCACAAAACTTTTTCCTAGTGCTTCTAGGTGATAGACGATATGAGTGAATCGTGTTTGAAAATCACTGATGCTTTCATTTTGCCCTATAGCCAGCAACTTGTATTCTTGGACGAGTGTGTTTTTCCTTTCTCTTTTCACTTCGTCCGTTCCTTCATATGTCACCTCCAATGTTTCTTTCGTCATTTTGCATCTTGATATCCTGTAAAATTCATCACGAGTTACAGTAGAAACAATAGCATTACGAGCTCTTACATCATATTGTGCTCGTTTGTTTTCATCTGGCGTCCATTGATGAAACGTCTTTGGTGTGGGTCCTTCAGCAAGCATCACCATTGGTGTGTAGGGACCATTTAGTACAACATCCCATACTCCAAAATCAAGGGTTTGTAGGAATATCTCCATTCTTGCCTTCCAAAAGGGGTAATTGTCACCTTCAAAGAGTGGTGGCCTATTGATTGATGCACCTTCCCTGTAAACCTGATTCTGCATACACATCTTAAGGATCTTTTAGAAATAATTTATCAAACCATGCTCTGATACCACTTGTTAGACAAAATGGCATCAAGAGGGGGGTGAATTGATGCGTTTTAAGATGTCACAAATAAATTTACCCTTTTTCAATTTTCTTGTTTATCTTTATTTAATATATTTTGATTAAGTGTTTAAGTGGAAGCAATAAATAAAGTAAAGAGATAAGGACAGAGAAATACACAAAGATTTATACTGGTTCGGGTATAGCCAACCCTACATCCAGTTCCCAGTCATCTCAATTTGAGAATGACTCCCCAATCACTATCTTTAGAAAATTCAATTACAATTGAATCATGCAAAAGAATAAACCTAAAGACTGAACACCTCTCTTGAATCCCTCGAGAGATGAAACACCTCCCTTGAAAAACTTCAAAGGATGACAACACACCTCTCTTGATCACACAAGAGATAAAACACCTCCCTTAACAATCACAAGGAATGAAAACTACACCAACTATGGTGTTTACAGATAATCAAACAATAATAGGAACAATATGACCTGGAAAGAGAGAATCCAAAATGGTAGCACAAACCGTTAGCTCCTTTCACAAGTGACTTAATCAAAATTGTAGAACAAAGATTGGAAACCTCAATATTTTCGTGCTCAATGTCAGTTCTATTCAATGTGTATTTTCCTCCTTGATTAGGTTAATTATAAAGACATTATTTTGAATTAAATTCAAAAAATAAAATTAATAATTTCGAAAATCAGTTTTAATCCTCTGAATAACTGAAGGAAAATCTTTGAGAAAATATGGGAAGAGGTTTACCTTTTTTAAAAATCAGTTTATATTTTAAAAAATATTTAATTTTGAAAATCTGTTGCAGATAATCGATTACGTTATGTCCATAATCGATTATGTGAGTGTCAAAAATGATATTTTTAAAAAGCACGACATAATCGATTATGTTTCCAACATAACCGGTTATAACAGAGCGACTTTTAAAAAATTAAGTATCATAATCGATTATGGTCTGGGCATAATCAATTATGTAGGCAAAAAATCAGTTTTATCCATTTTTTAAAAGATCACTAGTGAAGGAGTGCTTGATCTATGTTTTCCTCTTTTGATTTCTCTTATTCCAGAATGATTTGACATTAACTTCTTCAACTTGAGCTCCATTTCTTCAAATCTTCATTTTATGGTCTTGATTTGGCTTACTTGAGAATTCATCAAAACTTAATATTTAATCTTCAAAGAGTGATGACTTGAGCCTCTTTGGTAACATGGGAGTTGGCACATGTGCATAGATTGTATGGGCTATAAACAACATAACCATCAAGTATAGGCACCCTATCCTAAGACTTAATGACTTGCTAGATGAGCTACATGGTGCCACCATATTTTCTAAGATTGACATGAAGAGTGGTTATAATCAAATAAGAATCAAAGAAGGAGATGAATGGAAAACTGCCTTCAAGACAAAGCTTGGATTATATGAATGGTTGGTCATGCCCTTTGGTCTAACCAATGCACTAAGTACTTTCATGCAGCTAATTCATCATGTGCTTAGGACCTTTATAGGCAAGTTTGTTGTGGTTTATTTTGATGATATTTTAATATATAGTTTGTCTATAGAAGAATACATGCATCATGTGAGAAGGGTGCTTGAGACCCTTAGGAAGGAGACTTTGTATGCTAATAGAGAGAAGTGCATTTTTGGCATGGATCATGTAGTCTTCCTAGGGTTTGTGGTGAGCTCCAATGGAGTTCAAGTAGATGAAGAAAAAGTGGTGGCTATTAGGAATTGGCCAACTCCTAGGAATGTGAGTAAGGTGAGGAGTTTTCATGGGTTGGCTAGTTTCTATAGGAGGTTTGTAAGAGACTTTAGCACCATAGCTACCCCCTTAAGTGAAATAGTGAACAAGGATGTGGGCTTCAAATGGGGCATTGATCAAGCAAAGGCCTTTGCTAGTTTGAAAGAAAAGTTTATTAATGCACCACTTTTAGAACTACCCAACTTCTCCAAGTCATTTGAGGTTGAGTGTGATGCCTCTAATGTAGGTGTTGGAGCTGTCTTACTTCAAGAAGGCCACCCCATAGCCTACTTTAGTGAGAAGCTTAAGGGTAGTCATCTCAACTACTCCACCTATGACAAGGATTTGTATGCCCTTGTGAGAGCTTTGCAAACTTGGCAACATTATCTTCTTCCAAAGGAATTTGTAATCCATAATGATCATGAGTCCCTTAAATTTTTGAAAGGCCCAAGCAAGCTTAGCAAGAGAAATGCTAGGTGGGTAGAATTCATAGAACAATTCCCTTATGTCATCAAACATAAGCAAGGGAAGAGTAACATAATGGTGGATGCCTTATCTAGGTGTCACACTTTGCTCACTCTTTTTGAAACTAAATTTCTTAGTTTTGATCACATTAAGGAATTGTATCCTCATGATGATGACTTCTCTATAATCTATAGTGAATGCTCCAAAGGGGGTTACAAGGACTTCTACCTACACCAATATTATCTTTTCAAGGGTAGAAGGCTTTGCATACCCAAGGGATCCTTAATGTTAGCAATAATGACAGTACAAAATCCAAGAGGGGGGTGAATTAGGTTTTCACAAACTTTTTCTGGTTTAAAATAATTTTTCAGATTTTAGTCTCAATTCCAATTTCAAGATTCAGATTTTCCTTAATCTTTGATAAAAGCAATCGGGATAACAATTGTTAATAAGATCCAAATATAATAAAATAAAGAGAGAGGGAAAAAGAGAATGAACATAGAGATTTATACTGGTTCGGATTTAGTCAATCCTACATCCAGTGCCCAATCACCACAACACGTGATGATATACCCCACTATTTTTAAATGCAATTACAAATACCAATCCAGTGACAACATGTAAAAACAAATAAAGATAAATAGAAACACCTCCTTAGACACACTAAGGATGAACACACCTCCTTACGAAATTATTACAAATGAAAATTTTTAATATCGAGCGAGTCCGAGACCCAATATGGTAACTAATAATTTTTGAAATTATTTATAAGAGTTTTTTTAGTTTTGAAATGTTTATATTCTTAAAATATTCTATGAAATCTTACATTTTTATTATACCATATCATAGCAACATAACTATGTAAAATTTATCACATCATGAGATGAACGTGCAGCTTGCTGCAAAGGGAAATGATAACGATGCATATATTAAAGGGTTTAAACACATCAGATTTATTATATTCCTACAGATTTCTGAAAATGCCCCAAGCAGGCACCAAATCCGCGCCAAACAGTTGGGGAGTAATGAAAATTTTTATAATACCCCAGACATGAAATGTTTGTTCCAAACTCACATGATGGCCAATAGCCACATCCTTTGTTGTATATTTATTTCAACCACATACAACTACAACCTTTATTTTCTTGGAAACGCAAACATCATTTTTTAGAATGAGTAAGAATATGTTGCATAATGAGAATATGACCAAATGTATTCACTAGAAACCGATTCAGGATCTCAACCGGTAAAAATAGGGAGCAAAAACAAAGATGATACCTCTATTATGATGGCAAATGCTATCCGTGAACCCGTTATCCCTCTCTTCTCCTTTCTTTCTCGACAAACAAAACCCCTTTCTTGGCAAAGAAAGACCGACTACTTTTGTGCCTCTTCTAAAAAAACAGTAAGCCCCTCTTTGGAAAAGAAGTGTTAGCCCATTTTCCTTGAAAGAAGAACCTACTCACTCCTTCCGTAAAATCCTTCCTCCTCCCTCTTCTCTTTCTTATCCTCTTTATATACTCTTTTTCAGGACAGCCTTTAGACCCCCTATTGGCCCCACAATAAAACATTCTCCTTGAATATTGGTTCGGGCCTTGGGATTGTAAAATGGTCCCACTCTGCTACACGTTAATAATAATTATTGCTGAGGTGACTGAGACCTGCTCGGACCATTATTGTTGCTGCCGCTACGGTTCTAGCTATTGCTATTGCTACTGATAGAGGAGGTGAAGGGTGACCTCGATGAGCATGGATTGGCCGGAGATGTGGGGTCCTCGGTCGGAGATGTGGAGTCGTCGGCTGGAGATATGGGAGTTCGTGGTCAGAGATGGGTGGAGTCCTTGGCAGGAGAGGGTGGACTCCTCTGCTGGAGATGTGGGAGTCCTCGACAGGAGAGGATGGAGTCCTCGACAAAGAGAGGGGTGGAGTCCTCAACTGGAGATGTGGAGTCCTCGGCCAGAGATGGTGGAGTCCTCGACAGGAGATGGTGGAGTCCTCGACAGGAGATGGCGAAGTCCTCGGTCGGAGATGTGGGAGTCATCGGCTAGAGACGATGGAGTCCTCGACTGGAGATATGGGAGTCTTTTACCAGAGATGTGGAGTCCTTGGCCGGAGATGTGGATGTCCTCAACCAAAGAGGGGTGGAGTCCTCGGTAGGAGAGGGTGTAGTCCTCAGCTGAAGATATGGGAGTCTTCGGCCAGAGATGTGGAGTGCTCGGCCCGAGATGATGGAGTCCTCGGCCAGAGATGTGGATTGCTCGACCGAAGATGGTGGAGTCCTCGACCAGAGATGCGGAGTCCTCGACGGGAGGTGGTGGAGTCCTCGGCCCGAGATGTGGAGTCCTCGGCTCGAGATGTGCAGTCCTCGGCCCGAGATGTGGAGTTCTCGTCCGAAGATTTGGGAAACGAGGTTGTCGTAGATGAGGTCGGTGATGGATGAGAGAGTGTCTGGAAAAGAAAACTCGAGATGGGAGAGGATCCGATAATTTGACTGGAGAAGAGAAGGAGAAGAAGGAAAGTTTTTTTTTATATTTTTATTCTTTTTTTTAATATTTTTGCAAGTAAGTTTTACTTGTTTTTTTTTTTACAATTTTAAAGCTACCTAGACGAAATTGGGTGTTGACACAAGTGAAGAGAGAATTCAAAGAGTAAAGAGGGAACAGTGAGCATTGGATGGAGGGAAGAAAAAAGCATAAAAATAATATACTATTAATATGGAAGTTATGAATGTCATATTTTAAATGCACATTATGGCAGTTAATAATATGATAGTTGTAAATGTCATATTTTGAATATAAATTATGATAGTTATAAATTTGTTATATTATACAGTAAAATATAATGATTTTTTAGAACCACCACATTAAAATCGTCACTTTTAACACGATTTTTTGTAATGAATTATGTATGCAAATGAATTAAATTGAACATGCATCCACAAATAATTTAAACACATATCAAGGGAAGCACTAGGAGAGTGGCTCTGCCTATAATAGACTTGGTGGATGACAACTTAGAGGATCGTTGATCCTTCAAGCAAGATTATAGCAAGGCACACATTAATTAGTCCATCAAAACCTAGAAAAAGGGAGATGCAATGACAAGGTGAATTTAAAAACACAACAAATGTGTGCATCATCAAAGTAAACCCCTAACCTATAAACCAAAACCACTTCAATATCTATGAACCACAATATCTATTATGTGTGTTCTTACTGATAAAATGCAGAAACAAGATCTAGAGGTGGGTGAATAGATCTTTCGAAAAATTAGTCTATTAAAAACGTGATTTAACCTATTGATTTTTCATTTCTAGATTTATTTGAGTGAATTAAGATGCAGATTGCAAAACATAGAAATCAATAAAGTGCATAATAGAAAATAAAGAAGTGAACAGATCATTTATACTGGCTCACTCTTTTGCAATAGCTACATCCAATTACCCAACCACAAATAAACTTTCACAAATTAGAAAATTTGTTCTTACAAACACTTACAACCCTAGTAAGCATAAGAACCACCAAGAACACAAGTCTTGAACCCTACAAGACTTGTACCCAATCACTGCAAAACCCTACTGCAGTACCTCTAAATAACACTAATCTAGAAATGCACACAAAATACAATTCAAGAAACGAGATCACCTAGTATGTTTACAAGCAAAGATAAGATCTTAAAATTGAAGGTGATGTCCTATGCAACTTCTCAAAAACCAAATTCAATTATCAAGATCCAATTCTTGGATAGCCTACAAAGATTTTCTTGCTCAAAAAGGTTCTCTCTCAATTTGCGTTTCAAAAACATACGAAAAATTTTGTTTTAATTTTGTAATTCAAACTATTTATATAGAGAGAGGTTTTCATAAAAACTGATAGTTTTAACCTATTTAAAACTCGACTTAATATGTTAATTTTGCTTAACAGTAAAATTAATGGACCAGTTTAAATTTTTAATAAAATAAAATTTATCCAAAGTGTATAACACTTGAGCCAAAAACAATTAATCTATTGAAAAACAATCTCAACAGATTAATAAACTTGTCTTAAAACTATTCAAGATTTTAAGCATTTTTAACACATTAAATTGGTGCTTTAACCAATTAAAATTACAACTGAAGTTAATTTTAATACTTTAGAAACATTTTAACAGATTAACACGATCTTTTAATCTATTAAAAACATGCAGATGATCAAGATAATTTCTAAGATAGTTTTCATCAACAAATCCAAGACTATCAAATGATCATATAAATGGCTAAGTGAGAGATGCTTACAAGGAAACCTAGAAACTAAAATTACAATCACACAAGGTCTTCACAGGTGATGAATGCCTAGGAGGCATTGTATGTGTTTTGGGATCTCTCAAACATGTGTAGAAGCATAGGAAATCAAAATAACATGAAGATTATCATAAAAGAACATGAAAACCGAAATTCCCCCAAATGTTAGGGTTCCAATCGGTGCAAAATCTTTAAAACTTGAAAAGAAATCAATTCAACCGATTAAAATCAAGAACACATGCATAGGAAGGCATAAAATGAATTAAACTTGAATTTAATCAGTGCAAATGGCTAGAATTGATCCATATAGGTGCAGCACATGAAGAACAAAACAAGAACATGAAAAGGAAAACATGGAAGAGAGAAAGAGATGAAGAACACGCCACTTTTTAAGAGAAAAGATAAGTGCAAAAGACAATCACCACTTGAATTTAGGAAAACTCAAGATAAGATTCAAAGAAAATGAGGAATACCTCTTGAACTTCAAAGAGAATTGCTCTTGCAATGTATTCAAGCTTCAAAGTTATGTTACAAATGAGACTTACACCCTTATATAGAGGGGAAAACGAAAATGCATGCACATGGGTGGAAGGTGAATGGTTTAGGCCATGTTTGGAGATGCTCCCTAGCTTCCCAAATAAGGCCCTTCCCACTAAATGTTATCCTTATGTCCAAACACCCCTCCTCTTGTGTTTATTTGTGACAAAGTCATAAAAGAAACTAAACCATTTTTATTTTCAACGAATTTACAAGAACTATTGATATTTCTAATGTCTTCTTCAAGTTTCTTGTACATTCCTTTTGTTTTTCTTCCTTCCTTTTCTTCAAATCTTTTTGTAAGCTCTTTTTTCATAATTTCTTTTCCTTTTCTTCTTGTGGTGACTCCTCCTTGCATTGATTAAGGTTCTTCATTGAATGAGATCACATCATCCTCCCCCTCTTGAAAAGAATTCGTCCTCGAATTTGGGGCACCTACATCATACAAAGATAAATCACTCACATTAAAACTATTGCTTACTTCATATGTGGAAGGTAAATCTATTTTGTATGCATTGTCATTTATTTTTCAAAGAACTTGGAAAGGTCCATCCGCCCTTGGCAATAGTTTAGATTTTCTTTGAGTAGGAAATCTTTCCTTCCTCAAATGAATCCATACCCAATCACCAGGTTCAAATGTCATTTTCCTTCTTCCTCTATTGACTGACTTTGCATATTTTTCAACCTTCTTCTCAATTTGAGCTTTGATCTTAGAATGTAAATCTTTCACAAATTTTGCTTTTTCTAAACCATCACTACAGATCATAGCATCAAGATTGGGAAGAGGTAATAGGTCCAGAGGAGTCAAAGGATTAAATCCATAAACCACTTCAAAAGGAGAATGGGAGGTTGTAGAGTTCACCACCCTATTATAGGCAAACTCCACATGAGGAAGAAGCTCCTCCCACTCTCTTAAATTTTTAGAAATCAAACAACGAAGTAGTTGAGATAAAGTTCTATTTACCACCTCTGTTTGAGGGTGACATGTAGTAGAAAATAAAAGTTTAGTACCCAGCTTACCCCATAAAGTTTTCCAAAAGTGGCTTACAAACTTTGAATCTCTATCAGACACTATGCTATTTGGGAGCCCATGCATGCGCACTACTTCTTTAAAGAAAATATTCACAATGTGACAAGCATCATCCACTTTGTGGCATGGAATAAAATGGGCCATTTTTGAAAAATGATCCACTACCACAAAAATAGAATCATTACCCGTCTTGGCCTTTGGAAGGCCCAACACAAAGTCCATTGAAATATCAGTCCAAGGCATATTAGGAATGGGAAGGGAAGTATACAGTCCATGAGCTAAGACTCTAGATTTGGCCTTTTTACAAACAATACATTTATCACAAATTCTTTGTACATCTCTTTTCAAATGTGGCCAATAAAAATGCTCTTTAACAACTTCTAAAGTCTTTGTGATCCCAAAGTGTCCCATCAAGCCTCCTTCATGAGCTTCTTCACAATTAACATTCTTAAAGATCCTTGAGGAATACACAAGCAAGTAAATCTAAAAAGAAAACCTTCATGAATGAAAAATCCCTCTTTAGAACCTTTAGAACATTCTTGAAAAATAGAAGAAAACTCAGAATCATGTTCATACAAACCTTTAATATGTTCAAAACCCAAAAATTTTGTTGCAACCATAGTAAGCAATGTATGTCTCCTAGATAATGCATTTGCTACTATGTTGACTTTCCCTTCTTTGTGTTTAATGACATAAGGAAATTTCTCAATAAATTCTACCCATTTGGCATGCCTCTTGTTAAGCTTGCCTTGACTTTTCAAATACTTCAATGCTTCATGATCACTATGAATGACAAATTTTTTTGGAAGCAAATAATGTTGCCATGTATGCAATGCTCTAACAAGTGAATACAATTCCTTGTCATAAGTGGAATAATTCAAATGCCCTCCCTTTAACTTTTCACTAAAATATGCAATGGGATGATTTTCTTGTAACAAAACAGCCCTAATCCCAATGTTTGATGCATCACATTCAATTTCAAAAGATTTAGAAAAGTTAGGAAGTGCAAGAATAGGAGCATGAGTCAAAAGTTCCTTCAATTTTTCAAAAGCAAGTTGTTGCTCCTTTTCCCACTTAAATCCAACATCTTTTTTTACAATTTCATTTAAAGGAGATGCAATGGTACTAAAGTTTGGAACAAATCTCCTATAAAAACTAGCTAAGCCATGAAAACTCCTCACGTCATTGATAGTGGAAGGAGTAGGCCATTCTTGAATTGCCTTGATCTTTTCTTCATCAACCTGCACTCCTTTATCACTTATCACATAACCAAGGAATATAATATTATCCATGCAAAATGAACATTTTTCTTTATTAGCATAAAGTGAATATTGCCTCAAAGTACCAAGCACCATTCTAAGATGAGAAATATGATCATTCAAAGTAAGATCGTAAATGAGAATATCATCAAAATAAACCACAACAAATCTACCAATGAAAGATCTAAGCACATGATTCATCAATCTCATAAAAGTACTTGGAGCATTAGTAAGTCCAAAAGGCATAACCATCCACTCATAAAGTCCATGTTTAGTTTTGAAAGCGGTTTTCCATTCATCACCTTCTCTAATCCTAATTTGATTATAACCACTTTTCAAATCTATTTTCGAAAATATTTTTGAACCATGGAGTTCATCAAGCATGTCATCAAGACGTGGAATAGGATGTCTATATTTAATAGTAATATTGTTTATTGCTCTACAATCAATACACATTCTCCAAGAACCATCTTTCTTAGGCACCAATATCACGGGCATAGCACAAGGACTCATGCTTTCCCTTATCCATTCCTTCTCCAAGAGTCCCTCAATTTGTTTTTGAATCTCCTTTGTTTCTTGAGGATTACTCCTGTATGCGGGCCTATTTGGTAGAGTAGCTCCAGGAATTAAGTCCATGTGATGTTCAATACCTCTTAAGGGTGGAAGTCCCTTTGGAGGATCTTGAAAAACATCCACAAACTCTTCAATCACAGCCGCCACTTCTAAAGATGAAATAGATGGTGAAGAAAATGTAGAAGACAAGCAAACTTTGTTAGGCATAATTAAAAAACAAACTTTATTTTCATTAATTACCTTCCTAGCCTCTTTGGAGGACATGTAGAGGCTAGTTTTCTCCTTTTCTTTATTTTTGTTTTCATGTGCAGATTTGGATACTCCATGCTCATGGTTTGAACTTTTCTTTTCTTGCTCTCTTTTCTTTCTCATTTTGATTTGGTCCTCATGAACCTCCCTTGGTGTGAGTGGTTTCAAAACAATTTTCTTTCCCATGTGTTCAAATGAAAATTTATTGTTTAGGCCATCATGATACACTTTTCTATCATATTGCCATGGCCTTCCCAATAGTATGTGACTTGCCTCCATGGGAACCACATCACAAAGGACCTCATCTTTATACTTTCCAATGCAAAAGAAACAAGAGCTTGTTTGTCAACAACTATCTCCCCTCTTCACTTAACCATTGTAATTTATATGGTCTAGCATGAGATATAATGGGTAAACCAAGTTTTTCGACTAATCTCTTACTAGCCACATTTGTACAACTCCCTCCATCAATGATGAGAGTACACAATCTATCCCTTATGAGACACTTAGTATGAAAAATATTTTCTCTTTGGGTATCATCAAAATCTTTGGATACTTGACCCAACATGCGCCTCATAACCAATAAATCTCCCTCACTTGGAGGAATACACTCATCATCACTAGAGTTAGGTGAAGAAGAATGAGATAAAGACTTAGGAGAAGACTCTTGAGAAGTGTGTTCACTAAATACTTTTCCTCCTTTCAAGACCATGTTTCTTTTGGATGGACATTCGGATGCAATATGTCCATATCCCAAACATTTAAAACATTTTGTTGAACTTGATCTTGAAGAAGTTGAAGCATTAGGTTTCTCATTGGATTTAGAATAAAAAGACTTACCTTGGCTCTCGATTGGCTTTTTATGATCCTCCCATTTGTTTTTATTTTTATCCTTCCAAGAACTAGGATTATATGTCTTCTTTTGAGCTCCTCTCCTTTGAAGTTGTTTTTCCACCTTGGTGGCAAAATGCACCATTTGTTCCAAAGTGTGATACTCTTGCAATTCTATTACATCTTGAATTTCTCTTTAGAGACCATTGAGAAATATAACCATTGTGGCCTCCAAGCTTTCTTGAATTTCGGCCTTAGCCATGGTAGACTCCAAATCTTTGAAATATTCTTCAACACTCCTTGTTCCTTGTGTAAGCCTTTGAAGCTTTAGATACAATTCTTTCCTGTAAAAAGAAGGAACAAATCTATCTCTCATACACATTTGAAGATCATGCCATGAAGTAATGGTCAACCTTCTACCATTAAGAACTTCTTTTTGGATTTCATTCCACTATACCAAAGCATATTGTTCAACTTCAAGAGTAATGAGTTTAACTTGTATAAGATCTTCAAAATCATACACACTTAAAATTTGTTCAACTTTGGATTCCCATTCAAAATACAATTCGGGATTACTATCCCCAAGAAATTTAGGGAATTTTACATTGTTTTTGTTTAAACTTTCTTGATACAAATTTCTTCCTCCTCTTCTTGCTCTATGATAGGTGCGATGATGATCCTCATGGGATTCATCACTCTCTTCATGAGGAGTTCTTCTTCCTCTTCTCCTTCCCTCATATGCTTGCAAGTTGAGTTGAGTTTGGGCTATTTGTCTTATAAGTTCCTCAACTCTTGCATATAAGTGGGCATGTCTTGGAGACAAAGGAGGAGTTTCTTCATGACTAGACATATCTACACAAGAAAACAACAAACAACTACAAGTATGGATTAGCAAAAACACTTTATATGTCTCGGCCTTGGTGATATTAACTTGCAAAACCTCACTTTCTCTCACTTTAAGCAAATCTCTTAAAAGGTTTCAAGATGCTTCTTCAAAATCCAAGAACCCAATTTGGTATTCTATTCAAGTGAAAGATGTAATGATTGGCCAAAACACTTAGAGTTCCAAAGGCCAAGAAAACTACAAGACAAAACTTATAGGAATTTTAAAGACTAAAAAACTAGAAAGGGTAAAAGCAAGAAAGGGACACAAGAGAGTAATTATTAATATGACAATTTGGAACAAATAAAAAAACAAGAAAAGCACCAAGAAAAATGGAAAGATTACTCAAAAAATTTAGCACAAATTCTAGTCAAGATTTCAAGTGAAAAGAAGTTCACTAACATCCACAACTGATAGGACTAATTTGCCAAACCAATGACCAAGCAATCAATCAATGTGTATAGGCAAGGAAACTTGATTTTCTTTTTTATTTTTTATGCACAAGTATTTAACCAAGGCTTGTTGAATTTGGCCTTAGATTTCCTTTTTGTTTTAAATTGTGCTTTTATGTTCAATGCCTAAACACATCCACCAAGAGTTAGTCTCACAAAGTTTGAACACTTAGCTCCTAATGTTTGGAGTCCAAATGATCAATTCTAATCACAAGAAGTCCTAAAGAGAAATTGAAACTAAACAAATCAAGTAATACAAGAATTAGATGGTAAAGAAAACTTGACAAACATATGACTCAAAAACAACAAAAGATTACTCAAACTAGTGGCAACCAAAGACTAATGACTGTCATTTTATCAAACACTTCATGTGCATCAATTAAAAACAATTCATTAATCAAGACTAACCAAGAATTTATGACTATTGAACCAAACAAAAACAGATTTATAAACTTTTTTTTTCTTTTTTGCTGTAGTTTTTATTTTCAGAAAAAAAATCAAATTCATGTTCTTGATGTTTTTGATCTCCACACATCATGTTTGATACCTTAGAGCTCTGATACCAAATGATAAATTCCTATGAGGCATTGTATGTGTTTTAGGATCTCTCAAACATGTGTAGAAGCATATGAAATCAAAATAACATGAAGATTATCATAAAAGAACATGAAAACCGAAATTCCCCCAAATGTTAGGGTTCCAATCGGTGCAAAATCTTTAAAACTTGAAAAGAAATCAATTCAACCGATTAAAATCAGGAACACATGCATAGGAAGGCATAGAATGAATTAAACTTGAATTTAATCGGTGCAAATGGCTAGAATTGATCCATATAGGTCCAGCACATGAAGAACAAAACAAGAACATGAAAAGGAAAACATGGAAGAGAGAAAGAGATGAAGAACACGCCACTTTTCAAGAGAAAAGATAAGATTCAAAGAAAATGAGAAATACCTCTTGAACTTCAAAGAGAATTGCTCTTGCAATGTATTCAAGCTTCAAAGTTATGTTACAAATGAGACTTATACCCTTATATAGAGGGGAAAACGAAAATGCATGCACATGGGTGGAAGGTGAATGGTTTAGGCCATGTTTGGAGATGCTCCCTAGCTTCCCAAACAAGGCCCTTCCCACTAAATGTTATTCTTATGTCCAAACACCCCTCCTCTTGTGTTTATTTGTAACAAAGTCATAAAAGAAACTAAACTATTTTTATTTTCAACGAATTTACAAGAACTATTGATATTTCTAATGTCTTCTTCAAGTTTCTTGTACATTCCTCTTGTTTTTCTTCCTTCCTTTTCTTCAAATATTTTTGTAAGCTCTTTTTTCATAATTTCTTTTCCTTTTCTTCTTGTGGTGACTCCTTGCATTGATTGAGGTTCTTCATGGAATGAGATCACATCAATAGGCTTCATTAAGGTTGACTTCATCAAATCTTCAAGGCTTTGATCAACCAAAAAGCTTCACTCTCATCACTTACATTGCCAAATGTGTTCATCAAACCATTGTACCTTTGTTTCCATTGTGTGGAGGAGCAGTCCCAATGATAATGATGGTGTGTGTTTCTACTTCCAGCTTCCTAGACTTTCCAACTTAAAACAAATTGTTTATGATTGCAAGGCTTGAATGTGGCTACTTGGCATAAAGGTGAGTGGGGTTCGAATGAATAACATGGGGTTGGGAGAAGTATACCTAGAGTTTTCAAATTTGGGGTTTTCAAAACTATGGTTAAATTTAGTGAATAGGAAATGCTATGAACCATGACTACAACAAAGGCAAAGAATTTTCTTAGCAAGAAAAGGAATTTGAAAACCTTTTAGAGAATATGAAATCGAAGACAAATAAAAATTCTAGTTTTGGGGATGAAAAAAATTAGAACGAATAAGGAAGGAAGAAAATCAGAATGAAGAATAACAATTAGTATTGAGGAGAAAAAGAGAAGGAAGATTAAGACACGACAAAGAAGAAGAACCTTACTAAATTGAAATGAAATACATGGAGATTTTATTTTATTAACTTTTTTAATAAAATATTAATTATTTAAATACATATGTAATATCCTTACGTAAATAACCACTTAACTTACCTATGAATAAGATTATGAATACCTACGAATAAGATCCTTCAAAACTATTCCTACTTCATGGCGCCAACATTTTCTTACATATTAAATTTGTATCTAAGTAATTTAGGCTTATATACAAGAAAATTTGAACGTAATGTGTAGTTTCGTATGGATTTAAATCTGTATATAACATTGATTTTATTTATAGATCTATATTCGTATGTAATGATATAATTGGTAGGTAAATGAACAATTTCTTGTAGTGTGATTATTTTGATGCATAGAGGAACTTGTCCATTCATATTTCCTCCCAAGTTCACAAAAGGCATATTTTCATCCCTTGTATTCATATGGGGTTCAACATAAGTAGTCACAAGGCTACTCATTATTTGCATCAAAGTCATCTCTTGATTATTATTAATCATTGGAATATGTGAACCTATTTTCGGGACTGAGAGATTATCACTAGTCCTAATAGTTTGCCTTTCAATACTTTGATTTGTCATATTATTATTTAGAGGCACTATCAAACTAGTCATAGTTATCAAACTCTACATACTTTAACTTGATATAGTTATTCGACCACTTCTTAATCTCATACACCTTAATGAAGTCTTTAATACACTCTTTAAAACTAGTCAATTTATGAGTAGATAATCTACATGAGTCCCATTGGGCATTGCCAATTTGTTTGAGTGAATTTGATTCGATGACAAGTTTTAAAAGGAATAAAATCAAATCACATTTCCATTGCAAACTCTTATTATTTAGACTAGCAATCTAAAAAGTGTTTAAATACAAAATTAACAAAGAACAAATAAATTTCATATAAGACATTCAACATTCATTTTATGATTAAAAAATTAACACAAAATTAAGTTGTACACCAAATTCATCACAAATTAATTTAATAAATATATCTAATTCACTAATTTTCTTTTGAACATGAACCTATATTAAAAACTCATACATTTTAAATAAACAAACATTAACAATACCAATTAAGAATATTGAAAACAAATTGTAAGAAAAAACTAAATTAAATGATTGGAAAATTGAAATTACTTAAAAAAGTAATTTGCTTTCAAAAATAAATATTGGAAATATAAATGATTGTAGACGTAAATTTACAAGGAATTTAAATGCATGAAACTAAATTACTAAGGGTAGAAGAGAAATTGATAAAAAAAATCAATGAAAATAGTAGCCTACATTACCATAAACTTCACTAGATTAGTCATTATTTTGTTCATAACTGAGTGTCAATTTATGAATATAATTTGTCACTTTTATTTCTAATACAAACGTCCTATTTATACTTTTTATTATTTGATTGTTATTTCAAAATAAATTAAAATAATAATAAAAGAAATTACATAATAATTTGTTTCACTTGCTTTTAAACCTATCATATTTCATGCTTTCTAATTGTTTTTATCATAAATATCAATATGTAATTGCTAAAAACGACCTTTCTGCAATTATAAATTTTCTTCAATTCATTTTCTTCAACTATCTTAGATCCTTATACCTTCTTTTAATTACTTTACAATTGTTTCTTTCTTTCTAAATCTTACCTTTTTTTTTCCATTTTTCTTATTTGTCAATGCTTTTAAATGGACACTTCACTCTGGACAACATTAATTATCTATTTGGGCAACATTAATTATCTACTTGTAGTTTTGAATTTTTCCATTACTTCATGTTTGATTTCTTTCTTTTATAAAAGCTCAATAATGAATAACATATTCAAACAATAAGTTTCCTTTTCTCAATCTTTTATCACATTTCGATGAAATAATTTAAAATCGTTATGAATATCATGGATGAAAAAGGATAAAAGATGAAGAAAAAAAAAAGAAATATGATCACCAAAAATCAGCCATGATTGCACT
The DNA here is from genome assembly GCA_030347555.1 of Lablab purpureus. Taxonomy (NCBI): domain Eukaryota; kingdom Viridiplantae; phylum Streptophyta; class Magnoliopsida; order Fabales; family Fabaceae; genus Lablab; species Lablab purpureus. The sequence goes on along the minus strand of CM059256.1, from coordinate 21,569,218 downwards.
CAAGGAAATATTTTTTTACCAAAAATAATACTTTAATAATCCATCTCCGTTTGACAATCCATCTTTTATTTATAAAAGTGTCTAACAATAAAGATTAATATTGTTAATATTGTAATTGTTTAGAGTCAATCAAATATAAATGGAATATAATTTTGTAAAAATTCTCAAAATATCATGGTATTTTTTGGTGATGGGTTAGAAAATGGATAAGGATAGTTACTTGTTGAAGAAAGGTGGAAGGAGAAAAAAGAATGCAGAAGGCAAAAACAATATAATATAAATAGTGCACCCAATTGTCATGTGGTTGAAATAAATCCAACCGAGAAAAATAATAACCCAATGGTAAACCATAGTATTGTTATTGACCTACATCATGTTTTAATCATATTATTGGGCCATATGGTCACATATGCTCCAAATTTCCATGTTTTGTTAGCATCTAGACAACCACATGTGGATCATCATCCTCGCGCAAAGACTTGGACGACCATTCCCAGGCTCCTAGAGTACCAGTTCCAGACAAAATTTCATCTTTATAATATTATTACTTTATTTGCTCATAAAATAGACAAAATTTCATCATAACCTACACTACCCTTCTTCATTTCTACAAATTTTATAAAATAACTGAATGTGCTACCTCAAAATGGAATAAGATATGGAAGTGCAAGGCTCGGGAAAATTAACACCTAAATGTGTTACATCCAATAAAAAAATACATAGGTTGGCAGATTTTTTTTAAAAAAAAAATAGTATCAAACATCATTAAGATAAATAAAAAAACCAATTTAAGAAAACACAAACAAAAATTATTGGGACACCAAGTACAAATTACGAAATGTATACACCCAATGAGAAATAATAAGAAAAATATAAGAAGCATAACATATGATAAGTAATGTGATGATGAAGAAAAAATGAAATAAAGATGAGAAATGCAGAAAAGAGATAGAAAAAATAAAATAAAAAGGTTGAGAAAGTAAAAGTAACCTCCAGTTTATAGGGAAAAAAACAGATAAATATTATCCCTGGAAATTATATTTCTTCTCTTTCACATTATAAGGTGTAATTTGAAAGAAAATCTTGTTTCATAACATAAGACGCATTTTAGAATTCTAATAACTTTATTTCTTTTTTTTCTTTTATATATCCTTATTAATCACATTATTATTTAGTAAAAAGAGAAATTAAATATCAGGAACTAAGAATTAATTTCCTTTTATTAGTCTGACTCTTCATCTTTTATCATCATCTACTAATATTATATTTTAATTTTTGTATTAAAGTTACAGTATCAACTCATTTTAATTCACTATTTCTAATTACAATTTGGTGGAAATTGAAAATTTTAATTGAAATTTTGAAAATAAAATTTAAGCATAGTCATTTACAATTTAGTAGGAATTAAAAATTTTTATTAAAATTTTAAAATAAAATTTAAGTATAGTCATTTGTAATTTGATGGGAATTAAAAATTTTGATTAAAATTTATTTAAAATAATTATTAGTTCTGATTTTAAATTATTTAGAAATGATTCTGAAATTATTTCAAAACTGTTAAAATTTTAATCTCAATCAAATTATAATTTTATTAAAAAATTAATTTATTTATAAATACTTCTAGTTAAATTTCAATTAATTCATTTAATAGTAATTAATAAAGATAAAAATAAAAAATTTATAAAAAATTAAACAAATTAATTATTAATTATTTTTATTAGTATATAAGAATTTCAGAATGCAGAAAATATAATATATACAGAAACTAAAGTTTGAATGAAAGACTTAATCATTCTAATATGGTAGTACGAATTCACCCCTTTACACATTAAAAAAAAAGACCACATAAGTAAAATCCAAATAAATATTTGACGCAATTTCGTACAAAAAACCTATTTCTTTTCTTCCTACAAATATGGTGGACACGGTTCGGAATTGACACCCACTCACGAACAGAAACAATCCTTTTGTCATACACAGAGGTAAAGTATTCTCTCGTGGAATTAACACAACAAGAAAAATAATTACACCTTAAAATCTTATGAAGATTGAAAAAGATACATAACCATGCAATATACGAGAAGTTTATGTTAGCCACTAATCTTATTTGACCCTATCGAATCGAAAATCTCAGCAAGTGTTTTATCTCAATTGTACTTCTTTACTTTTCGTCATTATCAACCTCTTCTCCTTTACCACCATCATCAACCTCCTTCTTCTGCTGTTCCTCTTTATCTTTGGCCTCCTGTTCCTTCAGTGTAGCCTCTTTGGCTTCCTCTTCCTTCTTTTTGGCCTCCAGTTCCTGAGTTTCTTTCTTCTTTCTTAGGAAATCTATAAGCTGTTTAAGACAAGTTTCAATGTCGCTGCTCTTCAGAAGCTGTTCTGCCACTTCAGCTGGAGTCACCTGGGTTTTCTGAATTTCTTCCTCAATCTGTGGGAAGAGATCATGTTCTTTGATTCCGAGGTAATTGGAAGTTAGCTGCCTAAAACCACAGGGAGTGCAATAGGACATGTGAATATGAACATCCATGCGACCAGGGCGGAGCAACGCAGGGTCAAGTTTGTCCTTGTGGTTTGTTGTGAACACTATTATCCTCTCATCCCCACAACTTGACCATAACCCGTCAATGAAATTCAGTAACCCCGACAGTGTAACCTGCATGTGGAGTAGAAACTTTTAGGATGACAATAATGCACAGGCATAAAAAAAAATCCAAGTGAACATGATAAATCAATTTTACGCATCCACCAACTACACTGCGCGATCGCCAACACCAGAACAGAACAATTAGGAAGAATCACTTTAGTTTAGCAGAGTGAGAATATGTTTAACACTTACAAGAATACATATAGTTAACTTCGTCTAAAAGGATCGTTTAATTTATCAAAGCAATCCCATTGTAGAGGGTAACAGTGACTGAATTCATGTTTGTTGCGATTGGTATGCAAAACCATGATTCGGATCAAATCCATCCAAAGTTTATACTTTTTACGGACAACGACAGAGCAAAACCAGAGTAACTGACCTTCTCACAAAAGACAGAACAAAATCACAAAAAGAACAAACTTTGTGGTTCTAATAAATATTTTCAATTTAAGAAAAAAAGGAAATGAACAGAATCAATTTTCCATCCTATAACCCACACGTGTCGCAGCAGAACTTTATCCTCTCTTTTTCTGTGAATCTATAATCCCATCAAACAGGATCAAACTTTATAGTTTATCCTCACTTCACTTAATCTAAACGTTTAAAACCAACAAAAAAGGAACAAGTTTCCAAGGAATAAAAGGCAAAGGGAGAGAACAAGGAGGGGAGAAACCTGTCTGTCGTTATTATTTCCAGAGGAATCTCTGGACTCCGCTCTGCGATCGTGAAACTCAATAGTGCAATCAATGTCCTCAACAACGAGAATGGACCTATTAGCCATGGCAATGAGCAACCTCCTGAGATCGGAATTGGACTGCAACTCGGTGAGCTCCAAGTCATAGACATCAAACCGCAAGTAATTAGCCATAGCAGCAATCAAACTGGATTTGCCTGTGCCAGGAGGGCCATAGAGCAAGTACCCTCTCTTCCAGGCCTTCCCAACTTTTCTATAATACTCCTTCCTCCTCACAAACCTCTCCAAATCCCTTACGACAAACTCCTTCACGTCAGGCTCCAGAGCCAGCGTGTCAAACGTGGCGGGGTGGTCCAGTTTGATCCCCGCCCAGGCGTCGTTGGGGTTTCCATACATGGAGTTGTAATCGAAGGTGAAGATCTTCGAGGCCTTCGTCTGCTGCTTCAAGGACTTGGCCTCCCCCAGAATGAAGGGAAGGTAGGTGTTGAGGACCATGTCTTTGTGCTTCTTGTGGAAGCTCAGTTCCAAGGACCGAACCTCCGATTTCAAAGTGGAGTTCAGGTCGCGCGGGTTGTGGAAATGTCGGGTCTCCACTTGACGGCACACCAGGACCCAGTTAAACTTCACGCCGTTAAACACGTCGTTGAGGCTCTCGCCGCGTTCCATTGTGAGCACGAAGGTGTCATCGGTTTCGGGTTTGGTCACCTTCAGTCTCTGCGTGGAGGGGGAGATTTTGGTGCCGAGGTATGTCTCCGCTGCCTCGTAGATTTGGTTGCTCGCGAGGCCGTCGAACTCCTCGATCACCATCGTTGTCTCCGATGAGAACCGCGACAGCGCGCTGCGGAGGCCCCCGCTTACGTACGACAGGAACTCCGGCGGGAGGAGCTCGCTTGCCACCGAGCGAATCACCACTGCCGTGGCGGCCAGCGAGGCCGCCGTTGAGAGGACCACCTTGGCGGTGGCGAGGTTTGAATCGGGCTTCGAAGAGGAAAGAAACGACATTGTGGCTTATTGGTTTGGGAAGAGAAACGGTAGTGGCTATCAGTGTGAGTTTTCGTATTTATATTCAAGTATATACGAGTGTGTGTGAACGAAAAATGTGTTTGTGTTTGATTTTTGAGAGGGGAAAATGCGGAGAAGGAACAAGAAGTGGGGTCTCGGCGACCGGTGACCGCAACCAACGTATTTGACTGACTCCGTCGACTTGCAGAGCAAGATAAGACCTTTATCTTTCTTAATTTACTATATAATCTATTTATTTCTTCAAGGGTCTCTGGGATTTTTTTAATACATGTTTTTTTATTCTACAAATATTTTCATTGTTAACTAATATACTGTGTCAGAAACTATACACTAAAAAACAATATAGTATATTAAACTTCTTAAAATTATAAATTTTTGTTGGAATAATAAAACATGAAAAATAAAAGAGAATTACTTTCTTAATAAAAATTAAACTATTTTTAATTTTAATTTTAATTTTATTAAAATATAATTTAACAAAAATCTCAATATAACTTTAACTTCTTCTTTAAATAAATTAGACTATTAAATATACAAAAGTAGAATATAGTAAAAAAGTAAAGAGAATAAAGATAGAGAAAATCACACAGAGTATTTATAAGAGTTAAATATGATTTTCATTCCTATAAAATACATAATATGTTAAAATAGTCCCTGTAAAATTTTTTGGGTTTGTTTGGTATCTACAAAATTTAAACCTGTTATTTTAGTCCAATTTTTTAACGGAACATGGCGAAAGTTGACATGGCAAACGGAGTGGTGACGTGTGAGGTGTTTACATTGACACGTGTCGTGACGTGGACACCCCGTAGACTTTAATTTGCACATGGTTTATAAATTAGTTTGCACGAACACAACTTGAGGTGTTTAATATGTTTTTTAAGTTAATTAATTTTTATCAATTTCCATCAGCATGCCTCAACTTCAACAATGACATCAGCCTCATCTTCTGCAACGACATCACCCTCAGCTTTAGCAACGAAATCAGCCTCATCTTCTGCAACGACATCACCCTCAGCTTCAGCAACGACATCACCCTCGATAAATAATTGCACTTCTTCATTTGAGCTTGTGGCAAACTTACACAATTTCATTGCGTCTTTGTCATCTTTGAACTGTCTCAACTTCTGAAATGTTTCATTTTGGCCTTTCCACTGCAGCTTCAGATTTGAGACATCCTTCACTCCGAATTCCTTGACAAGATCAAGCGCTTCAAAATAGCTCCAACGATCAACATCAAGGCCATACAAAGTATGGATTTCACCTCCCTTATAATCAATTGTTGGGTCTTTTACCCAATACCCCCTAAGATTGATTTCTAGGGAAAAAGACATTCTACAAAAAAAAACAAATCAATCAGATGAAGAGCGCATGAAGAACGAAACCGTAAAAAGGGAAATTGAAGTAATGTTGAAGTAATGGTAATACAATAAAAATCTTACCTCTTCAGAAGTAACTCTTTCAGAAGAACAACAATGTTAAAGTAATTCTTTCACGCCGTTCTTCCAAACCCTAATTTCGAACCATAATCACAATAAACCCTAACTCACGACGAAACCCTAATCAAACCCTAATCACCCTAATTCAACCACCTTCTCTCACGATCAAACTGTCATCACCTTGATTCGAGCAGATTCCCTCACTTCCCTCACTGTTACATTGCAACCCTACTCACTCACTTCACATTCTCGAACACGAATGAGGGGCGTAGAGGAAAACCATTTTCATTAAAATTCGAATTGATTTAATATTAATTAACTTAAAAAACGTATTAAACATTAAAAAAATGTTATAAGCCACGTGCAAACTAAACGTCTACGGGGCGTACACGTGACGACACGTGTCAATGAAACTTCTCACACGTAGCACTCCGTTAGCCACGTCATCTACCGTTAAAAAATTGGACTAAAATAACATGTTTCAATTTTATAGATACCAAACAAACCCAAAAAATTTTATAGGGACTATTTTAACATATTATGTATTTTATAGGGACGAAAATCATATTTAACCCTATTTATAATAGTTTATGTAAAAAAGATAAGAAAGATTAAAAAACATCTCCTTTGTGAAGAATAAAGGATGAATAATACTTTTTTTGAGATCACAAGAATAAAACATCTCCTTTTATAGTCACAGTAAATGATGAAACAAACCTCTTTTTACGGTCACACTAAATGATGAAACAAGTTGAATCACTAGATTTTTAACAAGTTTAAACAGAATAAAAATACTTATGTTTTGTATTATTTTTTAGAGTTTAAACCCTTATCACAAGAGTGTCCAGTTTTTAGAAGAATACCAAAAAAATTTTCGCAAAAACAACTAGAATAATCGATTATTTAAAGAAATAATCGATTATTCCAAATAGAAATTTGAACTTGTGTGTGATAATCGATTATCATACGAGATAATCGATTATTATACTTATGATAATCGCTTATTCAAAAACAACATGTTTTTAAAAGCTTTTTAAAACTTTGATAATCGATTATTAAAATATTAATTACTTTTTACGAATATTAAAGTTTATTTTAGGAAACATAGAAAGTATTGTATATTGTTTGAGTTCTTTATTGTAATTATTATAATTATAAGAAAACATATATATATATATATATAAATATAAATTTTCAACTTCTTATATAAGTATTTCAAGATTTGATATCTTTCTCTATAGATTTATCATATCAAAATATCTTATTCTTTTTTAGATTAACAATTTTTAATAAATTGCAATCAATAATAAAAAGTATGTCTGATTGAATATATTTTTAATATTTAAAATAATGTAGAAACATGTTTTTTTTAACGAAATATAAAACTAAGACATAATGGTTGAATATGAGATGGATTTCATATTATTTTTTATTTTTGATAAAAATTAACTGAGGAAAAGTGGGTAAACCAAAATATATTTCTCATACTTCTTTTAGAGTCGGATTACAATTTTGGTAAACTATTTTAAGCTAAATTTTTGTTGAGAAAAACCGTGACGATAGGTGGTAAAAATTAATTAGAATTTAGTGATGTCCTTTTAGCTATGTTTTAGCATTTTCGAACCTCGCCAACTTAGTTAAAAAAATCTTATATTAGAATTTAAATAATTCATTATAAATCTAAAATACAGTTATATATATATAATACTGTATTTATTATTTTCTGAATTTTAATATAAATATTTTCACTTTTTATACATTAAATTTTTAATAAAGTGATTATGTAATGAAAAATTCAAAGAACATTAATAAAATTAAAATAAAAGGCCAAATATATTTTTCTTTTTTATTTTTAAAAAAATTCTTATAAGTAATTAAAAAATATTTTATCAATTTTTTTAATTTTTTTTTAAAAATTAAAAAACAGACAAAGAAATTGTCCTTAAACCCTAATTATTATATACTATTGACATTTTCCTTTTTCATTATTCACGCAACATTCATTGAATTTTTTATTTAAACAATATTATTTCTTAAAAAATTTATACATACATATACGTATTCACATTATTTAACCTAATTGAAATGTTTTACTTAAATAATAATATTATTTTAAAAAATTATACATATATATTCGTGTTCACCTTTAGACACATTGACATTAATTATTTAAATGGATTTGATTATTATAGCAGGTTAAAATTTGGTTTTTTTAAAGTCGAACTCTAATTTTTATTTAAAATTTTGAGTGTATGATAATACGGGTTGGCCTATCCCACATAGACTCACCTTGTCTCTGATCTATAAAAAATGGGCTAGTATGCTCCAGTCTACATAAATTTTGTGGGTTAATTTTGTTGGTCTGCCCCGCATAGTTTTTGGCTCATAGACCTACGGGCAAGCCCACATAACTAATAATTTTTTGTATTATATGATATTGTTATATTTTTTTTCTATTCAAATTCATAATGCATTCAATTTCATTTCTAACATTCCATGTACATTGAAAAATTGTTAGTACTCCTAAAAATATCCTAAAACTGCTAGAAAGCACCCTAAACAAAGAATTTGAATATAAGAATATGTATTAATCAATCCATTTTGTTTAAGTGAACTTTTTATTTAGCAAGTAAATATTCATATGTTAAAACAAAGAAAAACTAATTGAACTAATATTGCATTGTAAATAGAAATTAAAATTATTAAATAAATAGAATTTTTGTTTTGCGGATTAAATGGACCAACGGGCTCAAATGCTCAATCCGCTCCACGTTTTTTTGTAATGGGCTGGCAGGTCGGCCCACGTGGCCCGTCCCACTTTGTCATCCATACTTGAGTGTCATTTACTCTAGAAGAATTTAGTCACGTGAGAACCTAGTTCCATGCAAGGTTTTTTTATTTTTTTTATACATTTTAATTATATAATATTATTTATTATATATTTATTTTAAAAGTTAAACATTATATTATATATTATTTAATTTAATTTTTATAGTTTGTTTTTATTCATATTATACTATAACTATATTTTATTAAAATAATTAAAATAATTTTTTAAAAAAATTAAAAAAAAGATAAATAATAAATAATAATAGTTATTAAAATAGACATTAGTTTTAGAGTTTAGGAATTAATACTTAAGTTTTTTCAAAAATATTGTAATAGTTAATAAATAATTATAATTATAATTTATTAGATTTAGATAATAATATTTATATTTAATAATAAGGATGATTTGTATTTATTATATCGAAATAAGAAATAATAATTAAATTTAAATTGGGAGTTGCATGAAAGATATTGAATAAGACTATTAAAAATATTATAAGTAACATATACTAAGGACATGAAGTGGATGCATGAGCATTGTTTAGACAAGTTTTTTTGTACAAATAGGATCTGACAATAAGAACATTTTTTGTTTGATTTTGTTGCTATCTAATGTACATCTCTGTTCTTATTTTGCTTTACTTAAGTCAACCTTTGGAAGTTCTTTTCATTTCAGGGTTTGGATACAAAATTGGGTCTGTGCAAATTGGTCTCTCCAAACTGTCTTTCGTAAACCTTAAAAACTTCTTCTAAGGAATAAACTAGTGTATTGTACATGTTAAAGTCATGGTGTGCATGTTTGCATGTTGTAAGTACGTGCAAGTAATGCATGTGAACCTTTTGGAACTTGCCATAACACCACAACTCGTCCGACCTTATTGTAAATCTCCTTGTTGGTCGTAGTTCTCTTGGATGACTAGTCTCCTCCACTACAAATCTAATGTTTGATCTGTCAAAGGTGATCACTCTATGGGTGTTTGCCTTTGACTGTCCATCTTGCAATGTTTGGATGCGACTTTCGAGTACATAGAACTAGCTCTAATCATGGCATCTACCTTTGTGCCTTTTTTCGTGAAGAATGTGTATAGGCATATGGAATCAAAATAACATGTAAAATTGCATGGAAGAACATGAAATCAGATTTTTTCCCCAATTGTTAAGGTTCAAATTCGGCCCACACTTAAAAATTGCAAAACAATTCAATTCAACCGATTAAATTGAAGATAGTACCCATAGGAAGCCATAGAAGATGAAACCAATGAAATTAATCGGTTCAATTGACTTAGAAATGTCAAAAACGCAACCAACCCCTTTGTTATGGGTTTCAATCGGTAGAATTCAAGGAAAACAAGTTTTGAGATGTTTGAACTGATTAGAATCAAGATACATGTCATAGGAAGCCATAGGAAGTGAAAACAAGCATTTTAATCGGTGGAAAATGGATTAAAATGAAGATATATGGTGCAGCTATGAAGAACAAGTAAGAACAATCAAAGAGAAAACATGGAGAAGACAAGAGAATGAAGAACACGCCACTTTCATAAAGAAAGATAAGTGCAAAGGACAATCACCACTTGAATTATGGAAAACTCAAGATAAGATTCTAGAAATGAGGCTTACCTCTTGAACTTCAAAGAGAAATAGCTCTTGCTCTCAATTAATCTTCAAAGTTATGTTACAAATGAGACTCACACCCTTATATAGAGAGGGGAGCACGAAATTGCATGCACATGGGTGGAATTCTAAAAGGTTAGGCCATGTTTGGAAGATGCGCCAAAGCTTCCCAAACAAGGTCCTTGTTTTTTATGCTATCCATGTGTCCAAACAAGTAGCCTCTTATTTCTATTTCAAAGAAAGACACTAAACTAACTCTATTTTTATTTACAAGGAAATTAAAAGAGCTATTAATATTTTTATTCTCTTCCTCAAGCTTTTTGTACATTCTCCTTGTTTTTCTTCCTTCCTTTTCTTCAAAAATTCTTTGTAAACTTTTCTTTCATATTTTTCTTTTCTTATTTTCTTGTGGTGACTCCTCCTTGCATGGGTTGAGGTTCTTCATGAATTGAGATCACATCAGCGTGTATGTTGTCATGACCATGGAAGAAATAGACAGGTTCCTTGTTTTCAACAAAAAATTAATGGACTCCACTAGGTTTGTTGTCATGTGGTCCAATGTCGTCCATATTGTCACGAAAAGATATGTTATCAACTAGCACACTACACAATGTTTTGAAACCTACCAACTAATGACTTCAACATTTTGTATTCAAACAAGAAAACAAAATGATAAACGTAATCAGAAACCCAATAAAGAAAGTGTTAGACTACAATAAATATTACCTCAATATGAAAACTATCTCAACTATTAAATTGAATTAATTGAACACAAACCATCCAATTTTATGGTTAAGGGTTTTTACAAGTTGTCATTAAATACCACTAATGCGAATTTATAGCCAATACACTTTCATTATGCAATATATTATTCTTATTATCATATTCAAAGTTTAGATGGTGACTTTGGAACATCAAGCACCGAAGATTTCACAAATTCTTACCTAGTTATTGTGTTTGCAAATGGAAAGATAATCCACATCAACAAGAGTATAAGCTTTCAATGTCCATCTCCAAAATTATTTAGTATCACTAATGATTGCACATTCATTGACCTCAAACAAAGAATAGGTCATCCATTAGTCATTTCTAAGGATACGCAGTTCAAAAACTTGTATTATTGCAAACCAAATATGAATGATGAGAGTTTAATTTCTTATGAAGTTATTCATGTACTAATAGATGTTCATGTATTGCAAATGATTTCCTAGAAATGTAATTATACAATTTTTTAAGTTTATGTCTAGTCTTTTAGAACAAGAAAAGAAACGATCACGCTTATTAACCCACCAACCGCAAGCTCTCATCAAACCCTCAATCCTTCACTACTAGTAAAGCCAAAATTTATTTTGGTGAACTTGTCCAATATGCAACCATTATGAAATCTCTAATAAAGTTATAGGTTTATGTATAAAAGTTTATATCTAAGAAAAATGTTTATTCAATACAACTAGAGTTTCAATCAGCTCTTTTATAAAATAAGTGAGGTTTTAGGTTATGGTGATAGAAAAAAGATTATAAAAATAAACTATTAACAACCACCACGAGTTATCAATCATCAAATAGTTTATGACTTCATTGAAATCGCAACTAATCAAGATGTGCGACAAATAATAAGACAATGAAAAAACATTTGAACTTCCATCAAGTGTTCAACGAAATCTTATATGGAACAAGATTGACTTATTTGTTAAAACTATAGACATGCGTCTGCCAATATCTGAAGAACAAAAATGTGATTACAAAAATAATTTTTACATCGACAATAAAGGAAGACAAAGAAAAACAATTTTAGATATATTATAAATACATTTCCTTCTTGTTTGATTTTATTAATGCTTTATTTTAATGTAAATTTTATTATATATTTCATTTCATATATTTTTGTACTTGTTTAAATGTATTTCAATAATTTGACATTAATTTTTTTTTATTAAGTTTTTACATTTTTTTTTCAATTATTAATTTTTATATTTCTTATATATATATATATATTTATTTTATTTTTAATTTTAATAATATAGTCAAATTTTTATTTCTAAATATATAAGTAATTAACCATGTTTTAACTCAAAATTATTATTTCACATTTAAACCAAACATATAATATAATATGTAATATATTATAATCGTATAAAATATAAAATATAAAATATAAATTATTATATAATATAATATAATATATCTAAAAAATATATAACATATAATATATAAGTTTAAAATGGATATATAATATAATATTATTAAACAAAAAAAATAAAAAACTTTATTCAAAATTCGATTTCTAAAACTGAATTTCGACATGGAAAAACCACGGAAAATGTGAAACGAAGTTAAGAATTCAATTATCTGATAAACGAATTCTAACTAGTAAAATGTCTATTTTAGTAAATAAAGTTTACACAAGTTTATTTTGTTTTTTTTAAGTATTAAACGAGTAAAACATTAGCATTCATTTCGAATTTTTTTGTTCATCGTATTGTGAGTAATTATTAATACTAAATGTTAACAAAATAATACATAACATATTTTCTTATAAGATCAATCCTTTTAGAAAATAGTGAATAGAAACTAAGATTTGCATAATTTAATAGAATCTACTCCAAAAGAAAAAAAAACATATTGATATCATATTTTTCAAACATATTTAAGAGATACGTCAGTGCTGAATATATGGGAGAAAATTGTCTTATTAAACACTTTCTTTTTTGTGAATGTTTAATTAGACACTTAAACTCTTAAAAATAAAACAAGGGTTTAATAGGCATTTTGGTCCTAATATTTTGTAGAAATTTGTAATGTTTTCTCTTGTTTATTTTTTTTTTCAATTAAGTCTCAAATTTTATTAAAATCTGTCAATGTAATTCTTTCCGTTAGATTGATAAATGATATTTCAACTTAATTGGTTATATTAATTCACCCTTTTTATTTGTATTTTTAGTCATGTTCTCTTCTCTTTTTGTGTTAAAGATTACAATATTTCTATCTTTTTGAAAGAATGTGATTACTATTTACTTTGTTTAAATTTTTGTAGAGAAATGAGAGTTTGAAGATTGAGTTTTGGAAGTCTGCTACTTCTCGCCCAGCCACAGGTTTTCTCGCCCAGCGAAATTATGATCAGGAAGCTGGACAGCCAGTAATTTCGCTGGGCGAGAGTTATTGCTCGCCCAGCGAGATTGCATCAGTTTAAAATGTGACCTTTTTGGATTCATCAGACAGATCTTTTAAAAAGAGCAAAAACATATTAAACAATAAGAGAAGAGACGGGGGGACGTGAAGAGACAGAGGAACGAAGGAAGGGCTTGGGAAAAGCTTTCTTCTGGAAGATCATCATTTCCTGATCCATTCTGGGTGCTCCAAATGTCTATGAGTAGCTAAACTCTTTTTCATTGGGGTTGGATGTAATGAACTCAAACTTGTGTATCTCTCATTGACATATATGTATATCTTTTCATACTTTTATGTTCCATCTTCCGTGTCTATTGTGCATGGCTTGATCATCTATGCTTTTTGTTGTTTCTGATCATTGAAAAATGCATTTTGAAACTGAGAACTAAAGGTAGAACAACCTTGGGTTATTATATTAGACATAGTATGATAACACTTGGTCATTCTAAACACAAGTCCTTCATGCAAGCTTTATTGAGAAAACTAAGGAATTAGATTTTTGACATTAAAGTTTAGAACTTATTTATAAGGAATTAGGGTAAGTATACATTTTGTGTGAATGTGGAGTTTTGTTTAAGATATATTTATATTCATGAGATTTTACATTAAGTGAGTTCAGGAATTCCAACCCCAGTGAAGTCATCCTTCTTATATACATTAATTGTTTTAGCAGTTTATAAATTTGAAATTTGAATTTACATTACCAAAATGTTAAATTTAAGTCTTCTACAATATATTCGAAAGTAGTAATAACACATAATTGTTAAATAGCCGCTAATCCCTTGGGAAAACGATACTTGGACTTTCACTTTATTACTTGAACGATTTGGTACACTTGCCAAAGAGTTAACATAGATTAATGTGAATGACGTTTACTGTATCAGGATGTGACACACGTGTCATCTTGTAATTAGTTAGATATATATTTTTGCAAAATAGGTGCATCCACAAACTTGCTTCCACACAAAAAATGCACTACTTTTCCAAATTCTAACCATTGGAGTTTCCATTAAAGTTGCAACCATAAGAAGATGATTGGCAACGACCCATTCAAGACGTTGGCGAGGTCGTCGAGGAGGGCAATGGCGAGGAGGCGGCACGTGGCAGAGATGTGGGTGGGGGAAGTGCGAAAGGTGCGTTTGGAGGGGATGAATTTGTTGGCGAAGAGGAGGGAGAAGGGGCGTGTGATGTTGACGGAGGGGTCAGCATGGATGTAGATGTTGAAGAGGTCGGAGGATTTGTCGTGGAAGAAGAGGCCCCATAGGGAGGCAGAATTGGAAATTGATGTTGGTGAGAAAGAGGAAGGCGATTTTGAGGGAGGGGTTTTTGGAGGAGAGGTAGAAGAATTTGCAGGGGTTGGTGGTGAAGGAGGAGGAGGTGGTGGCGTGTGAATTGGCGAAAATGATTACACTATTGAAGATGTTGATGTCATCGGAGGTGAGATTGTGAGGGGGTGGGGTTTGGGAGAGGGAGGATGTGGGATGCCAGAAAGAAGAGAAGATTGGGATGGAGAGGAGGATGGAGAATGTTACAAATTTGGGACTTACGTTACTGTATTAAAACAAAAAAATATATCCAACTAATTACAATTACAAAATGATGTGTGTCATGTCCTCACAGTTAATGTCATTCACATTAATTCAATAGAAAATATCACATTGACAGATCTTAATAAAATTTGGGACTCAATTGGAAAAAAAAATAAACAAAAAATAACATTGCAAATTTTTACAAAATATTAAAAACAAAATAACTATTAAACCATAAATCAAGTAATTAGATATTATATCTAGAGATTATACATTTAAATTATATATATATATATATATATATATATATATATATCTCTTTGTATTAAAAAATATTAAAAGAAGTTTTAGTTTTTAATCTAGAGTAGAGACTACCTAAAAAATTTATTTTGTTTTAATTTTTTCTTATAAAATAATGGATTGACTGCGTACGTTATCACCGTCACGGCACGGATATGTTAGTAAAACCCATGGTTGACTTGACTGGTTCTGATTCATTTAAAAGGAATGGATGATACTGAAAATATATCCTTCACTCTTAAATTTAGCATTTAAATTTTATTTGAATTTTTTTTGTTATTTTAACATTTTAAGATATAATTATATAGTCCTTTCAGATTATACTTTTTAAAGGTAATGAAGTAATTAACCGAATAAATTTTTATAACTAATTAATAGTTTTAACTTTCACAAGTATTTTACAATTAATAGTTTTGATTTTTACAAAGTATTTGTAGAATACCAATACTAATTTCAGTGGCATTTTCATCTAAAAGAAAAACTATCTCATTAATGAGTTGCATAAAAGGATCAGTCCAAAGGAATTCTCAATCATTTTATCAAATTACACAAAGTTATAAATTTAGTTAAAAATAGTATAAAAGGTTATAAAATAATAAATGAAAATATTTTAGTTTAAATCATGTCAATTAAATATTTCTTAACATATAGATAAACATATTAAACAGCTAGAGTTTAAAAATAGAGTAATATTTGGCATGCATAGAGAAGAGAATAATTGTACTTGTTTAAGGTCTTTACACATATTACAAAAAATTAGGGTAATTTAATAGTCATGACAATACAAAGTAGATAATATCATGTTGTTTATCGTGGTATGATGTATTTCGTATATTTATGGAGAAGTTGAATTAGAAAATAACTTAATAGGACAGTTGTAAGACTCATTATCTAGATACGAAGTTGATTTGTACAAGTTTGGGTTGTACCAACTTCATTTAACGTAAAATTATTTTGAGATTATAATTTATTTTGAACAATTTGTGTATTAGTAATAAAAATACCTTCAAAGTAATAAAAAAACATTGTGCAAAGATATTAGATTTTGACTTTTTTAAATACCTATTAGAAAATATAGTTTAATTTAACTTATATACTTATTTTACTTTTGGATCTAACACTATATATATAATACTAAAATTTATGTACTGTAATTGTTTATTTTAAATTTTTGGTGGATGAATTAAGATTTAAATAAATTATTTGTTCAAAATTACTAGTTCAACTTTAAATAATTATAAATTTGGTTTTTTTTTCGTTTTTTATAAATATTTTTTTTCACATTTGTATTGTTTTTAATATTATTCATATCACCATTACTTCTTCTATTATCATTTTCACTTTTATCAATTTAAAGGGTAGTAGAAAGCAAGTTGAAGATCCTAGCATACACACCACTCTCCTTTAAACCTTAAAAAAGTATGTTGTTTTACACAAAAAAACATTTAACATCAAAATAATGGATTATCTCTTGAAATAATTGATTATCAAAGTTTTGAAGAAAAAAAAATTCAAAACCTTGCTCTCTGGAATAATCAATTATCTCCTTAAATCGATTATCATGCTCAAAATAGTCGATTATCTAGCGAAATTCTGTTATTATCAACAAACTTCTATTTTTCAATTACTTTTTGCAATAATCGTTATCCTAAGCAATAATTGATTATTCTAAATGTTTTTATGAAAAACTTTTCATATTCTAAATAACCCTAAACCCTAAACTCTAAACCCTAAATCCTAAACCCTAGACCCTAAACATGTGCCCTTCATTGCCTATAAATTGGAAAGGGGTTTGAGCTTTCAAAACAACCCTAGAGAGAACGATGTTCTGTTGCTAGTATTCAAACTTGCTCCATCCTTTGTGGTTATTCAAAGGAGGTGTTCATCTTTTGAGGATTTCAAAAGATATGTTGTTCTCATCCTTTGTGATTATTCAAAGGAGGTGTTCATCCTTTATGGTTATTCAAAGGAAGTGTTTGTTGATAATTTTGATTTGACGATGTTGCTGCAATGTTTGATGATTTAATGATACTGCAATTTTTAGTTGATGGCACATTATCTTTGTTTAGTTAGCTAATTTGAAATATTAGTATGCTATTTTCATTAATACAGGAAATATGCTTACAATGTGTTTTAATGAATTAAGCCAACTATTTTATGTTTAGCTAACTATTTTCTTCTAGACTTTTCCAGTAACTCAAGACTGAGTATCAGGCTGTTGGAGTCAAGTCTCTCATTCTCTATAAATACAAGCCACTTGGAAGATTCATGTAAGAGGAGAGAATTATGAAAAAGATCTCATTCACAAATTCATTGAAGAATTAAGTTTTAGGAAGAATCAAGAAAAGGAACTGCAATAGTGAAATCTGTATTGGGTCTTACCTATTTTGGGGGTAGTTTAGTGTACTTTCTAATTTTGTATCTTGTGATTGGTGTAATCACAATAGACTTGGAGTGAGTCTAGTATTGTTGATCGAATTCTATAGTGTTTAGGATTTTATCATTCAGGTTTAGATAGTTTTTAGAAGAGGAGTTCTTGTAAAGACATTTTGAATTAGTGTTATTGATATTTGTTAGAGTGACAGATTAAAACTGGACGTAGCTCTTGAAAAAGAGTGAACATAAGTATAATAATTTCTTGTTCCTTCTTTCTCTTCCCTAACAATCTTTTATGATCTGCTGATATAACTAATCAACTGTTTTAATCAATAAGTAAACTAATCAGTTCGTGGAAGCAAATGTAAAATCTGATACTTGACAGATTTTGCCGAAAATCAGGTATCAATTCATCCCCTTCTTGATATCTCTCTATAATTCTAACAATTGGTATCTAGAGCAGGTTCTTGAAAGTTACTCAAGTTTGATCCAAGAACAAGATTTCAGAAAACAAGCTTCCCTTTGTTGAAGGCGCTTCCACCAATAGACCACCACTGTTTGTTGGGGGTTAATGAGCCTTTCTGGAAGGCTAGGATGAAAATCTTTTTCGAATATGTGGACAGAGGCGGGTGGGACGCTATAGTTAATGGGCCATACATTCCAAAGATAAAAGCAGAGGATGGAACAACATCTGGAAAACCTTGGGAGACATGGACAGAAGCAGAAAACAAGCGTGCACAATTTGATTGTAAGGCCAAAAATATCTTAACTTCTACATTGAATCTTGATGAATTTTTCAGAATATCTCAGTGTGCTACTACAAAGGAGATGTGGGACATCTTGCAAGTGACTCATGAAGGCACATCTGAAGTGAAAAGAGCAAGAAAACATACACTGATTCAAGAATACAAAATGTTCAGGATACAACATAGAGAAAGCATCCAAGATGTTCAAAAACGATTCACCCACATTGTGAATAATTTGATAGGACTGGGCAAAAAGTTTGATGATGAAGAGCTGAATATCAAGGTCCTGAAATTCCTGAACAGGAGCTGGTAGCCAAAGGTTACTGCAATTCTTGAAACAAAAGATCTTTCAGTCATGAACACAACAACATTGTTTGGGAAATTGAGAGAGCATGAACTTGAATTAAATAGACTTGATCAGCTAGAAAGTTCTGATAAGAAGAACAAGAATCTAGCTTTGAAAGCTAAAGATTGCCTAAGCTGTGATGAAGAAAGCAACGAAAAAGACAGTGAGGAGTTTGTCATGCTTGTCAAGAAATTTGGGAAATTTCTAAAGAAAAGAAACAATGGAAGAGACAAATTTCAAGATTATTCAAATCAGAAAAGGTACACAAGAAAATCTGATTTTAATATTTCTAATTTCTCTTGTTTCAATTGTGGACAACCAGGACATGTGAAAATGGATTGTCCCCTTATTACTCAAAGAAAAGAAAGAAGCCCTGAAAGAAAAGATAAAGCTTCTGAAAAATGAAACAATCATGTAAAGAAAGGAAGGAAAGCATATATGGCATGGGATGATAGTGAATCTTGCAGATCTTCCATATCAGAATCTGAATCTGAAAATGAAGCAAATCTATGTCTTGTAGCAAATGCAGAAACCTCAAGTCAGGTAAGTAACAGTGACACTGATCTCAGTGAAAACTATGATACTTTACTAGATACTTTTAAAGAACTGCATGATGAAGCTAGAAAAAAAGATCATCAGATTAACAAACTAAAAGGATTAAACAGCTGGCTAGAAAATAGAGTCCTGGAACTGGAAAATCATATTGAAATAAAATCAGAATCTGAAAAATCTGAAACTGAAAACAAAAACAATCCTGCTGATTATGAAAACTGCAAGAATCTTCAAGAAAAAGTAGCTTACCTAATAAAAACTTTAGGAAAGTTTCAAATGGGTCAAAAAAGTCTTGATAAATTGTTAAGTTCTCAAAAAGGATTTCTAAACAGAACTGGACTTGATTATGATGAATCTGTCAAACAATTTTCTGCGGCAAAATATAAATCTTTCTCAAATAGCAAATCAAGGAAATGTTTCTATTGTATGAAAACTGGGTATATATCTAAGTATTGCTACATTAAAAATTTAGGTATTTCAAGAGATGAATATATTTGGAAACCAAGACTATTTGTTGTTCCTAACTCAAAAGGACCCAACTTGCTTTTGGGACCAAGAAAACTAAACTAAATTTGTTTTGCAGATATGTCAAAGAGCAAAGAAAGCATTATGGTATTTAGATAGTGGATGCTCTAAACATATGACAGGTGATAAATCTAAGCTTATCAATTTCAAGGAATATGAAGCAGGTTCTGTTACATTTGGAGATGACAACAAAGGAAAAATAAAAGGTTCTGAAGATATTGGAAGTTGTTCATCTTCACAGATAAAAGATGTTCTATTTGTTGAATGATTAAAACACAATCTGTTGAGTATTAGTCAACTATGTGACAAAGGTATGAAAGTTACTTTTGATGCAGAATTTTGTATCATTTACAACTGTAAATCTGCAGATATTGTCCATATTGGAAGAAGATCAAACAATGTGTATATGTTGGACATTAAATCCTCAAATCTCAAGAATATATGTTTATTAATCAAAGAGAATGAAGGTTGGCTTTGGCATAGAAGATGTGGACACATTAATATGCAGTTGTTAAACAAAATCTGCTGCAAAAATCTTGTTAGAGGACTTCCAAATGTCAAATTCGTGAAAGCCAAAGTCTGTGCATACTGTCAAAAGGGAAAATAGTCAAGAAATTCTTTTGATTTAAAGAACATCATCTCAACAAGAAGACCACTTGAGCTACTACATCTTGATCTCTTTGGTCCATCAAGAATTGTAAGTCTTGGTAACAATTCCTATGTTCTTGTAATTGTTAATGATTTTTCAAGATTCACTTGGACATTATTTCTATCTTCTAAGGATGAAACTTTCTATGCGTTTAAGAAATTTGCCAAGATTATTTCAAATGAAAAAGATCGTAACATTGTTTCTCTAAGAAGTGATCATGGAACAGAATTTCAAAATAGTCTATTTGAAAAGTTTTGCTCAAAACATGGTATATCTCACAATTTTTATGCTCCAAGAACTCCACAAAAAAATGAAGTTATTGAAAGAAAGAATAGAAGACTTCAAGAATGTGCTAGAACTATGTTAAGTGAATCTAAGCTACCTAAGTATTTCTGGGCAGATGCTATTTCCACAGCTTGCTATGTGCTTAACAGGGTATTGATAAGACCAATTCTCAAAAAGACTCCTTATGAACTATTGAATGGTAGAACTCCTAGCATTGCATATTTTAAAGTTTTTGGTTGCAGGTGTTTCATATTAAATAATGGAAAAGTATCATTGGGAAAGTTTGATGAAAGAGCTGATGATGGTATATTTTTAGGATACTCAATGCATAGTAAAGCTTATTGTGTATTCAACAAAAAGAACTTAACTGTTGAAGAATCAATTCATGTTGTATTTGATGAGTTCTTATGTCAAAAAGAGAGAGAAGGTATTGCTCTTGCAGGTACAGATGATGATATGCCGGATATTCCAGAAAAGAGTAATGACTGTATAGAAGAATCTGTTGCTGTTGACAAACAAATTGAAAAAGCTAACTATAACTCTGGAACAGTTGATTATTCTGCAACAGACAATGCCCTGTCTAAATCTTGGAGAACTCAAAAAGGACTATCACTGGACAACGTCATAGGAAACATTGAAAAGGGAGTTACAACTTGAAATTCTCTAAATGATTTCTGCAATCATATGGCTTTTGTTTCATAAATTGAACCTAAGAATATCAAAGATGCCTTGCTTGATGATAATTGGATTACTGCTATGCATGATGAATTAAATTATTTTATCAGAAATGATGTATGGTTTCTTGTACCTAGAAATAGCAATATGAATGTTATTATTGGTACTAAATGGGTGTTTAGAAATAAGCTTGATGAGAATGGGATAATCACTAGGAATAAAGCTAGATTAGTTGCTAAAGGCTATAATCAAGAAGAAGGTATTGATTTTGATGAAACTTATGCTCCTATAGCTAGATTAGAAGCTATAAGACTGTTACTTGCTTTTGCTTGTCTTAAAGGTTTCAAACTTTTTCGAATGGATGTCAAGAGTGCTTTCTTAAATGGCTTTATAAATGAAGATGTATATGTTGAACAACCTCCTGGATTTATTGATTTTAAATATCCAAATCATGTGTATAAACTGAAAAAGGCTTTGTATGGTCTCAAACAGGCACCTAGACAATGGTATGAAAGGCTTACAACATTTCTTATATCATAAGGTTTTAAAAGAGGAGTTATTGACAAAACTCTTTTTACTAAGAAAGTTGATAATGAACTCATATTAGTACAAATTTATGTTGATGATATAATTTTTGGTTCATCTAATCAATCTCTATGCCAAGAATTTGCAGATACTATGAAAGGTGAATTTGAGATGTCCGTGATGGGAGAGTTAAATTTTTTTCTTAGGATTACAGGTTAAACAAATGCCAAATAGTACATTCATCAACCAAACAAAGTACTGCAATGAGCTGCTGAAGAAATTTAATATGGAAAGCTCCAAAGAAGCCTCTACTCCTATGTCTTCTAATTGCTATCTTGACATGGATGAAAAAGGAAAATCAGTTGATGCCACCATGTACAGAGGATTAATTGGTTCCTTGCTATATATAACTACCAGCAAACCAAATATCATGTTTGTTGTATGCTTATGTGCAAGATTTCAAGCCAATCCAAAAGAATCACATTTCATTGCTGCAAAACGAATTCTCAAGTATCTCAAAGGAACAGTGAATGTTGGACTATGGTACTCCACTAGTAATGAAATGAATTTAATAGGTTATACAGATTCTGATTTTGCAGTTTGTAAATTGGATAGAAAGAGCATAAGTGGAACATGTCATCTCTTTGGAAATTGCTTGATATCCTAGACCAGCAAGAAGCAAGCCTGTGTTGCATTATCAACAACAGAAGTTTAATACATTGTTGTTGGAAGTTGCATTGCACAAATTCTTTGGTTAAAACAGTAGATATCTGATTTTGATTTGCATTTATCTGATGTTCCTATTCTCTGCGATAACACAAGTGCTATAAACCTAACAAAAAATCCCATTCAACACTCTAGAACAAAACATATTGAAATTAGACATCACTTCATAAGAGATCATATTGAGAAGAAAGATTGTAGGATTGAATTTGTTTCAACAAATGACCAACTAGCTGATATTTCCACTAAACCATTAGGTCGTGACAGGTTTTTCAAATTAAGAAATGAATTAGGAATCTCAAACATTAAGAATTTGTCTTAAATGTTCTCCTACTGCATAACACAGTTTGTTAATTCTTTCGAAATAGCTGACTTATTTCATTTAATTGGCACACTTCTGTAATGGTTGTCAGTTTAGCTTGTTAATTTCTTTGACTAGTTGACTGATTTTATTTTTATACATCTGATTGAATTGGATATTCAAATTAACCAGTTTAATTTTTCCAATTATATTCAAACTGAATCTTTTTATCCCAAAGTTTCGTACTGGGTCCCACTGATAAAGCATAAAACACTTATACATATATGTGAGAAAGCTTTATTTCTTTTCCAAAACTGAATTTCCATTTTTCAATATATTCCTTCTATGTTTCTGACATTATAACATTTGACTACTAACATCTGGTTTGAGTGCATATCTGTTCAAAATCTTCTCAACCTTCCCTATTAATTTTCTTCTTCCGCATTATACACACGCTCCCTGTGCATCATATTTTCTCTGCTATTCTCTACCAAAATGTCTTTTAATGTTTACTTCGTGATTGAGAGTGATGATGATTCAGATACTCCTTTAGTCAATGTTGTTGAGAGACTATGAAGATCTTCAAGAACAAGAATGAAGACCTGTGCTTCCAAGTCTCCAGTTCGCAGAATGAAAACGCGCGAGGATCAACCTCTAGTTCTCCTACTCAAACTAATAGGAACTCTGCCTCTGCTGCTACACCACCGAATCCAACTATGGGTCAACCTTCAAAGAGGATTAAGATTCGAGTGAGAATTCCTTCTCCTGTGCATGTTGAAGGCAACCCATCTGAATCCTCTGAATCATCAGAAGATAATGCATCTGAAAATGAAGAAGAAACAAAAGTTGTTGAATCCTTGGAACTAAAAATGAAAAGAAAGCTGGTGTTGATTCCCAAAATTCTCAAGTTCACCTGGTTAAATAATGAAAATCTAATGTTTGTGAAAAATGTTCTGCAAACTCAAGGTGTGCAGTCGTTTTTGGAGCTGGAAGGTAACTTTACAGTGATTTGATTAAAATATTTTATGCTAATCTGAAAGCTGAGAAAAACATACTAGTTTCAAAAGTCAAAGGAAAGGAGATAAAAATTGATAACTCTTTATGGAGAAGATTGGCTGGTTTAAAGTATGAAGGTGTAAAAATAAGCAAAGGAAACACCTCTTCTATGCTTGGTTTCAACAAAGATTCAGTGTTCAAATCATGCATGCGCAATGCTGAAGAGGTTGTGCAGAAATACCAAGTTGAAAAAATCAAACGTGATGATCGTCTTCTATCCTTCATAATCGCTTGGCAGCTCACACCCAGGGGAGAAATCATGCACAGTTAATGGAAGAAGATTTATCTCTGATCCATTGCATGAAGAACAACATCAAGGTCAACTGGATTTATGTCATCAAGGGACATATGTTCAAAGCTAAGCGTCTCAGTGACCACAAACTGCCGTATGCACTCTTCATATCCAAAGTTCTGGATCACTTTAATGTTTCCACTGAAGGAGCCACCACTAGAATCATCAATCATAAGCACATATTTGATAACTGTTATCTCAGAAAAACGGGCCTCTCAAAGGTTGATGATGAATGGAAGTTTGAAGTTGGTTCATCCTCTACTGCACCCAGATCATCAGCTCAAGAAGATAACTCTTCAAGGAACCCTCAAAATTACTCTGGTTATGATAAAGGTTCATTTTAATATTTAGCATATAAGGTGTTTGATAGAAAGACAAAGAGAAGAAAGTAACAAGGAAGATTCCCACTAGACACAAAGATAATCCCAAAGGTTATCTAAGTGTGAAGGTTCACTTCACAAGAGCTCAAGGAAGAAGGGAAGACAAGAAATTAAACAAGATAACAAGAAACAAGTAATAAGCTTGGATATAGGTGCTGGAAAATTAAATGACAAGAATGTAAAGAACATGAAAAGTAATGGAAGAAGAGATGATAGAAAGGGGAAGGGGAATGGAATGCATTCACGCCACTTGAGGAATGGACCAACCCAAGATAAGTGGTGATTGCCGCCACTTGAGCCAAGGCACAAGATAAGACACAAGAAGGGGAAGAACAGTCCCAAGAACACACACAAGCTCAAAGCTAATGCTCTCTAATTTTTACTCCAAAATTCAGCCCTTTACAAGTGGTGGGGAGGCCTCCTTATATAGGCAAGGGTTGGAGACCTAGAGGGAATTACAATAGAAAAGATGCTAGGCATATTCCACTCTTGGTGGGCAAGATACAAAATTCTAGAAGGTAGGTCTAAGCTTGGCGTCCAAACCCGCACAAGCACCTTCTAGAAGGTCAAATGTTGACCTTCTCCACTCCTTTGGACGTCCTACCTCATGGGCCTTGAGCCCATGTGCTTCCTTTGCCCCAACAAGGCTCCACTTGTAGAAAAAAGGGTGTTCCAAAAGCAATCCTACAAAAAACAGCAAAGAAACATAAGTCTAGGAAATTTTAAGACAAACTATAAATGCTAAAATGACTAAAGAAAGAGGGTGAGGAGGAAGTGTCTCTTCTCATCATGCTTCTTGTGATCCTCCTAGAACACTCCTCTCCTTTATTGGTGGTCAAGGGCTCATCAGGTTATCAGATGGTTCCATACACAGCTCCTCCTGCATATAAAGGAATTCCTTTATCTGAGTTTGAGAGAATGCTTATTACTCGTCTTAATGTTCTTGGTTCTATGCAGCGCAATACCCATGAAACCATGGTTTCCAGGTTCACAAATATTGACTGTGAAATAGAACTTATTCAGTAACAACTTGCAGAAATACAAGTCTCTGTTGAAGCTTTTGAAGGCACTTCTAGTACTGCTACTGCCATGGATGAGGATGCTGATGAAGATGCTGATGAAGATGAAGATGATGATGATGATGCTGATGATGATGATGAAGATGACGATTAAAATTGGCTGCTTAAGTGTTTTTCTATAGTTTTGTTTTTATGTTGCTTTTTTATAAACAATTGTTGGTCTGTAATATAATCTGCAACTTATTCTCTGCTTTATTACTGAACATTACCTATTTGCTAATGTCAAAGGGGGAGATAATCTTCCATCTATTCTCCTTGATCTTAACAGGTTCTTGCAGGTTGATTGTCATCATCAAATAGGGGGAGTTTGTTGATAATTTTGATTTGATGATGTTGCTGCAATGTTTGATGATTTAATGATGTTACTGCAGTTTTTAGTTGATGGTAGATTATCTTTGTTTAGTTAGCTAATTTGAAATATTAGTCTGCTATTTTCATTAATATAGGAAATATGCTTATAATGTATTTTAATGAATTAAGCCAACTATTTTATGTTTAGCTAACTATTTTCTTCCAGACTCTTCCAGTAACTCAGGACTGAGTATCAATTGTTGGAGTCAATTCTCTCATTCTCTATAAATACAAGCCACTTGGAAGATCCAAGTAAGAGGAGAGAATTACGAAAAAGATCTCATTCACAAATTCATTGAAGAATTAAGTTTTAAGAAGAATCAAGAAAAAGAACTGCAATAGTGAAATCTGTATTGGGTCTTACCTATTTTGGGGTAGTTTAGTGTACTTTCTAATTTTGTATCTTGTGATTGGTGTAATCACAATAGACTTGGAGTGAGTCTAGTATTGTTGATCGAATTCTATAGTGTTTAGGATTTTATCATTCAGGTTTAGATAGTCTTTAGAAGAGGGGTTCTTGTAAAGACATTTTGAATTAGTGTTATTGATATTTGTTAGAGTGACAGATTAAAACTGGACGTAGCTCTTGAAAAAGAGTGAACTAGTATAATTTCTTGTGCCTTCTTTCTCTTCCCTAACAATCTTTTATGATCTGCTGATATAACTAATCAACTGTTTTAATCAATAAGTAAACTAATCAGTTCCTGGAAGCAAATGTAAAATCTTATACTTGACAAATTTTGACGACAATCAGGTATCAATTCATCCCCCTTCTTGATATCTCTCTATAATTCAAGGAAGGTGTTGGCTCATCTCTTGTGTGTTCTAGAGAGGTGTTGTTCATCCTTTGTTCTGTAGAAGTGAGGTGTCTTGTTAATCTTCCTACTATCTTACTTATTTTGTTGCATTGGAAGTTGTAAACTGTATTTTAAGATAGTTAGTAGAAATCACTCTGCTTTGATTCAAACTAGTATAAATATTTATGTTCTTTTCTCTCTATCCCTACTTTTATTTACATTCAACTTACATTTGTTGGAATAAATGGCTGAGTTTAAGAGGGGGGTGAATTAAACTTTCAAAGATTTTCGAAACCCAATGCCCAAATATGAAAACCAGATTCAGATTGAAGATTAAAACCAGTTTTAATAGGTTCTTGAAATGCTCTTAATCAATTGATCATATATCCAATTCAATTACAATTCAAAATTCAATTACCGAATGTAAAAGATTAAGGGAAGAAGAACAACACAGCAGATTTATACTGGTTCACCTTTCAACAAAGGCTACATCTAGTTTCCTAACCACACAAATTCAATCAATTCACTAAAAACCAGTTTTTACATGAACACTACATGCAAAACGAAAACCAGAAAGCTGCACCTAGTCTTGAACCCTACAAGACTTCTAAACACCTGTAAAACCCTATTACAAGAACTCTTAATCACCCTGATTAAGAGACAAACACGCAGCTAACAACCACACAAAGAATTGGATTGAATTCACCTGGAAATTCAGAGCAGAAACGAAAACAGAGCACACAACAGAACGCAAAAACAGAGCATGCAAATCTTGATTCAATTCGCAATCAATTGGATCTTGGACTTCTTGGAGTGATTCGCAAATTGATTTAGAGTGTAAGAGAAACGTTCTTGCTCAGTGGGTTCTTCTAAAAATGATTCGTCACTTAGTTCTTTGAATTTCAAGTTATATATAGAAAACTGTTAAAACTGATTCTGACGAGAATAGTCGGTTGAAATCGCATTTTAACCGGTTGTTTTCATTAAAACCAATTTTCTAGTGAGCACCCTTTTTCTGGAACTTGAAATCAGTCAGTTGAAAACCCGTTTTAACTAGCTATTTCATAAATCTGGAATTCCTAAACAAAGCTACCAAGATTTTAACTGGTTTAAATTTCGAAAACAGTCAGCTAAAATTTCCCAAATACAAAGCTTTGAAAAATGAAGAACAGTTTAACTAGTTGAAATCAGATTTTTAACCAGTTAAAAATTAGTTAAACCTTTGAAATCATTTTAAACCTTTTTAAAACATTTCAAATCATTTTAAACTCCAAGATTAAGTCCAAGATTAATTGAATTGCATCTTACCACACAACCTAAAACTCTCTAATCCTAAGACACAATCTCCATTCTTCAAGCACCATCATCTTCATCATCAAAGGTGGTTGGAGACATCAAATCCACTTGAAACCAAGTCTTCAAGTCCAACAAACTCCCCCTATTTGATGATGACAACCACTTGATGCATTCATTGTCTTTGGAGAATGTAAGTGATGAGTCATTATTTTCCCTTATTTTCTTACCTTTCTGTACTTGTTTTCATCTCTAATTTGTGCTTAATTGTTTATATTTTGTACTAATTTCTATTAGGGCTATATTTGGAACAAAAATTCATATTTTAATTAATTTGGATTTTTAAGTTTAATTATTCCAATTTTTTTTTTTTCAGGGCAGTTTAAAATTATTTTGGGCTTGGAATTAATTCATGGACTTCAAGAGGAGCTGCCACGTCATAACTTGGACCAGAATTGTTTCATGGATTTTGGGCCCAATGGATCTAGGGTTTCGTGCCTATGCAATGCAGCTATAAATAGGGCAGCTGAGGGAGAGCGGAGGAGACACACAGATACAGCACGGAGAAAGACGGCAACAGTAGTAGGAATTAGGGTTTCTTTTACGTTTTGCCTTGTGGCGGCAGCAGCAGCAGATATTTTTTTTAGGGTTTACGTTTTGGCTACTGTTCCAGTTCCCCGTTTTCTATTTCAATTTCGTTTATCAATTTCGTTTTTCAATTTCGTTTATCAATTTCGTTTATCAATTCCGTTTCTCGCTTTCAATTTCGCTTTACGCTTTACGTTTTCTATTTTACGTTTTCTATTTTACGCTTACGTTTTCTAATTTTATGGAAGACTAAAACCCCGTGGTAGGGCTCTTGGGCATACCGCACTCACCGATTGAGGTTTTTGTGCGTTTTATGGTTTCAGTACGCTTGATTCTCCATTGTGAAGTCTCTATTCCGGAGGATGCTTAATCCCTCGAGGGAGACCTTACAAGGTTCACGTTTGCTTAATTCGTGTAGGGAAGTCTTGGGTTAACTTTCGCTTAGTTGGTTAATCTAGACGGAACAAGGATTAAACGGACTGATAATCTGTTGTGAGCCAAGGATGTCAGAGATGCATTGTGTTCAAGAGTCTTGCCTATTTTAATTATCGAAATTAATTTGTTATTTATCCGCTTTATTTTAATTAATCAGTTATCGGTTCAAAACCCCCTATTGCATGATTTAATCTTTTGACAGTGAAAATTGGTCCTTGAGAGAGACGACCTAGGAGTCACTTCTTCTAGTACTACATTTAATTGTCTTTTTATTTGACCGAGTACGACACCGATCAAATTTGGCGCCGCTGCCGGGGACCAACGTTTCTGTCCAAAGGTTATGTTTTTGCGTTTTGTGTTGCTGCGTGTTGTGTGTTGCATTGCAGGTGTAGCAAAAGAAACAAGGGAATTTGGAATTGAGGAGCTGCAGGTTTAAGCCCAAACCAGAATTGAGTAACCCGATTTTTTTCCAATTTTCGTTTTAATAGCTAGACTTGTTATTTTCATTTGAATTTTTGTGTGCACATTTATTTTAATCCATATTTTATTTGAAAAATACCGAAGCACATATAGTGGTTCCGATTTTTGATAACCGAAAACTGCTTTTTTCGAAAACTTCAAACGACCATAACTTTTGCCTCTGGTTATCGAATTGGACGTATTATATATGCATTTGGGGTAGAAAAATGAGATCTACGTGATGGCCAATCCGCAAAGCGGATTGGGCTGAGTAAATCTCCCAAAAAAGACCGTTTACTATTTTATTTTTATTTTTGAAGTTTTATTGGCCTTATTTTTCATACTCTCTGGTCCTGGTTCACATAGCTATCCTTTGAGTTCTGCTTTCAATTTTTGCGTACTGTCTTTTCATGATTTTAGGGTGTTACTCACAAAATTTCAGATTATTTGGACTTCGTTTGAGTATAGTTCCAGATTTACCCCTCCTCTCGTTTGTTTATGTGTGAATTGCTTGACAAGTGCATGTCTAGAAAGGTTCGAGCTAGGAAAGACTTGGTACTTAAGCGGTTCCATTTGTGACCCACCTCTCTTCCTCGGGAACCCGCCTGGTGCACTTGTTCACGCTTACCATTATTAAATTGTCGAGGGGTGAACTACATACTGCACGATCCCGAATTGCATGGTAGTGCATGACTAGAACAAACCCGGACAGCTTACAACCCTTTAATCCTCGAAATAGATAGGACCTTTCATAGATTAGTTAGGCATTCTAGGAATTTGTCTTTAGATTCTATATCATTACATACAATTAGTTTAAGTAGTTCTGAGCATTCTCCCTCTGTATCTGCGAATTTTAATTCTGTGCTCGCTGATTCTGATTCTAATTTCGATTCTGATCCTGATCGCTGACTTTCACACTGAGAATATTATGGCTCAACCTCCACCTCGTGAGAGGACTCTTAGGGAGCTGGCGGCACCTGATTTCACTTACGAAAGCTTGTGCATTCAGTATCCTGAGGACGATTCATATGTTCTAAAGACTGGATTAATACATTTGCTCGCCCAGGTTTCACTGGTCTTGCGGGGAATGTCCGCACAAACATCCGAAGGAGTTCCATATAGTCTGCTTCTTCCATGAAGCCGCAAGATGTTTTACAAGATCACATCTTTTTGAAGGCATTTCCACACTCTCTGGAAGGTGCTGCTAAAGACTGGTTGTACTGCCTTGCGCCCAGATCCATCACTAGTTGGGACGACCTTAAGAGAGCGTTCCTGAATAAATTCTTCCTCGCCTCTAGGACAACGAATGATCGAAAAGATATTTCTGGGATCCGACGGATGAGTGGAGAGACCTTGTACGAGTTTTGGGAGAGATTTAAAAATTATGTGCAAGTCGTCCCCACCATCGATTCCGAACAGCTCTTGTTACAGTATTTTTATGAGGGCCTTAATAGTATGGAGAGGAGTATGATTGACGCCGCCAGTGGAGGAGCTCTTGGTGATATGACCCCGTAGAGGCTAGAAACTTGATTGAAAAAATGGCCTCCAATTCTCAAGCAATTCGGTGGTAGAAACGATGCTATTGTTCTCAGGGGAATTCATGATATGCCTGCTGCTGATTCTTCTTCATCTACAGATAGGAAGCTTGATGCCTTGGTCGGTTTGGTCACTCAGCTTGCCATGAACCAAAAATCCGCACCTACATCTGTGGCAAGGGTTTGCGGAATTTGCACATCAATTGACCATTATACGGATCGGTGTCCATCGGTGCAAAGCAACCTTCCGATGTTCACGCTCCTCAAGCCTATGCTCGCAAACATTTACAATAACAAGCAGAAGCAACAACAAAATTATGATCTGTCCAGTAATAGATATAACCCAGGATGGAGGAATCATCCCAACCTTAGATGGTCTCCGCAGCAGCAACAACATTCTCGCACCACCATTTCGTAGTTCTCGCTGGTCCCTGGTCCAAGCGGACCTTATGTGCCTCCACCAAGTACAACAATATCACAGAGCGCAGAATGAAGTTTCTGCACCACCACCACCTCCTCAATCTTCCACTTCTGAACCTTCATTGGAGGAGTTAGTGAGGCAGATGACTATGCAAAATATGCAATTCCAGCAAGAGACCAGAGCTTCCATCCAGAGCTTAACAAATCAGATGGGGCAGATGGCTACTCAACTCAATCAGGCACAGTCACAAAATTCAGATAGATTGCCTTCTCAAACTGTGCAGAATCCGAAAAATGTTAGTGCCATCACATTGAGATCGGGCAAACAGATTCACATACCTGCTGCAGTACCTTCATCTGTTTCTGCAGCACCTTCATCTGTTTCTGCAGTACCTTCATCCGCTTCTGCAGTACCTTTACCTGCTTCTGCAGTACCTTCACCTGTGCCTGCACCTAAGCAAAGTAATGAAAAACCAGTTGGTGCCCGGAATTTTCAAGCAGGTGGACCCTCTTCCACCACCAGTTCTGATTTACAGCAGCCACCTCCTATCCCTCTTCCATTTCCTCCCAAAGTGATTCCAAGCAAAAAGATGGAAGAACTGGATAAGGAGATACTGGAGACCTTCAGGAAAGTAGAGGTCAACATACCTCTACTTGATGCCATTAAGCAAATCCCAAGATATGCAAAATTCCTGAAGGAGCTGTGCACTCATAAGAGGAAACTGAAGGGCAATGAGAGAATCAGCATGGGCAGAAATGTATCTGCTTTGATAGGTAAATCTGTTCCGCACATTCCTGAAAAATGTAAGGACCCAGGTACTTTCTGCATACCTTGTGTTATTGGGAATAGTAAATTTGAAAATGCCATGCTTGATTTAGGTGCTTCTATAAATGTCATGCCTCCGTCTATATTTAAATCTCTGTCTCTTGGACCTCTACAACCTACGGGTGTGGTCATACAGCTTGGCAAATAGAAGTGTTGCCCACCCTACAGTGTTTCATTGAGGATGTGTTAGTTCGGGTTGGTGAACTCATTTTTCCCGCTGATTTCTATGTGCTTGAAATGGAGGACGGATTCTCCCGTGGGTCTGTACCAATCATTTTTGGCATACCATTTTTGAAAACAGCCCGAACTAAGATTGATGTGCATGCTGGTACATTGTCCATGGAATTTGGTGATAGTATTGTCCATTTTAATATTCTTGATGCCATGAGACATCCATCTGAGGATCATTCTGTTTTTCGTGCTGAGATACTTGATGCTGTTGTTGATGAGTATGTTTCTGATTTTCATTCTTTGCATGATAAGGAACATTATTTTCTATCTGATCTGCATACTTCTCTCAATAGCACTGAATCTGAGTATGTTTCTGAATCGGTTTCTGAGTTTGCGCTTTGTTCTGATGTGTTGGGTATTGTACCTGCACCTCTTGGTCTTAATTCTTTAGAGTCAGAATGCGCTAACCATGCTGCAGGAAGTACACATGAATCTGACTTGCAGGTTGAGGTACATGCTGTGGAACCCTTAGTTCCTTCTACTGTTCAGCCATCTTCCATTCCAGAATTGAAACCTTTGCCAGAAAACCTCAAGTATGCCTACTTGGAGGATGATCAGAAGCTACCAGTGATTATTTCCACCTCCCTTGATGCTGTTCAAGAGGTGAGGTTGTTGCATGTTCTAAAAAAGCATAAGAAAGCCATCGGTTGGACCCTGGCAGACATTCCTGGTATCAGCCCATCCACATGTATGCACAGGATACTCTTAGAGGATGGAGCTAAGCCAGTGAGGCAGCCGCAGAGGCGACTCAACCCTGTCATTTTGGACGTAGTAAAGAAGGAGGTGACCAAGCTTCTTCAGGCTGGGATCATTTATCCTATATCAGATAGTCAGTGGGTGAGTCCAGTCCAGGTGGTCCCCAAGAAGACGGGCCTCACTGTTGTGAAAAATGAGAAGAATGAGCTCATTCCTACTAGAGTGCAAAACAGCTTGGAGAGTCTCGCATTGACTACCGCAGTCTGAATCAAGCAACGCGGAAAGATCATTTTCCGTTGCCCTTCATTGATCGGATACTTGAGCGTCCTGGCGGTAAATCTCACTACCGCTTTCTTGATGGTTTCTCCGGTTATTTCCAAATCCATATTGCTCCCGAGGATCAAGAAAAACCACATTCACCCGCCCTTTGGCACTTTTGCCTATAGGAGGATGCCCTTTGGCTTATGCAATGCCCCTGGCATATTCCAGCAGTGCATGCTTAGTATCTTTTCTGATTTTCTTGAAAATTGCATAGAGGTGTTTATGGATGATTTTACTGTTCACGGATCATCTTTTGATACATGCTTAGATAATTTGGACAGAGTGCTTAATAGATGTATTGAAACTGATCTTGTTCTGAACTTTGAAAAATGTCACTTCATGGTAGAACACTAGTATAGTTTTAGGGCATATTATTTCTAGTAAGGGCATAGAAGTAGATCCCGCAAAAATATCTCGTTATTTCACAATTGCCTTACCCCTCTTGCGTGCGAGAGGTGCGGTCTTTTCTTGGCCATGCAGGTTTCTACAGACGCTTCATCAAAGATTTCAGTAAGAAGGCCCTTCCACTGTCCAACCTGCTCCAGAAGGATGTTGACTTTGTTTTTAACGACAGGTGTAAACAGGCTTATGATTGCCTCAAGGAAGCATTGACCACCACTCCAATCATTCAGGCACCGGATTGGACACTCCCATTCGAGCTGATGTGTGATGCATCCAATTATGCATTGGGAGCTGTCCTGGCACAGAGGGTTGACAAGTTGCCTCGGGTGATATACTATGCTTCCAGGACTTTGGATGCTGCTCAAGCAAACTACACCACTACAGAAAAAGAGCTGCTTGCTATTGTTTTCGCTCTTGATAAATTTAGATCATATTTGCTTGGTTCTCGTGTTATTGTTTATACTGACCATGCAGCTCTGAAGTACCTGCTAAAAAAGGCTGAGTCAAAGCCTAGATTGATCAGGTGGATGCTCTGGCTCCAAGAATTTGATCTGGACATCCGTGACAGGAGTGGAGCACGTAATTTGGTAGCAGCACCATCTCGGCAGGATTGAAAGAGTCGAGGATAATGCCGACGTCTTGCCCATCCAGGATAATTTTCCCGATGAACATTTGCTCACTTTTTCTTCCTGCTTTCTTCCGTTTCTACCACCCCTTGGTTTGCAAATATTGTTAATTTTTAGTTGCTTCTGTTTTTCCTCCCTTAGCATCACGAGCTCAAATTGATAAAATTAAGAGTGATGCTAAGCATTATATTTGGGATGACCCCTATTTGTGGAAGATATGTAGCGACCGGTAATCGGGAGATGTATTCCGGATCATGAGACCGACTCTGGTCCTGCAGCTTTGTCACTCTTCTCGCACTAGGTGGCCATCTAGGCATTCAGAGAACAGCTCGCAAAGTGCTCGATTGTGGTTTATATTGGCCCACCATCTTCAAAGATGCGTGGAAGATTTGTAGCACTTGTGAGCAGTGTCAGCAAGCAGGAGGATCCCTTACATGGAGACAGCAGATGCCTCAGCAACCCATGTTGTTCTGTGAGGTGTTTGATGTCTGGGGTATTGATTTCATGGGTCCCTTTCCTGTTTCTTTTGGTTTTTCCTACATTCTTGTAGCTGTTGACTATGTTTCCAAATGGGTGGAAGCCAAAGCCACCAGGACTAATGATGCTCAGGTTGTTGTGGATTTTGTTAGATCTCACCTATTTTGCAGGTTTGGAGTACCCAGAGCCATTGTTAGTGATCAAGGTACCCATTTCTGTAATGGATCTATGCAGGCTTTGCTCAAGAAGTATGGGGTGGTGCACTGAATTTCTACACCCTACCACCCCCAAACAAACAAACGGGCAAGCCGAAATTTCAAACAGGGAGATCAAGAGAATCTTAGAGAAGATTGTCCAGCCCAACGAAAAGACTGGAGTAACAGGTTGGATGATGCTCTTTGGGCCCATAGGATCTGCCTACAAAGCACCCATAGGGATGTCTCCTTATCGGGTTGTCTTTGGTAAAGCATGTCATTTACCCGTTGAGATTGAGCATCGGGCCTCACTGGGTCGTGAAGAGTTGCAATTTCTCCATAGATCAAGTCGGTGAGGAAAGGCGGTTGCAACTAAATGAGCTTGATGAGATCCGCTAGAAGCCTACGAGAATTCGAAATTCTACAAGGAAAAACCAAGAAGTTCCATGACGACTTGATAGCTAGAAAGGATTTCATGGTTGGCCGAAAGTTCTGTTATACAATTCTCGATTAGGAATCATGGGTGGTAAGTTACGATCAAAGTGGATTGGACCTTTTGTTGTTACTAATGT
This sequence comes from Lablab purpureus, assembly GCA_030347555.1. Lineage (NCBI taxonomy): Eukaryota > Viridiplantae > Streptophyta > Magnoliopsida > Fabales > Fabaceae > Lablab > Lablab purpureus. Next base: position 21,533,242 of record CM059256.1, on the reverse strand, counting down.
TTATCCTTATGGTACAGTTGAGATCAAAAGTGAATCCACGGATAAGAGCTTTAAGGTCAACTGGCACCGCTTGAAGCCCTTCCTCGACAATCCTTCTCGTTGGATGTCGTTGTGGAGGAGATATCTCCGCTTGACCCCGCTTATCTCCCACCATGACTAAGGGAGTTTTCTTTTTCCTTCTCCCTCTTTACTTTTTATTGCACTTGTCCAGATCTATTGATTGTTCTGATTTCTCTGATCTTCTGTTTGTGCCACATTGGGACAATGTGTAGTTTAAGTGTGGGGGGGAGACTGTTCTTTGTTTACGTTTTTTCTTGTTGTTTATTTTTGTTAGTTTAAGTCTTTGTCATGTTTACAGTTTCGCATATTTCCTTTTGATTTTTGGGTTTTGTTTAGGTTGTAGGCTCTTACTTCACTCTTGGATACGAGTTACTTGATACTCGTATGGATTGAAATTCTTACTTTTCTCTCGCTTGGAACGATGATTATGAGGCTTGAGAGGCTGATTTAATTGTGACAGTAAATTATACCATGTGCGAGGATTTGGGCCACTATTTTTTCTTTCTGTCTTGTGTGTTATGCCTCTTGATTGCTTGCACAGTTGCCTTGTCTTGACTCTGTTTGATACTTCTTGGTTCACATGCATGTTTGGATATGATTAAGGCATTTGTTCTCATAAGCCCCTGGCCAATTAAGCTTACCCCGAATTAATTCCTTTGTTAACCCCTCGTTGAGCCTCGCATTCCCTTCTTTGTTTGAAGCTCATTACAAGCCTTATGTGAAAAACCTATGATTACCTTAACCTTAGGGAATTTTTGGAGCTTTGGAATCGTTTTGGGAATAAGTTCTTGAATAAGTGTGGGGTGTCTCATTGGTTATTTTATTCGGCTAGTTGGTTCTTTCTCGCTGTACTCAACGTTCGATGATATATTGTTTATTCATTGCAAAAAAAAAAAAAAAAAAAAAAAAAAGAGAAAAGAAAAGAAGAAAAGTAGTTTTGTTTGAGGCAAAGGAAAAAGAATGGTGTTAGAGGTTTATTAGAAGTTTTTGGGTTTGCTCTTATGCTTATTTCTCACTTATTCCCCATTGCTCCTCTAGTTCCTCTGGTTCGTAGCTACTTATCCTATGTTTTATCCTCTACCCCTGTCCTTGGCCACATTACAACCCTGGAAAGACCTTATGATCCTTATGTGCATGTTTATTAGGTGTTGATTTTAGAGGCTTGCCAAGTCTATCTCGCCGCTTGTTTTTCATGAGTGCTTTGAGAGTATACAGCTACCTAAACGCTTGAGAGATACAAGTGATATAGTGCATCTTGTGAGATTTTGTTGCTTTTAATTCACCTCTTGATGCTGATTGATTGTCTTACCATGTTTTGACTTGTTTGGATGATTTCCATAAGTGTTTAGTTTCTCTGATTCTTTGTGTGTTGGATGTAGTTTACTCCCTTTCTTTTCCCAGGATTCATTTAGGAGTGTGTAAATCTGTTTGTTTTCTTGTGTGTCTTCTTGTTTCTGTTTCTTCCTATTGCGTCGCTCTCTTTGATATCTTTGGAGTTGTTCCTTGCTTTAAAATTTTGATTTTGCCCAGGAGTGCAAAAGGATAAGTGTGGGGGTATTTGATGAGTCATTATTTTCCCTTATTTTCTTACCTTTCTCGTACTTGTTTTCATCTCTAATTTGTGCTTAATTGTTTATATTTTGTACTAATTTCTATTAGGGCTATATTTGGAACAAAAATTCATATTTTAATTAATTTGGATTTTTAAGTTTAATTATTCCAATTTTTTTTTTTCAGGCGCTTTAAAATTATTTTGGGCTTGGAATTAATTCATGGACTTCAAGAGGAGCTGCCACGTCATAACTTGGACCAAAATTGTTTCTGCGGATTTTGGGCCCAATGGATCTAGGGTTTCGTGCCTATGCAATGCAGCTATAAATAGGGCAGTCGAGGGAGAGCGGAGGAGACACACGGATACAGAGACGGAGAAAGACTGACAACAGTGAGTAGGAATTAGGGTTTCTTTTACGTTTTGCCTTGTAGGCAGCGAAGCAGCAGATATTTTTTAGGGTTTACGTTTTGGCTACTGTTCCAGTTCCCCGTTTTCTATTCCAATTTCGTTTATCAATTTCGTTTTTCAATTTCGTTTATCAATTTCGTTTATCAATTCCGTTTTCCGCTTTCAATTTCGCTTTACGCTTTACGCTTTCTATTTTACGTTTTCTATTTTACGCTTACGCTTTCTAATTTTATGGAAGACTAAAACCCCAGGTAGGGCTCTTGGGCATACCGCACTCACCGATTGAGGTTTTTGTGCGTTTTATGGTTTCGTGACGCTTGATTCTCCATTGTGAAGTCTCTATTCCGGAGGATGCTTAATCCCTCGGAGGAGACCTTACAAGGTTCACGCTTGCTTAATTCGTGTAGGGAAGTCTTGGGTTAACTTTCGCTTAGTTGGTTAATCTAGACTGAACAAGGATTAAACGGATCGATAATCTGCTGTGAGCCAAGGATGTCGAGATGCATTGTGTTCAAGAGTCTTGCCTATTTTAATTATCGAAATTAATTTGTTATTTATCCGCTTTATTTTAATTAATCATTATCGGCTCAAAACCCCTATTGCATGATTTAATCTTTTGACAAGTGAAAATTGGTCCTTGAGAGAGACGACCTAGGAGTCACTTCTTCTAGTACTACATTTAATTGTTTTTTTATTTGACCGAGTACGACACCGATCAGTAAGAGTCCTGCACAAAACATAAAAAATACAGCAGAACAGTGTTGTAAAGAATTATAGCATCAGTTCAGAAAATACTGCAACATCATTTTATATAACAGCAGCAGCAGAGCGCGCAGAAGCAGTATTCTTCTCCCCCTTTCAGCACATTCTAGCAGCAGTATTCTTCTCCCCCTTTCACCTGTGCATCATGTTGTGCCTTCAATGCATTCAACAATTTCGCCCCTTTTGGAATCATCAAATAGCTCAAGGGAATAGAGATAAAAATAGCATATGCAGCAAATTAAAAATTGTTCAAGATACATGGGAATTTAACCCAATTAAAAACAGCACCAAGCAACACAAACTAACGTAAATTAAAAGGCACAAGAAATACACGGAAACAACAACAGCGAGGAGAGACAACATGCTGAAACTAACAACAGCAGATTTCAATGACAGCATAGCAGAAACAGCAGCAGAGATCAGTTATCATCCTCTCCACCATCATCACCAGGAGCAGCATAATAACCCATATTTATTTGTGCAAGTTGGGCATGTAAATCTTCAATGCTTTGATCAATGCGCCCAAACCTATTCATGCAGTAGTTGTGATGATATTGTTGATGAGATTGGATGGAATCAAATCTTTGTAACACTGTTTGTTCAAACAATGAAAGTGGAGGTCCACAGTCAACTGGAGGAACATAAGGTACAATATCTCCCATCATTGAGTAGTTTTCTGCACCAGGTTCAGAATTTCCAGCTTCATCAGTTGCAGCTCCAGCACCAGCAGAAGTTCCAGCAGTGTTTGTCCCTGCATTGACAGCTTCCTGTCCAGCAGTCCATGCTCATTGCTTTTGGTGAAGCCAAACTTAAAGAGAAAGCCATTGTCCAGCTGCTGGGTTCGCCCTATGCTGATTTTCTGTTCACCTCTAATGTCCACACCAAAATACTCAAGGAATTTGGAAATTATCACAACGATATGGAAGACGATAATCAGCAGACCTTTTGGACTTCATCATGTGATCTTTGATGATATGAATCCAGCTAATTCTCACAGATTTCATCAAACAAAAATTAGAAGAAGATCACCTTCATTCAATGTAGCATGATTGCTTCCCCTTGGAGTGATCATCCATGTGATGATAAATGTAAGCACCCTTGCTGTCAAAGTCAGTCCACCCACCTGAAATCCACGAACAGATCCTTGAGGGTTCCTCAAACACTCTCTGTATGTTTGCACCTTGTTAAAGTCTTCCAAGGAACCACACAAACCCCTGCTAACCACAATGCCATCAGTTTTGAAGCCCCCTACTCTTCTCCAAACAGAGTTGTTTATGATCATTTCCTTTCCTTTCACTTTTGAAGTTAAAACAGACCCATCATGTTTGAGATTTGTGTAAAATACTTTCACCAAGTCTGGGTATATGAACCCATTTAATTCCAGAAATTTTTGCAGATCCTGATATTAAATCATGGCTATAATGTCAGTCAATCCTTCATCTTCCAGCCAATGAAAACTGAGTACTTTTGGTGAGTTTACAGCCTTCCTACTGATATGAGATTGAAACTTCTCAATCCTCTCTTCATCACCTTCGAACCAAGCTTCTATAGACCCATGTCTATAAGTATGAGTTGCTGGAATTTCAGGTTCTTTGTGTTTGGATGATCCAGCAGTTTTAGATTTCTTCCTTGGGTTGCTTGAAGAGGCCATTGCAGAAAAGAGAAAGTGTAGAGAAATAGAGTATAGGCAATGTATTATGCAGAGTTTTTGCACAGGCAGAGTGAATACTAATGCAACAATGCTACGCACATGTATTTAACATTTCAGATTTTCAGTTTTTAACAAATTAATGCTTTATTCAGTCAAAGAAGGAATCAAATGCATTCAGTTGGAATATATTGGACAGAGATATGCAGCAGGCACAGATTTGACCAAAGAATTCAGTTGGTTGAATGCAACACGTATTTGGAGAGAGAAACCAGCTAAAAAGTAAAGCAAAGCCACTACAAGACAAAATAGGAGTCAAGATTCTTTTAACCAGCTTTATCTATCATGTTTAAATGCACAATTCTCAATTAATCAACTTAAATGCACCAATTGAATGTGAATCAATGAAGTTTAACAGTAAATTCGTTCAAATTTTAAACTTTGCATGGTGACAGGCAATTTCAGCCGATTGATTTGTGAGAAACAATCGATTAAAACAGAAATCTCGATCATCGATTTAATGCGTATAAATGATTTTAATCGACTAAATCGACGGATTAACTGGCTAAAACAGAGACGGATATTATCGCACATCTACTACAGACCCCAAATTATGCAAAACAACCGATTAAAAGCCCGAAACAACTAACTAAAATCCTGAATAACATTGCAGATTTCACTTATAACATACAATATGCAAATCTAACTGTAATTAATCAAGAATTATGCAGATTTAAGCATTCAAACACACAAACACAACATGATTAACAGCAGAAATGAATCACATACACGAATTACATCACATTTGAAACATCAAGAACACCCAACTCATTTCTTAATTGGAAAAACCTATCTTTTGGTAGTGGTTTGGTAAATATATCAGCAAGTTGGTTATTAGAGTCAACAAATTCAATTATGCAATCCCCTTTTTGAACATGATCCCTAATAAAATGGTGCCTTATTTCTATATGTTTCGTTCTAGAGTGCAAAATAGGATTTTTTGTTAAGTTTATAGCACTTGTATTGTCACACCTAATAGGAATGTGATCTAGTTTCAAACCATAATCAAAAAGTTGTTGTTTTAACCAAAGAGTTTGAGCACAACAGCTCCCAGCTGCAACATACTCAGCTTCAGCAGTAGACAAAGCCACACTAGCTTGCTTTTTGCTATGCCATGATACTAGACTACTTCCTAGTAGATGACAAGTTCCACTAGTGCTTTTTCTATCAAGTTTACATCCAGCAAAGTCTGCATCCGAATAGCCCACTACATTAAAAGAAGCACCTTTAGGATACCACAAACCAACATTAATAGTTCCTTTTACATATTTCAAGATTCTTTTGGCAATTGCAAAATGTGATTCTTTGGGATTAGATTGAAACCTAGCACACATGCATACACTAAACATTATATCTGGCCTACTAGCAGTTAGGTATAAAAGTGAGCCAATCAAACCTCTATACTTAGTGGAATCAAAAGGTTTACCACTTTCATCCGCATCAAGATAGCTGCTGGTAGCCATGGGTGTGCTTGATTCTTTGCAGCTGTCCATCTCATATTTCTTTAACAGCTCTTTGCAATATTTTGACTGATTGAGGAATGTTCCATGATCTAATTGCTTGACTTGTAAGCCTAAGAAGAAGTTTAGATCACCCATCATTGACATCTCAAACTCCCCCTGCATAGCTTCTTGTAGAAACACCTCTCCTATCACATTTCCAATGGACAGATTGCGAGGCACCCTCCATTCTTTAGGTAGATCATTTTCTGCAGAATTTAATTCTGGTGCCAGGATTTCAGTCAGTTCTTTCTGATTTTCACTAGCTGAAATTCCACCTGCAGTAGCTTTTTCAGTTTCTACATGTCTAGTTGATACACCTTCAATTAAGTTCTCTTCACCTGCACCTGCACCACTCACTGCACCTTCATTTTGCACATTAGTCTCATAAAAAACAACATGTATTGATTCCTCAATGATAGCTAATCTCTTGTTGAAGATCCTATATGCTTTGCTATGTAAAGAATAGCCTAAAAACAATGCATCATCAGCTTTAGCATCAAATTTGCCAAGTTTTTCTTTGCCATTATTTAAAACAAAACACTTGCAGCCAAACACTCTAAGATGTGCTATGTTGGGTTTTCTCCCTTTGTACAATTCATAAGGGGTTTTCTTCAAAATAGGTCTCATCAAAACCCTATTTATTATGTAACATGCAGTATTTACTGCATCCGCCCAAAAATATTTAGGGATGTTTGATTCATTAAGCATTGTCCTAGCTAGTTCCTCAAGTGATCTATTTTTCCTCTCAACAACACCATTTTGTTGAGGAGTCCTAGGTGCTGAAAAGTTATGCTTAATCCCATATTTTTCACAAAAATGATTGAACTTTTCATTTTCAAATTCCCCTCCATGATCACTTCTAAGAGAACTTATGCTGCAGCTGTATTCATTTTGTAAAACCTTGGCAAGTTTCTTAAAAGCATGAAATGCATCACTTTTATTTTTCAGAAACAAAGTCCAAGTAAACCTAGAATAGTCATCAACAATAACCAAAGCATAATAGTTTCCACCAATACTCATTGTTCTAGATGGACCAAACAAATCCAAATGCAGCAATTCCAAAGGTTTTGTTGTAGACACATAATTTTTCAGATTAAAAGAAACTTTGGTTTGTTTACCCTTTTGGCATGCATGACAGATTTTATCTTTCTCAAATTTCAGTTTAGGTAACCCTAAAACAAGTTCTTTTGAAAACAGTTTTTCCAAATGGTTCATGTTAATATGTGCAGCTCTCCTATGCCAAAGCCATGAACTATCTTCCTTAGACATGAGACATGTAAAATTAGTTGAACACATATGATCAAGATCAAGCATATAAATATTCTCAATTCTCTTGCCTAACATGCAGATTTTATCAGAATTTTTCTCAATGATCTTGCAATGATTTGATTAAAAAATGATTCTAAAACCTTTATCACATAGCTGGCTAATACTAAGAAGATTATGCTTCAAACCTTCAACATATAACACGTTTTCAATGAGGATTGAAGAAATGTTACCAACATCACCACTTCCAAGGATTTTCCCTTTATTATTATCTCCATATGTGACAAAACCTCCATTTTTCAAGGTGAGTTTGACAAACTTCCTTTTGTCACCACACATGTGCCTTGAACAGCCACTGTCTAGATACCACAATGATTCCTTGGCCTTCAAGAACACCTGCAAAACACAATCAATGGAGAAAATTTGGTACCCACATCAATTTGGGTCCAACAAAGTTAATAACCTTTCTACCACATTTTGGCCTCCAAATATATTGACCACTAGGAACACCAAATTTTCTGATTTTGCATGATTTTGAAGTATGTCCCTTGTTCATACAATAAAAGCATGTCATAGATGAAGTGTTGGACGGTTTTCTATGTGAAAAGAAATTTCTATAAGGCTTTTGTTTCTTTTGAAAACCTTTTTTAAATCCAAGTCCAACTCTATTCGTTACACAATTTTTAAAATCTAAAAGTGTATCCAAGTTGGCTCTTCCCATGGTGAATTTAGCTAGAGATTTGTTCAAATACTCAATTTGATTTTCTAAAATTCTGCAGTTTGTGCAGATTTTTTCAGCATGTTCATCATTGCAACTTGAAGCCTTGTAAATCATTTCCAGATTTTCAAAATCAGTTTTTGAATTTTCCAGCTCTTTCTCTAGCTCTTTCACCTTGTTCTCTAGCCAATTGTTCATACCTTTAAGTCTATTGTTTGAACAAGCAACCTTGTTGGCCTCTTCATGCAATTCCAGAAAATTTTGCAGCAGCTGATCATAAGGAAGACCATTTTGAGTAGTTGAGGAACTTACACTACTTGCTGTATCACAATCAGCCATAAGGCAAAGATTGGCCCTTTCATCATCACTTGAAGAATCACTAGAGGAGATATCATTCTCATCCCATGCTATGTAAGCCTTCTTGGTTTTGAATGATTTTTCATGCTTCTTTTCTCCATTCCTCTCTTTGTTTTGTGAGTATGGACATTCAACCTTAATATGTCCCCTGTTTTCCACAACCAAAACAAGTAAAGTTAGAAGAAGCTAAATCAGATTTTTATTATACCTCTTGTTCTTGTAATCTTTGTTCTTGTATTTCAAGAACTTGTTGAACTTTCTAACTAAGAGGTTCAGATTTTCTGCATCACTTCCTCCATGTCCTTCATCCTCACTATTCTCCTCTTTGTGAACCAAAGTCTTCAAGGTCAGCCCTTTCTTTTTCTTGTCATTGTCTTCTTGTTCAGCAAGTCTATTCAACTCAAGCTCATGTTCCCTTAGCTTTCCAAAAAGTGCAAGCAACACTCATTGTTGACAAGTCCTTGATTCAGAAATTGTCGTTACTTTGGGTTGCCAACTTCGATCCAAACATTTCAAGCACTTTGATGTTCAGCTCCTCTTTCTCAAACACTTTTCCAAGGCCGATCAGATGGTTTATAATGTGTGTAAACCTCTTTTGCACATCTGAAACAGTTTCTCCTGGAAGCATTCTGAACATCTCATACTCTTGGATTAAAGTATGCTTTCTAGCTCTTTTAACATCAGCTGTTCCTTCATGAGTAACCTCCAACACTTCCCACATTTCTTTAGCATTGGAACACTGTGAAACACGAAAGAATTCATCAAGATTAAGTGCAGATGTAATGATGTTCTTTGCTTTACAATCATATTGCACTTTCTTTTGTTCATCAGCATTTAAACTTTCCCATGGTTTCTCTTCTTTAGGGATATACGGTCCATTGACTATAGCATTCCAAATCCCTATATCAATTGATTCAATGAAAATCTTCATTCTCACTTTCCAAAATGGATAGTTTACCCCAGAAAACATAGGTGGCCTGTTTATAGAAGCACCCTCTGCAAAAGGCAATTTTCCTTCAGCCATGTTTGAAATTTTTCAGAAAACTTGAATATTTTTCAAGAACCAGCTCTTGATACCAATTGTTGGAATAAATGGCTGAGTTTAAGAGGGGGGTGAATTAAACTTTCAAAGATTTTCAAAACCCAATGCCCAAATATGAAAACCAGATTCGGATTGAAGATTAAAACCAGTTTTAATAGGTTCTTGAAATGCTCTTAATCAATTGATCATATATCCAATTCAATTACAATTCAAAATTCAATTACCGAATGTAAAAGATTAAGGGAAGAAGAACAACACAGCAGATTTATACTGGTTCACCTTTCAACAAAGGCTACATCCAATTTCCTAACCACACAAATTCAATCAATTCACTAAAAACCAGTTTTTACATGAACACTACATGCAAAACGAAAACCAGAAAGTTGCACCTAGTCTTGAACCCTACAAGACTTCTAAACACCTGTAAAACCCTATTACAAGAACTCTTAATCACCCTGATTAAGAGACAAACACGCAGCTAACAACCACACAAAGAATTGGATTGAATTCACCTGGAAATTCAGAGCAGAAACGAAAACAGAGCACACAACAGAACGCAAAAACAGAGCATGCAAATCTTGATTCAATTCACAATCAATTGGATCTTGGACTTCTTGGAGTGATTCGCAAATTGATTTAGAGTGTAAGAGAAACGTTCTTGCTTAGTGGGTTCTTCAAAAAATGATTCGTCACTTAGTTCTTTGAATTTCAAGTTATATATAGAAAACTGTTAAAACTGATTCTGACGAGAATAGTCGGTTGAAATCGCATTTTAACCGGTTGTTTTCATTAAAACCAATTTTCTAGTGAGCACCCTTTTTCTGGAACTTGAAATCAGTCAGTTGAAAACCCGTTTTAACTAGCTATTTCAGAAATCTGGAATTCCTAAACAAAGCTACCAAGATTTTAACTGGTTTAAATTTCGAAAACAGTCAGCTAAAATTTCCCAAATACAAAGCTTTGAAAAATGAAGAACAGTTTAACTAGTTGAAATCAGATTTTTAACCAGTTAAAAATTAGTTAAACCTTTGAAATCATTTTAAACCTTTTTAAAACATTTCAAATCATTTTAAACTCCAAGATTAAGTCCAAGATTAATTGAATTGCATCTTACCACACAACCTAAGACTCTCTAATCCTAAGACACAATCTCCATTCTTCTAGCACCATCATCTTCATCATCAAAGGCGGTTGGAGACATCAAATCCACTTGAAACCAAGTCTTCAAGTCCAACAACATTATGTTTTTTATATTACACTCTGATTATTTTAATTAAGCAAAAATCAATTTTATTTTGGGTTTTTTGTTAAACTCTATTTTAACAAGGTTAAATTTTGAAAAGGTTTAATTTTTATTAAGAAACCAATTCACCCCCCCTCTTGGTTTATTTTACCTACACTATTATTCTAACAGTTGGTATCAAAGTTGGTTCTTTGATTGTTATTTCAAAAACATATCAGTAATGGAAGGTCAAAATCAAACTTTTGCTGAAGGTACTTGCATCAACAGACCTTCACTCTTTGCTAGAGAAAACTATCCGTTCTGGAAAGTCAGAATGCAAATCTTTTTTGGAGTGTGTTGATAGAGGAGTTTGGGACACTGTTGCAAATGAACTGTTTGTTCCTATGAACGGACTTAAGCCTAAAGAGTTCTCTACATGGACATTCGAGGAAAATAGAAGAGCTCAATATGATGTACAAGTAGAAATATTATTTCCTCTACTCTAACATTAGATTAATTTTACAGGATTTCAGTCTGCAAATCTGCAAACAATATGAGGAACGTTTTTGCTGTCACATATGAAGGAAATAGATGACGTTAAATGTGCTTGGAAAAACACTCTCATCCAACAATATGAGATGTTTCGCATGCAACAGGGGGAGAACATATATGATGTGCAAAAGCGCTTCACACACATTTTTAACCACCTTGTTGGTCTCGATAAAACCTTTGATATTGATGAATTGAATATTAAAGTTTTAAAATCTTTGAACAGGTCATGGTAACCCAAAGTTACTACCATCATGGAGTCACAAAATCTTGACAACATGACCATGGTGGCTTTGTTCGGAAAGCTTAGAGAACATTAGTTGGAGTTGGGAAGACTAATTAAAGAAGAACATGAAAGGCAAAGGAAACATATAGCCTTTAAATATGAAATTTCTAAACAGCTGAGTCATGAGGAAAAAGACGACTCTAATTGTGAAAATATGAAACTTATGTTGAAGACATTCACTAAGTTCATGAAGAACAAAAGCAAGAGTCATAAAAAAGAATTAAAAATGATGACCAAAATTCTGCATCATTTTACAAATGCTACAAATGTGGAAATAAGGTTCATCTCAAAACAGATTGCCCAAAACTCAAGAAGAGTGAAAATAAAAAGGATAAGAAAGTCATGAAAAAAAGAGAGTCTACATTGATGTTGACTTAAGCTCTTCTACAAGCTCAAGTGAATTTGATGAAGGAATTTTTTGCTTGATGGCACAAAGTGAGTCTACATGTAGCAAGGTCAATAATTCGAGTTTCTCAAATGATTATGATGAATTTCTTGATGCTTTCAAGAACTTTGTGCTAAATCTAGAAAGCTTTCAACTTTGCATAATAAGCTGGAAATTGAATATAAGGTTCTTGAAGAAAAAGTTGAAATTTTGGAAGAAGAGAAAAATGTTTTAAGAAAAGAAAGTATAGGGAAAAAAATGTTGAAAATGTTAAGTGTAAAAATTGCAAGGTATCTGAAAATAAAATTATATGTCTCGAAAACTCCCCTGCAAAGATTACTATTGAAAATTTATCTAGTTTAGAAAAAGGAAAAATTCTTGACTGTAAAACTTGCAAAAAATGTGAAAGCAAGATTATTAATCTTGAGAAATCCCTTGAGAATTTCTCTAAAAATAAAAACAAATTAAACAATGCTTCCTATTTAAAGAAGAAAACTTTTAAAAATAGTGTAATAGAAATAAAAATTCTCATAGACAAAACCCTTTAGAGGTGAAAAATCCTCTAAACCTATGGTTGTCACTTATTTTTATTGTTTGAAGAAGGGACACTCTTGAAACAAGTGTAGAATCAAACATTTTGATGTCCCTAAAGAAAGATACATTTGGTTTCCAAAATTGAAATAATTTTTACTCTAACCCCAAAGGACCCAAACAAGTTTTTTGGGACCAAAGTTTCCCACATTTGTTTTGCAGATTGTATCAAAGGCAAGGATGTCTTTTGGTATCTTCATAATGATTTTAGAAAGGAACTTGCTTATTTAATGAAAGAGGAGTTTTGAAATGTCTTGATCTGAGAGGAGATCCAGGAAAGGAAAAGATGGTGAAGTTTTGTTGATGAGGAACAATTTTTCTTCTCCTTGTGTTGTGTGATTTAGTATTTTTATTATTATCTATTTCTAAAATGATGAAGGTGCAATATTTGTGTGTTTGCCTCTGCTTGTATAGTCTTTTATGAAATATTGCATCTATTTAGGGGGAGATTTTAATTAGAGTGGAGAAAATTGAAGTTTCTTTTTCATGCTTTTGTTGTGTGCCCTCTCTATTTTTTTTTACTTCATCTTAAAAGGGGGAGTCTTATATTAAGAGGGAGCTTTCTGGTTTAAAATTTTTCTTTTTATATGACAAAAATTGGGTAAGAAATTATAGACTTTTGTGTGCTTAAATCTTTTAAATATTTACTTGTTTTTAAGCTAAACATATATAGGTAACACAAGTCTTCAAGAATTTTTTATCATCATAAAAAAAGGGGGAGATTGTTAATCTAGAGATGCAGAAGGATCTTTAACATATCTAAAGGATAAATATTTTGATGATGATGACTCTAAAACAAGAAGATGGACACTCATGATTGAAGTCTTGAAGTCTTGTGGAAGCTTTAAACTTGTATTTTCTACATGTTTGCTTGTAATAGTTAGGAAACAAGTTGAAGATCCTAGCATGCACACCACTCTCCCTTAAACCTTGAAAAAGTGTGTTGTTTTTCGTAAAAAGCATTTAATGTCAAAATAATCTACTATCTCTTAAAATAATCAATTATTAAAGCTTTGAAAAACTTTTATAGAAAAGCTTGCTCTCTAGAATAATCAATTATCATGCTTAAAATAATCTATTATCTCCTAAAATAATCGATTATCTCCTAAAATAATCGATTATCTGGTGAAATAATCTATTATCATAAGCAAATTTTTATTTTTCAATTATTCTATGGAATAATCGATTATCCTAAGCAATAATCGATTATTCTAAACGTTTTTGTGAAAAACTTTTCATATTCTACAGAACCTTGTGCCCTTCAATCCTATAATTTGGAAAGGAGACTAAGCTTTCAAAACAACCCTAGAGAGATCAAAGTAAAAGTTGTTCTGCTGTTAGTATTCAAATTTGCTTTATCCTTTGTCGTTATGCAAAGGAGGTGTTCATCTTTTGAGGCTTTCAAAAAAGGTGTTGTTCTCATCCTTTATGGTTATTCAAAGGAGGTGTTCATCCTTTATGGTTATTTAAAGGAGGTGTCTTTATTCCTTGGGGTATTCAAGAAAGGTGTTGGCTCATCTCTTGTGTGTTCAAGAGAGGTGTTGTTCATCCTTTGTTCCATACAAGGAGGTGCCTTGTTAATCTTCCTGCTATCTTACTTATTTTGCAGCACTGTAAGTTGTAAACTTTATTTTAAGATAATTAGTAGAAATCACTTTCTTTTGAGGTGATAAATCACTGGATGTAGGATCTGCTTTGATTCAAACTAGTATAAATATTTGTGTTCTTTTCTCTCTATCCTTACCCTCATTTGCATTTAGCTTACATTCTATTTTTTATATTACACTCTAATTATTTTAATTAAGCAGAACTCAATTTTATTTTTGGGGATTTTTGTTAAATTCTATTTTAACAAGATTAATTTTTTAAAAGGTTTAATTTTTATTAAGGAACCAATTGACCCCTCTTAGTTTATTTTACCTGCACTGTTATTTTAACAATTACTAATAACTAATAAAACATAAATATATTCAGTCATTTGGGTTTAGGTTGAATATAAAATAATATAACGTAAAATGTGTATTTTAGAAATTTGTCAAACTTTTTTCATGTTGGACTCCCTATCCTTTAACATAAAGTTCAAAATTTATGTCACATTATTACAAAGTACGACATAAATTTTTGAATTTTACATGAAAACGAACCTAAAGAGTCTGACACAAAATCTCACACAAGACTTCATTTTGCGATTCTACCCCCCTTTTCTTCTAATTTTTGTTAAGGTTTGTATTTCCCTTTTTACTTCTTCAGGTCCCTTTCCCCACCATGGCCATTGAAACCCTAGAAGACAACAAGTCTCCCCTCCATGATGAAGAGGATGATGAAATAGAAGAGAAAGAGGCACCTAAGAAGAAAAAAGAAATTGACTAGGATGAAGAGGATGATGAATTAGAAGAGAAAGAGAAGGTGATATTTTTGCTCTAGTTTTCTCAATTCATTCATGAAATGCTTCTACCTGCTTCTCTTGTTTCTTATTATTGTAGGTTGGCATGGTGGAAATGAACAAAAGGCAAGATGAACATGATATTTTTAAATTGTTTGATAAATTTATGTTAGACTACAATAGATTTGGTGTAAAAATTAAAGTTTTACGTCTATTAATTTATCTAATGTAAATTTACAGTTTCCACATTAACGTTAGACTTTCATGATACGTAATTGATCCAAAAAGTTTAACCTAAAAGACTCTTTTTGTGTTAGTGAATCTTATAAAAATTACTAATATTACTATCAAGTTATCATTTGTCTTGTTCTCACTTCCACTATTATTATTATTATTGTAATCATAATTACCACCACATTTATTACCACTGTCATGCACCAAAAAATAAATAATATTAGTGTATTTTATGATATTTTAACATCTTCTTATCATTCTATTATATTTTATTATATAATATTATATCATAGCCATCTAACAATGTCTAATTTTTTATAAGTTTATAACAAAGTGATGATGAAAATATAAATAGAATAATTTCAAAACTTTTTATGATGTATTTAAAATTTTAATAGCTTATTTTTTATGTTTGTTAGATTGAGTTGTATGCATGTATAAATAAGATTTGGATAAAATTATATTTGTTAAGAGAATAACACTTAAATGCTATTAATTTTTTAAAATTAATTTAAAATTAATTTAGCACTAAAACTTAATTTGAATTTGTTTTAAAAAGTGGATAACTCTGAGCTAAGATGTTCAACTTTTGTTTATCTCATAGATGATTTTTTTTGGTGGAATAACTCGTTTGGTTTTATTAGTTGTGACATTTTTTTTAGTTGGAGTGGTCTCCTAATTTGTTTTCATTAATTTTAACTTACTTTTTCATAAATTTTGTATATTTTGTTTCTCTCTTTCAATAATTTCTTTGCGCGTCTTGCAAATTTGTAAAATTTGGAGATGTCAACTTTGTTAGAATT
Organism: Lablab purpureus; assembly: GCA_030347555.1. NCBI lineage: Eukaryota > Viridiplantae > Streptophyta > Magnoliopsida > Fabales > Fabaceae > Lablab > Lablab purpureus. The sequence goes on along the minus strand of CM059256.1, from coordinate 21,517,414 downwards.
CTCTAGTTTCATACTATGTTTGCATTTAAAAAAAAAGTAGTATCTGATATTATTTTATTAACATCTTTATTTAAATATATGTTCTTGAATTGTTTTGTTCATTTACTTAACTTTGTGTTTTAATAATTTTACAATATGTTAAATTAATAAACCCTACAAATAGTTTTAATGAAATAGTTTGAGTTCTCTTAATTAATATTCATTTTTCTTAATTTCATTTGTTTCTGTTATGCCATTTAATTTGTCTATGAATACTTTTTGGCTTCTAGAAAATAATATGAAATTCAAATTTATAATTATATTAAAAATAAGTATGTTGTACTTATTATGTTTATTAATAAATAAATTCGAATCTAATTGACATGTTATTCATCTACAGCAATACAGTGAATTGAATATCTTATTTTTCAAATTGTATTAATTCTATATTTTTTCAAAAATAAAAAATAATAGAAAATTTAATACATTCTTACATACATAAAATATCTGTGCCCCCAGAATTTGTACGTGTATTGCACCCGTCCTCGATAATCAAATTATATAATAAAACAAACAAAAGCAATATTACAACCTTTGCATAAACTAAATAATTGATGTTGGACTTTGGAAAAAGGTAGTAAGACTTATAGATGCCTATAAGAAACATTTTGCAGACTTTGGGCCCAAGGACTTTCACTGGACGGATCATTCTTTCTCCACCTCCATCATCTTCATATACACCCATTAACTATAAAAAAATATCTTAAATACAAAACAGATCAAAGTCGCACTGCCTAATTGAAAGATTTTTTCTAAATTATATAATTTAAAAATTATTTTTAAAAAGTGATTTTCAGATTATATAACTTTAAAATCATTTTAAAATAACTTTTAAATTATATGATTCAAAAATTATTTATTAAAGTAAAATAATTTTTGAATTATATAATTTTAAAGTTATTTAAAAAAATAAAATAAATTTTAAATTTATAATTCAAAATAATTTTCAGATTATATAATTAAAATGAAAAAAAATATAAAAGATACATAAATATAAAATTATAATAATTTAAAAATAATATTAACAATATTTTTATCTTTTAATATATGTTAAGAGGGTGCATGTGAAAACCATGGATGGAGATTGAGAAAGAATGACTTACGTCTACGTTGGTAAATTACTTTTCCTTTGAAGATTTTCGGTAAGAGTTAATGATGTAACTAAGACTTTGTTACTATTTGAAAATGAATTTGACACAGAAAAAGAATACATTTAAAGAGAAAGAAATGTTTTAGGAAAAAATAAGATAAAATAAAAAATAATTTTATAAAAATTTATGAGTGAATTAATTGATATAATAACTTAAATTTAGTTATATACTAATATATTTAAAAATAATTTAATATAAAAATAAATATTCTAAATCTAATTTAAAAATAAAAAATTTTTATAAATTTTTAATATATAAAAGATTACTTTTTAATTATATATTAGATTATATTAAAAAAATTAATATTATTATATAAATTTAAGTAAATTATTATTATTTTCTTAATATTTATTTTCATTACATAAATTTAATTTATAATTAAATCTTTTATTTAAAATAACTTTTTAATATTTTTAAAATTTTTTATTTTATTTTATAACAAATTCAAAATATATTTTTATAACTAAATTGTTTATTTAAAACAATTTTTTAACATTTTTATAAATTTTTATTATATAATTAGAACTAATTATATTATAATTAATTATATATAATATAATCGATTATATAAATATAATCGATTAATTATAATATAATTAATTTTAAATTTATTTTTTAATTTTAATTATTTATATTATAATACAAATTTAAAATTAATTATATTAAAAAATTAATGAATTAATATATAATATAATTGAAAGTTTTGTGAGAAATTTATTGATTTTCGTGTGCAAATCTTTTCAATATTATGAAGAAAAAGTTTGAGTAAATATGTTTTTCATTTTTCATGCATATACTTTTATTCGATTTTGATTTTTCAATTTTCTGTTTAATTCATTTTTCTTCGTTTTTTCACGTTTGGAAAGGGATAGAGGGTGAAACACAAAACATTATCTTGGATTTTTGGACTTTTTTATAAAAATGTAATTTCTGGATTATGAAATTTAAAAATAATTTTTTAAATTGCACTATTCAAAAATCTTTTTTACATAAAATAATCACTTTGATTACATAATGTAAAGTTTTTATTATGTAAAATAATAACTTAAGATAATGTAATTTAGAAAGTATTTTTATTACATAATTTAGAATTTTTTTATATAAAAATTGTCTTTTAAATTATAAAATTAAAAAGTTTTTTATATAATAAAAAGGTAAATTCTAAATTGTATAATTTTAAAAATTATCTATGGATTTAAAAATGTCTTTAAAATCTTATAATTTGGAAGTAATTTTTTGAAATAAAAAATTTAAATAATGTAATTTAGAAAAAAGTTTGAATTTTTTTATTAGACAATCTAAAAATGTTTCAAAAATAAAAGTGGGAATTTTATATTTATGAAAATAAAAAAGAAAAATATGAAAATGTAGAAAAAAATTTCCTCAAAAAATTTATAAAGGAGAGATTATTATCTTTATTTTTATTAAATAAATAAATATGGTTTATGAAAGGAAGGGAATCACCCAAACCTTAACAAAAGCCTAAAATATTTTAGATAAATAAATTAAATATAAAGTAAATATTAATTATAGTGGAAAGTTTAGAGATACCTACTAAAGTGAATGAATACATAAACTATTTTGGAACGTAAATTGAAAAACATTACTAGAACTATTATAATAATAATAATAAAAAAACATTACTAGAACTATTATAATAATAATAATAAAAAAGAAAAACTAATATCAAGAATGATGACAAAAATGATTCTAATTAGTTTTACTCGTACAAGTAAAGATAATTAAGTGTGTGGTGAACTTTTCCATAAAATGTAAAACAAATAAAATCACTAAGCAACAGATAATCACAATTTAGTTTTTTTCAATATTATGAAATTAAACGCCGAAACCTAATTTTCTGATGTTTACATATTTTTAAAAATTAATTTTTAAATAAGATGCTTTTTATGAAATAAGAAAAAAAAGAAAAGAAAGAAATTACTTTCACGACTGATACTTTTTTTCTCACATTCACATGACAATAAAAAATATAATATAATATTAAATTGTATGATTTCATTAAAATATAAATTAAATAGCTGAATATAAAATTAATAAAAGTTGTTGTCATGTAAAAATATAAATTTTGAGAGTTATTAAAATATAGTTACCCAAGAGAAAGTTAGAAAAAGAGGATCGCATAAAGTTAAACATGGTTATGAAATTAAAATGTAAAAAGATTATGATATCTTGAATTAAAAAGGGAGAAAAGAGGATAAAATAGATGGGACAGCACATACTAAGTAACTTGTGTCTGGGAGATTGCAAGAGGCTGAGTGATAATGGAGATAATATTTGTTCCGGTCATTGTCAGAGGACAAGTCATCATCATTAACAAGGTGATTAGGAGAAAGTTGAAGAAGGTATATTCTCTCTCTCTATATATATATTAATCTACGAATTAAAATTTAGTTCATTATGAACCACATGAAAATCATCCATCTTATTATCCTCCATTTTAAAAAGTTAAATCATTTCATTAAAACTAAAATTTAAACTATTATATAAATATGTGTCATTGATATTTTTTTATAGAATTAAATATATTTTTAGAAGTTTTAAATTTATTTAATTTTATATTTTATAAATAGATATAAATGATTTTTAATGAAAAATAAAATATTTTAAAAAATAAAATAATTTAAAAGATAGATAATAATAAAATAAAAAATTATAAAAAAATAAAAATAAAAAAATTCTAAAACATAATGAAAAGATGATTTATATAATTTATAAAGTATAAGAATAAAATAATTTTAAAATTTATTTAAAAGACAAAATACGATTTTAACAAATAATTTAAATACAATTTTAATAAATAATTTAATAATTAAAAATATATTTAATTTTTTTATAATATCAACAACGTTTCAATGTTCCAGAAGAAATAATTAACAGGTTTGTGTTATTACTTTGAAATATTATAATATTTACTATTTCTTTCCATGTATTCTCCTGTATCGAGACAATGTCATCTCAGATCCAATTAATGATATTAAGTTGTAAGAAACTAGAATCCCATCAGTAATATAGTGGAATCTACTAAATTTTTAACTAAATCATCAAGTGTTGTAATTATACTTATTCGAATATTAAAAATTATTTGTTAACTTTTGCTAATGTGATAAATTATGAGCTAAAGAATGACGTGTTGAATTTTGAAAAGTATGGTCTTGCGTTTGTCATTATTCTTTTTTTTTTTTTCATCTTATTTAAGAAACATTTCATCCTATTTTTCAATAATATAAACAGTTCTTCTTTAACAATTATTATTAACTGTTATTATCGTAAAAGATGATTTAATGAGTAAGATAAGTCGTTCTAATTCGGCATATTTTTATGACACAATTAATTGATTTTTTTAAGAAATTATGATTGAATACATATATAAATTTAAATGTATATTTATGAGGGCTATAAGTAAAACTTGAAATTAGTGACTTAAAACTTGTAACATTGTATCTTTAAAAAATATTTTTAAAAATACATAAATATTTTATATAAAATTAAATATTTATGAAATAAAATAACTTTTTTTAGCCTCTCCTAATTGATAAGGCTAGGTCTTTTATCTGTATATGGAGTGTATAAAAGTGAAAACAATTCTTAGTTTTCAAACACGAGGATTTTAAACTCGGATGCAATTATATAATATTGGTCAAAACGAAAAAAATTATTTAGTATCACATTATTACTTTTTTTCATTAAAATAAGATTCAATAGTCTGTATTTATAGTTCTTATATCTCACAATAAAATTATTTTTATTAATATATTCTCATATAAAAGTCCCTGCAGATAAAGGAATTCATGTCATACAAGAACCAACATATATAAAACACAAAAGGACGAAGTATCCAACATACCCACGATAAATGATAAATGAATTTATATATTATTTGAATGTCCTCATTTTAATGAAAAATTTCTTACTCTTTTTTATAATTATTTAATTTTTATTTAATTGTTATTTAATCATATACTTTAATTTAATATTTATACAATTATAATATTTTTATTGATATTTGTTATTTAAAAAAAGAAAAGGTGTATAATTTTGATATTAAATTTTTTATAATATCATATTTTATTTTATTTGTAATTTATATTTTTTTAAATTATTTAATTAATATAGTGAGTTTGTTCGTTTAAATCTAAACTGGTATAAGTTTGCACTATAAAAAAAGTTGTTTGTTTAGTTGCATTTTAAATAATTTTTTAATTTGTATCCATTTTATAAAATATGTGAATTAAATAATTAAGTCTTTACTCACAAATATATATTAATATTTTTTAACATTTATTTGTATAATAATAATTTATTAAATTAATTAATTATTGTACAACTAATAAAAGTAAAATAAATAGAATTAAATTGGACTTGATAATAATTATTAAAAGTTAAAAATATTAAATTTTAAATTAAATTAAATTTACTGATAACTTATAAATATAATAAATATTAGATTTTTTTTAATATAATTTGATATTGCAAATTGTAGATAATATGTAAAGACTACATATAAAGCTGCTTAACTGATGGATTGTGTAAAATATATAAGAGAATTCGTACTAAGAATTTATAAAAAATAACAAACTCACTTTCATACAAATTACGAGTAATACAAATAGTCTCATCAATACTTTTGTCCAAATATTTAATTTTAATTTTAATACATCGTACATGTATAAACATTAGTGTAAAACAATCACATATATGTAAATATAATATTTCACTTTCAGTATACAATAACAAAATACAGACAAAACATATATCCTTCTTATCTCTACTGTTGCGTTCGCTTCTTCTTTCGAATACAACATGAATTATAGCCTTAGAGTACTAACCTGTGTAAGCACTTTCCAGCAGCAAACATCTCTCCATCATTACATTTGAGAAGCCTTTTTATACATGCATGGCAAAAGCTTAAATAATATCCTACTACCCCTCATTTCCATTTCTACACTATGCCCTCTTCCACTACTCTTCTCTCAAGGTACCATAACCTAATATATGTAAAAAAATATAAAATAAAATAACCTAATTCTCTAAACAAACAAATAGTCTAACTTGTTAAGAAATTTACCCTCAATTCACTATAAGAATTTAGCATATTAGTTACCACAAAACAGTGTCAACTAAAAGGAAAGTCCTAATAAAATTGGTCAAATAGACTCTAGTACAACATTAAAATAAATAAATAGATTAGAATAAACTAAGTCCAATTTTACTACAAGAATCTTGTTCATTAGCTACCAACAAACAATATCAACTTAAAGAAGACACGATTATAGTGGACGAAATCGACTCAAATACAACACTAACATAATTTTATAATTTATAGTCAACTAAACATACTCTCACTGTAAATTAACTATCACAGATAGAATTGGTTAAGTCAATTCTAAGTTAAAATTAGAATAAAAAATTTAATAAAATTAAAAGTATCCTAGCTTAGATTTTATTTAATTTTAATATTTATATTTATTTAATTTAATGTTGACTAAGCTGATACTAATTTTATTTATTTTTAATATTTATTTAAATTATCTTTGAACTAATTAACATTATATAATTTTTTAATATTTATTTAAGTTTGTTTAGGTGAAGTCAACCCTAAATTTAGTTATGCATGCTTCTTTGACTTAAAATATGGATTGTAGATAAATCTACAATAGAAAAATATTGATTTTGGCTTTCAATATCAATAGATTTGGATATATATATATAGAATTAAATATGTTTTTGGTCTTTGAACTATTTGTTAAAATTATATTTTGTTCTTGAGACAAACTTTGAAAAGATGACAAATAAAAATGTTCTCGAATAGAGAAAAATGATAGGGAGGAGAGGGACATGTAGAGGGACAAACTTAGGAGAGAAAGAATGATGAAGTATATAAAGGAGAAAAATGAAAAGAAATTTTGATACATAATTGAGGATCGTTTACCCTAGTTTATAAATTATAAGGATAAAATAAGTCTAAAATTTGTTCTAGAGATAAAATACAATTTTGAGAAATAGTTTAGGAATAACAACTTAATTAATTCTATATTATAATCACCACAAGAAAAGAAAATGGCAAGTTTGTGAAAGACAAAAACACATGAGTTCAAGTTAACCCATGATTGCCAAGTCCATCGAGGACATGTATAATAAAGTGTCTCTTCCCAACTTCTAGAAGATTCAACATGAAAAAAATTTGAACCACTTCTAATCTAAAAATTTAAATAAATAAATTTATCAATTTTTTTTCTTATATATATGAATTTGAACTCTAATACTCTTTGTTAAGACTTTGAAAGGAGATATGCTAGAAGAGACAATAAATCACAAGTCAATCCACCTAAAAAAATTTGATACTACTTCTAACTTAAGACTTTAAAGTAATAAATTTCTGAATCTTTTTGTATTCAACTTTTCTATTCTTATTCAATAGGATACTTCAACTCATATTTGTATACCAAAGAATGTACATCTTTCCTCCACTTACTATTATGAGTAATACCCTTTCTCTTTCTGCCGGCATTCACAAAAGGTACTGATTAAGTGACATTCCATCATATATCAATTCAATTTTATTCTCTTCTTCTGGGAAAGAAAAGCAATATATGATTTTTAGTTGAATGAGTACCATGTATAACTCATTTGAAGAAAATCCTTAGACCAGTCGAAGTGGGTCGTCACAATTTTGTTGCATATCAGAATCTAAGCAGACGCGCCATTCCACCGAGACCAATAATCGCGTGATGAAATCACTGAAAATATTTGATTAATCATTCTGAGTATGAGAGCTGAATCACGTTCATCTATAATGGCTGGCGCAACATGTACCATTTCCACATGTGAAGGAGCTTTCACACAACTGTTGAATAGTGGAAGCCATTTCAATCAGCATCCAAGTCTGTTAAATCATAATCCAACTTCATCTCACTCCACTATTTCTTCCCACACAATTATTAACTCATTCAGCTATCTACTGTAAATCACTGAGGTATATTTGATTCAACATATTTGAAACTCAAGCTTCAAATCAGAAAACAAAACTATCATGATGTATAAGTTTTGATTTATTTAAACAATATTTAAACTGTATGTATCTGGCTTGTATAAAATATGAATTATGATTTATAAGTTTGATTTATACACTTAAGTTCATGTATTTGGCTTGTTTTAACACGAAGTTTTATCTTGTCTATATAGCTTAATTATTTTCTTTTTGTTTGTCAAATCTCGTATAGAAGTATTTTAAGTTCATTAAAAAAATAATAACTGGTTTAAAGTTAAGAAGGAAATAGTAATTTATAGAATATAATGAAAAGCAAGAGCAAAATGAGAATAAAATAATGTTTAAACAGGAAGTATATGTAATGATAATTTTAAATAAAATAAAATTTTATTACTAAAACTATTTCTTATTAAACATTTGTTATTATCATTATATAATCACACATCGGTAGAAATTATTCACACGCTTTTAATATTAAACCTATAAAGTTTTGAGTTTAGCTAATTTACATTATTAAATAATTGAATTTATTTGTGCAGTAAAATACTTAATCATCTTTTTTTTTACAATGGTGATAACGGGGTTTAAATTTAAGTCCTCATAAACTATATCTAAACCTAACTAAGTTGATTCTATTTGATTCACTTGATCAAATGTTTAATAGCTGATTTGAATAACTCAGTAAATTTTAATTTATTTACATTTCTGATTAATTCCAAATATTTATTATCCCTTTTTTTATTAATCTGTATGAAGGTTTCTGTAAAATAATTAAATAGAACATTTCAATTTATTCTTCTAAAATTAGGCATCGCAACACTAATTAGTTGTTCAATAATTTATCAAAATTTAAATCATATACTGATACTTTATTACCAAGTTTGCTTTTAAAAGATTGAAGATGTCATCCAATTATTCTTTCAAAAATCTAAATATGCCACATATATGGAGAACAAAGTGGCGACAATTTTTTTGAGATAATAACTTGACAATAAGATTAAATATGTGAGATACTAATTTAGTGATAAAGTTTTAAAGAATTAAAACACAGACAAAAAGAATCTTTTGAGAGAACAATTTATTATGAACAGAAGTTTAAAAGAAGTATACAATAGCAAATAACGTTGGATAAATAATTGAGATTTTCTTTTTAAGAAACAAATGGTTCTCTTATATATTTAAAAACTTCTTTAGAGTGTCTTATTGTAATCCGAATCTTCAAAACTTTTGTGTCACCAATCCTTCAAAGATGCTCCTCATTCCAATATTTTACAAACCAAAGCATATGTTGTGTTGACTTCATCTGTGACGCTGTCGTCATACCCTTTTTATATAACATTTTAAGGAACAGCATGTCTTACTGCCGTGGTATTTGGTTTCGTAGCCATTGTTTTGAGAAAGAGCAACAACAAAACAAAAAGAGATGTTGAATCTGTTGATGAGAGAAGAGGTACTATTGTTAGTGCAGAACTGTTATCATATAATCTTGGCCGCATTATTCACTATAGGAGTAACATATTTCGCCTCAAAAGCTTGGAAAAGAGATACAACAAACAATAGAGAAGAAATTCCCGGCAGGTTGGGACTGCCTTTTGTTGGGGAAACTTTTTCTTTTCTTTCAGCCACTAATAGCACAAGGGGATGCTATGATTTTGTCAGACTTAGGCGATTGTGGTATGTGACTAACTTACTTTTCTCTTCCTATAGTTGTAAATTCAAAGTGATTCTGTTTCCAACCAGATTCTGTTCTTATAAAATAGACTTGTTCAAAATCATGTTCTTCCTCCTCAAGAGAAAATATTTGTAACAGATACAAGGACCAGTGCTTGTTTATTAAACCTAGGCTTAACTTTCTACTCTCCTAAAAACTTTAACAAGGTACACCTGATAACTCATGGAAATGTATTACTTTATGTGCAAGACATTCATTCATTGTGTCATACAGATCATATGAACACGTTTATTGAACAGTTGAATTTTTAGACAGCATAAAATTTCTAGCTATTGTGTTATACACACGGATCATATAACACGTTATTGTACAGTTGAATTTTAGGCTACAATAAGTTTCTATTCATCGTGGTACACAGATAATGATTAGCACGATTATTACCCCGTTGAATTTTTAGGCTCTAATCAGAGTGGGGTTGTTTTGAAAATAATCAATAACAAGTGAATTATAAGTCTGGTTTAAAAGTTAGACAAAACTTATGTATAGTTCTGTAGATGTTTGTGTTGTTTTTGTACTAAAAGCTTGTTTCAAAGTATACCAACACTAAAGTTTAATTATCACTATCATAGGAAAACAATACAAAAACACGTAAAAAGAATTGGATATAAGTTTTGAATACAACAAAATTGCTCTAATATTATAGTTAGAGCTGAAACTTTTGAACTTAATAAATCACATATTGTAAGCTAACGGAAGCATGAGCCAATAGAATATATATATATAACTTGGTATTTGTTGAAATAGGAATGGGAGATGGTTCAAGACAAGGTTATTTGGGAAGATCCACATATTTGTTCCCAATCCTGAAGGAGCAAGGACCATATTTGGTAATGACTTTGTTCTATTCAACAAGGGTTATGTGAAATCAATGGCAGATGCGGTGGGAGAGAAAAGCCTGTTATGTGTACCCGTTGAGAGTCATAAAAGAATAAGGCGTCTTTTATCAGAACCATTCTCCATGACTTCCCTATCCGTATTTGTCACCAAATTTGACAAACTGTTGTGTGGAAGGCTGCAAAAGCTAGAAGAAAACGGGAAAAGTTTCAAGGTGTTGGACTTTTGTATGAAGGTAAACTATGTTTTACGATCTTAATTTCTATGTCAAATATAGTTTTTATAGATTTTATATTGCAAGAAATAATGATAGATAACATTTGAGATAATTACCGTAAAAGTTAATAAATTTACTCTGATGACAATTTATCATTAAATAATAATATAACTTTTTATATTATCAAAATATACTATTTATTAGAAGAAAGTATTACATTGTCTAAGACCGCGTGTTCTCAATTATAAGAAAATCTGTAAACAAGAAAAAAATTCAATGCTACGAAATTTGTTGGCATGAATTTGAAAAAATGTGGCCACATATTGCATAAAAATCAACCAGAATCACATGATCTGAACCATTAAATAGTTTTTTTTATATATGATATTTTTTCTACGCTGATTGCTTAATATGATGAGAATAAAGAACATTTGAACTCTTATAAGCGGTAGAAATGCTGCACATATGATCGATTTTGTTTTTCTCATTTTAATCAAAAGTATACCTATCATCTCTGGAAAGTGCTTAGCAGTAGCAAATATACATAGTAACCCGATTAGTTTAGCGACAGAATTTGACAGTTGGTGATATGATACTACTCTCTAGTGTCACGTATACTATGATTTGCTACGAATCCTAACTCCCATGAAATGTTTGTATGTAAAGATGACATTTGATGCAATGTGTGATATGCTGATGAGCATCACGGAGGATTCATTACTCCAACAGATCGAAGAAGACTGCAACGCCATCTCTGACGCCATGTTATCCATTCCCATCATGATTCCTCGTACCAGATACTATAAAGGCATCACGGTTAGTTATATCTTTTCAAAACTAAATATATTATATCTTACAAATTCTTAACTATAAATACTTTTGAAAAGTAAAGAAAAAAATTATAGCCGTACATAAATTTGTTTGGTCCACTGGGTAGTTTGAGTAAAAAAATATAATAAAAGCTTCTAGTTTTTTTTCTTCTTTTATTTTTTGGTCTGAACTTTAAAGGGTAAAATAATGAAGAGTGATACAGGGACACCCGTAACTGTAATTCCACACCACCACAAGCAGTACAAAAAAAAATTTAAACTTAGAAGAAAAAAATTGGAAATGTAATTTGGAGCGTGGGTGAGATGTAAGAGAGTGGTGCGTTTGTTTCTTTTCCTAAAATAATTACTTAGTGGTTGACAAAAAAAATCTGCTGTTGATATTACTTGCACGTCATAATAAATGATGAAATAGTTGGAATATCAAATATTGTTTTTCTCATCAACAATTAAAATTATTTCTTTATTTACTCATTTGAAAACAAGTGAAATCCAAAATTTGAATAAAGTATCAATTTAATCTTTAAAGTAATCACCCTCTCTCCTAAAATAATCTGTAAACTAATTAAATTATACAATTAATGACGAAAATTTGATCTGTTTAAGGACTATTAGGAGAGAAGATGATACTCCAGAAACTAAATTGAAAAAATTATTCCTAAAGTTTTATTATGGTTGAACTAAAAAACATTGCTTAAGCAGGCTCGTAAAAGGCTCATGGAGACCTTCAGAGAGATCATTGCCAGACGTAGGAGGGGAGAAGAAACTTCAGAGGACTTCCTTCAGTCCATGTTGCAGAGAGACTCACTCCCAGCCAGTGAAAAACTTGACGACTCGGAGATTATGGATAATCTGCTGACATTGATAATTGCTGGACAAACAACCACAGCAGCAGCAATGATGTGGAGTGTAAAGTTTCTACATGACAACAGAGAAGCACAGGACATACTCAGGGTGAGATGCTGCACAGATTCTAGTCAAACCATGGACCCAAACCCAACTAAGATTAATAACCAATCATAAGTATTAGCATTATTCTTAACAGAATTTTCTGTAATATTCAGTATTGTGTCATTTTGATGCTATTTGGAAGATATAACTCCGTAGTAGAATTAGGTGGTATTAGATACGAGAGGGAAGTTCATTGTAGAAAACTATGAGCTCACTTGCACAAGAAAAAATGACTAGATTTTCATCTTGACTTACAGGAAGAACAGTTATCTATAACCAAAATGAAACCAGACGGAGCTTCAATTAACCATGAAGATCTAAACAACATACGTTATGGTTTGAAGGTTAGACTTTATACTTTAGAAATGATGCACAGGCTATGAAATAATTGCTTGTCTATCTAAACTGGAAGCATCTACGACAAAAGTTCCAAGTCAAGAATCAATTCGTGTTCTATCCAGGTAGTCAAGGAAACATTGAGAATGTCCAATGTCCTGCTATGGTTTCCTCGTGTCGCACTTCAAGACTGCACGATCGAAGGTGAGTTACTCAACTCCTTTGAAGAAGATATCAATACAATTATGTTCATTATTGCTAGCTTAATTATAGGAGGGCCTCATTAGTTTTTCTTGCCTTCTATGACCATGTTACTAACCATACAGGCTATGACATAAAGAAAGGTTGGCATGTTAACATCGATGCAACTTACATACATCACGACTCTGATTTGTACAAGGATCCGTTGAAATTCAACCCACAAAGATTTGATGTAATTAGCTTTCTTTATCTAGATTGTTTTATGCCACGTCCTTGTATCAAGAAATTACTTTTCGTAATCGTATCTGCAGGAAATGCAAAAGCCGTACAGTTTCATACCTTTTGGATCAGGGCCTAGGACATGCCTTGGGATCAATATGGCGAAAGTGACAATGCTAGTCTTTTTACACAGGCTCGCTGGTGGTTATACGTGAGTGTTTTATACCATGCCACGATTCTTATTCTTCTTTTCTTTTATAAATGAACGACAATTAAAAGATACTCCTCCGTAGGTGGACCCTTGATGATTTAGACACTTGCTTAGAAAAGAAAGCACACATACCTAGGCTAAGGAGCGGTTGCCCAATAACTTTGAAGTCCTTGAGCAAAACCATGCTAGAGGCATAAAAGAAGGTCATGGAAATTTACCAGAAAAGGAAGGCTTAATAAGAACAAAGCAGCAGAGAATGGTCTATATCTGCAGATTTGTGAGATTTCGTGCGCATAAAATTACAGGAAATAAATCCGTGGAAGAGTTATATGTGTATCAATCCAGTTACTACACTACTTCAAGGAATCAGTAATCCGAATCTATGGTTTGCATACAATTAATGAACTGAGTTACGAATTGAATGTAAGATTACCTGGTGGTAGATGATGATGTGTCCTGTTCAAACTTTCGCAGAAATCACAAGAATAACCAGCTGCTTGTTGGAACAATGAGTATGAAGAAACCAACCGCTTTACTTCTAACATATTTTGTGTATGGTTTTTATATGAAACAACCACAGCATATATAGGAGGAGGGTAGGTCGTCTTGTGTCTTTCTTTAGTGGCGGCCCACTACAATAATCCGCACAAAACAGGAAAATGCTAATGAAGCAACGAGACACAAGTACACAACTGATAACTGTTGGGATAAACTGATATAATCCAAGTATTTTGACATCTATCAAATCAGAGTTTTACACACAAATAAAATTACTATTTCAGTCAACAAATAGTAATCTATCAATTCTTGCAAGTCCCCCACACAATACGAGGTTACAAATGGATAACAAACTAGGGGTTTGTTATAACCCGTTCAATAATATCTTGTCGATGGTTATTACTTGCACTTCAAACTGCACCCTCTGCACTTTAGAGAATCAAAACATATGTCTTGAACAATACTTTTGATTCATTATTTCCAAAATTTTATATCATTAAATCATATAATGTTCAAAAACTTGGTAGGTACTAAGCAATGACAAAATATGAATAGCCGTATTAGCATGTAATGTACAGAACACCGACCCGAATAAAGTATAGACATGTTAAACCTTAATGAATAGAAATTGACTTGTACTCTTTAACTGTATTTGTAATAGCTTGCTCCACCGGAAGTCTTTCCATACTTGAAGCCCCATAAAAACCATGGACTCCTTTGGTTCTCTTCAATATGAATTCCGCTTGTTTTGGACCAGATATTGGACCTGCATATTCCAGTACATTATTCTGAGCTGGGACTAAGTTGACAACACAAACAACTATTCTTTTAAGAACGGTGAAAAGTGAATGTAGTGAAGTTCAATAAATATATAAAGACTCGGCCTTTCTACTAGCCAAAAGTTACTGGCAAGACATTCCTCACACACTAGAAATTAAGCACACAAGGTAAACAACAAACACAATTTAACTGGCTAAGATGACATGGCTCACATCACCCACCACAAAATTTACCATCAACAATCAACAAACATTCACTATACTCAACGAATTTCTCACACCAAAGACAATTGCATAAAATTTTCTCATTGGGTGTTGCATTCATCACCAAAAACTTATTGTGAAGAGCAGCCGAACACTTCGAAAATGAAAACACATAAACTTGAAGTCCAATCTTTCTTTCTTTACATATCAAAGACGTTTTTTCATTCCTTTGTACTGAAACCCTCCCTCATCCATGCCTTCTTTTCTTTTCTTTTCTTTTGGTTTAACTTTGTCACTCTTTAGGTTGGTCATACACAAATTAAGCCAAACAAAAGTTTTTCAATATGAACAAGAAACATAAAAAGATTCAATACATGACTCTAACATAACATATAGGAAGATGCTTTTCAATTATCTGTTAAGCATTCTGCACTTTGGCTCTAGACCCAAATAATAATAATTGTTTATGAAAAGCATCCAAATAATAGTAATTGGCCAGTGAACACTTAATTTACTGTTTAATCTTCAAATATACATCAATAAAACTTTTGAGGTGACTTGCATACCTCCATGGCACAACACGATGACACTGGGATTGATGCTATGCGCTGCTTCTGCAATAGCTTGTACACGAATTACACTTTCTTCAAGTGAAACAGCTGTTTTTGCACCAATAGAGCCTGTTGTGGTTAGACCCATATGAGCCACTATGATATCAGCGCCCACTTTAGTCATTTCAATAGCTTCATGCTGATTGAATGCATATGGGGTTGTCAAGAGACCCATTTTATGAGCTTTCTGGATCATCTCAACTTCCAAGCTGATAATTTAATAGGAAAATGAAATAAAGTTGTGAGAGATGTAATAGTCTAACTAATATATGAGAAATTCTTTTTGAAATACCCACCTATATCCCATTCCCGTTTCTTCAAGATTTTGTCGAAAATTACCATCAAATAACCCTACTGTAGGAAAATTTTGTACCCCAGAGAATCCAGTACATTCCACCTGTTTAAGGAAGTTATCCATTCGACGGAAGGGATCAGTTGCACAAACTCCAGCAAGAACTGGAACCTTCTTTACCACCTGAAAACAAACATATAAATAAGTCAAACATAATGGAAAAGAAAGAGATAGAGTCCTAGCCTGGCAAGGGGATTTCATAATTACATATACCAATTTTTACCCAAGATAGGTATTCAAGGTTAATACTTTATAGCTAGTTGACCTGACCTCAAGAATTAGTATTTCCATTTTCTTGACGGTCACAAACAAACTCTTCAAAAAGCTAAGTTATTAGGTGAATGTACATAAAACAACCTTCTATGTAACATTTCTAACACATCACCTTGTACAAGAGCACTTTAGACTTTGAAGTGTGGACAAGCATGGGTGCACCTACCTTGAGTAAAAATTCAACTTTTTTATTAGAAGAATGGGGTGGATGGATCAAACTATGATCACTTGGTCAAAGGCTTTGACAATGTTATGAAGTAACTTTCCAAAAGGATATGCTATCAGGTCAATGCACATGAGAATATTATATGTAAGGGAGTAGTTGGGTGTTAGTTAGCAGTTAGTTACAAGTTGGATACAACTGTCATTAGCTTGATACAATGGTCACTAGTATAGGCATATATATACACACACACATATACACTCCGTATCTCAATCTTTCAAGATAATAACAAAATTCAGTTTCTTTCTCCCTCTATTATTTTCATGGTGTCAGCTTAGCGATCCTGTATGGTGGAGTCACACTCTTCATTATGCATTACATCTCCATCCTGGTGTCTCAAGTTCTCCTTTTTTTCTACACGCCCTATGTGATGCAGATAGATGATCCGCTCCTGGTGCAATAGTCTATTTTGGTCCAAATCTTTACATCTTGGAGGTCTAAAAAAGCAACAAGTTGTTGCTCAGTCAAGTACTGAAGCTGAATACAAATATCTAGCTCAAGTCACTACAGAAATTTTATGGATTTAGACACTTCTCACTGAACCTGGAATTTCTCCTTCACCCATGATCTATTGTGATAGTCAATGTTGTTTCTTTGCCTCACAATCCAGTTTTTCGTGCCAGGATCAAACATATGGAATTAGATATCATCCTTGTCAAAGAAAAAGTCATTGCCAAAGAGCTAATTGTCAAACATATTCCTGCTCAAGACTGTGAGATCATTTGTGATTCCCACCAACCTAGAGTTTGTGGTGTGTGTGTGCTTGTGAGTACCATATGAATGAGAGCAGTTCTCAACTGCACTTAGAGTTAGTTAACACTTAGTTACAAGTTGGATACAGCTAACAGCGGCCACTAGTATAGGCATGTGTATATATACTCTATCTCTATCTTTCAAGATAACAGTGACAGAATTCAGTAATTCTATCTTCAGTCACTTTCTCTATTATTTTCAGCACATAATGGTCTTTTAGATTACATTTCTATCAAACATTATCTTGCAGCCAATTAACAAAATGTTTACTACCAATAATGTCTATACAAGAACCAGAGAGGTCAAACAACAAAGTCTAAGAATTAATTATCTCCTAAGGGTTCACTACCCTGTTGTGATGGCCATAACCCAAATTGCTTTCTGCTTTAGCCATTGGACCTTTACCCTGAACAGCCCATTGTTTCCTTTTCTCTTTCAAAACCCCCTTGTGATATACATTATTTTGGAAAAGTTTTCTTCCTTAAAGACTACCAATCATATTTGGTGACATCTCATAGTTTAGTTTCTCTACTTATGACCACCTATATTAAACAAGAATATTGGAATTAGTGAATGCCTAAGTTAAGAAGCATCTGCAAAATCAGGCATTTAGAGTGAAAAACTTCAATAGAAGTTAGCACTTGGACAACACTTTTAAAGTCTCCTAGAACAAGTAAATAAATAATGGCATACTGGCAAAACTTCATTGGCCATGTCGAGAACAACAGCATTAGCATCAGCAAAAGGTAATAATCCGGCTAATGAACCTCTTCCAGCCATTCGGAAGCGCCCAGAGTTGTACAAAACTATTAGATCAACCCCTCCAGCTTCTTCGAACTTGGCAGATATACCTGTCCCTGCACCAGCTCCTATTATAGGAATTCCTTTATCTATTTGATGTTTCAGTTGCTGTAATATGAGCTGCGTTTTCTCCAAAGTTTCTGCAAGCAGAAATGAAAACATTATATCCATATTTGACTTAAAGAATATATTTTCTACCAAAAGCAATTCTGGAGAGCACCTTACTTATGTCAAATTAAAAAGCAGTGCAACACAAAAAGAAGCAATTGGCTTTTAATAAATATCTTTCAGGTCAACACAAATTAAGTGTTACAAGAGCAAAACACACAAATAATGTGGAAAACTGAAAAAAACTAATTCTTTATTGCAAAATACTGATTAACATAATGCAAATTCAAATTTAATGAGAACCTGTTCTAGCTTCTGGGAATTCACTAGGTGGATAGACAATGGGCCCAAAGCTTGACGCATTTGAAACATAATCTTCATGAAATTGTTCAACAGATTCAGGATTGGCTACTTGTTGACGAGTAGAATCTTTACTAGTTTTCTCATTAATCTCTAAAAATGCATCAACCAATGCATTTGCAAATTCAAGGTCATTTATATGATGAGGATACACCTTTACCTGTACACAACTCTTTTAACTTTACAAAATACTCAGCAATAAATAAAATGAAATTAAGAAAACTTGAAGCTTATAATGTGATAAATAATACTATTGAGCAACTATAGTACCTGTCTATCACCATTGGTCGGAATAAGGTTTTGTAATTCATGAAGAAGAGTACCCGTTGCCTCTGGATCATAGAAAGGCTTCCCTAGTGCGTCTAAAGCAGATAAACCCTTTTCTGGAAGGCACACACGAATCTTAGATGATGAATTCTTCAGTTTATTTGCTATGAAATCAGCAAATTTTCTGTTCTCATCTACTGTTGTTCGCATAAGTGAAACCTGCAAAGAGAGAGATAATTGATTTCTTACGTTAGCATGGAATAATGACTTCAGCCATTTTAACACATGGTAAACATCTTCAGTTACAGGGAATGATGAAGTGTATTGTGAATAGTCCAGTTTTGGTAGTAGTCACAGGATTGCAGGAAATATGCATCTAAGTTCAAGGAGAAAATGATGGACAAAATCCTCTCTAGAACCTTAAAAGTAATCACAAGTAAATATGAGACTACTTTTCAAGCAAAGACTAAAACAGAACGGATCATATAGAATAGTCACCTGTTTATTGTGTTCATATATATTTCTCTGCTGAAACTTCAATGGAATAGTATCTTTTGCTCCAAAGTTCACCATGTCTAATGCTCCCACACTCAAGACTAACGGGACTTTATTCTCTATGATGGCATCAAAACGAGAACTGTCACAAGCCATTACACCTCCAACTATATAGTCTGCCACCTCTGTTGTTGTGATGTCAAAAACACCCTAAACAAAACAAAAGAAATGAATATATGTGAACAGAAAAGGAGACACGAATACATAAAGAAGAATCTGAAATGAAAGAAAAAGGAATACACGTGAAGCTTATCCCAATTCATATGACAGATCACACAATTATGTGAAACAAAGTTAAGAGTTTACTTTCCCAAAACAGAACACATATCCATATATCTAGACTAAAATGAATGTGGTATTGAGCTAAATAAATACTCGTTGTTCTTTGGTTAGGATTGAAAATGACCAGGCAAAAATGAAGTTTCTCTCCTAGAACATTCAATAAGCTCAAGAGTCAGGCTAAGTAGCTTAGCCTTGACAGCTATACAGTTAGGTCAAAGGCCTGTCAACCAAACAAGGATCAGAACTTAACCTCACATGTCACACGCATAAGGTGGATTGATTCAAATAGTAAGGAAATTGCAACATCAAGCCTCAACAGTCCTAAGCGGAAGTATTCTAAATTCATAGAAGATCAAAGCAGAATTGTCCAGATAAAAAATTTCTCATGCCAGGATTTCAAATAAGTGAAGCTCCAACACAGTCAAAACCCAATATCAGTTAAATTTCCCATAATTAAATGCACATCGACTTAGCTGTCTAAATACCTGTATCAACCCCTCTCTAACCAAATTCTCCATGGCCCGGCCACCAACCCCAGTTGCATGGAAAACCAGGGTCTCATAACCTTCTTCATGCAACCTATCCTGGACAGCATTAACACAGGGAGTAGTAACTCCAAACATAGTTATCCCAATTGTAGACTTATCTTCAAAGCTAGAAGAATCCTTCAAGCTCTGATTCCTTCCAACAACCATCCCAGCAAATGCAGCCGCGGCATTGGACAAGACGAGCCTGCTAACCCTGTTGATGCCTGCAATGTCCACAACAGATGGGAACAAAACCAAGTCTGAGGTTCCAACATAAGGTTCAGTTTGACCGCTGGCCACTGTCGAGACAATGACCTTGGGGATCCCAATCGGAAGAGAGGAGAAGGGAGACGACAGCAGTGACGTACCCCCACTCCCCCCAACACCAATAACGCCAACAAGACACTGATCCTCATGAGACTTCTTCAAGAACTGCTCCAACGCTTGGCTCATCACGGCAACCGCCTTGCCTCTGTCATCCGGGAGAAGCAAGGCTTCGTTGGTTCCAGTGTTGTAGGAAGAGACAACATCATTCCGGGAAACAAATGGGAAATCTTGCAAACTTTGTGGTTCATTCGAACCAGTAGAGACATCAACTACCACCACCTCTACCTGTCACCCACTCCCATCAAAATATAAATCAAACTACAAACACAATTTAGAGTCTGAAATATTGCGCTCCTGCAGTGGCTGTTTACATCACTTTGACATTATAAAAATTCAATTAATTTGGTAACATGCGATTACTTTTACCAATTAATTAGCTTAACAAACAGTTTCATCTTAAAGAACTAATTTCTATATCCAGATAAAAACAACATAAATTACCAATTACGGGATCAAATAGAATAATGGCGGTAGTTGCTGCGTGAACTGAACAATTGTGAGAAGTAGGTGTGTACCTTGGAGGTGGAGGAAAAGCGATGGAGATTGGAGCGAAGTGAATCGGAGAGAAATCGGAGCTCGTGGAGCTTGGTGTCGAGGGTTCCGACGCAGAAAACGCGAAGAGTTGTGGAGTGGTTGTGGTGTGCCATATTGGAGTGTCAACGGAATGGAGAGAGAAATCACACCTTTCTTGGTCTCAACCAACTTCCCATGTGCCATTAAACTGCACTTTCAACCAAACATGATACGCTTTCTTCACAAAATCATTACATCTGCTTACCACTTCATTTCTTTTTCTAAACTCTCGCTTTCCTATATATACTTCATTAATAATCATGCACCACCTGAATATTTATTTATTATTAAACAAATTATTAACACTACACTAATGAACTTTTTGACTTAAATAATACTTTTTAACAAAATTACCCTGTTAGACCCATTTAATGAAATTATTTATTGTCAAAATACATCAAAATACATCTTTTTATTGTTTATTGTTACAATTCGATTCCCACATAATCCAATTTCAACCTTCATTTTTTTTTCTTTGGACTGAATTCTGAACTAATTTTTCATTTTTTAAAATAATAAAACGATTAATAAAAATAAAAATAAATAATAAGAAAAGATTCACTTTTTATTTTGTTAATGAGTTTCAACTAATGAATTCAATTAAAATAATTTTAATGATAAAATAAAACAATTTAATATATGAATTAATTAATAAAAAATAAAAATATTATATTAAATAATAGAACATAAAATTATTAAATATTTAAATATATTATAAGAGTAGTTTAAGGAAATATGAAAATATATTAATAGAAATAATAACGTATTATTATTTGAAGAAATAATAATATTATTGTGCCTACACAAATGGTTTTTGTTTATATTAACTTAATAAATTAAAAATAGTAATATTTGATAAATTTTGAAAGATAGTATTATTAAAATATGTTTTTTAAAAATTATTTTATATATTATTATTAATACTATATAAATGTTTTGTACCTTACTCATTCTTAGCTAAAACTAATTATCCAAGTATTATTATTAAATCATTCCTCTATAATAAATTTAGGAATGACAAATGAATTTGTCCTTATAAGTATTTTCCATATTCGTCTTGATTTTTTATAAAAAATCATTGCATTAACTGAGTATGAGTATGGGTAATACTCAATTTTTTAAAATTTAGTATGGAGAAGAGATGAGTATGTATATATTTGTCTCATCCTCATTTTTATACCTTTCCTCGTTCTTATACCCAAATATCATCCTCATCCTCATATATGTCTCCATTTTAAATTACCATCTTTAGTTTATTAGGTAACCAAAATATCAGTATTAACTTTTTTTTGTCTTCGGTTTCATAAATTTTTTCTAAGACACACATTTGATTATTTTTTACTTTTTAATAATTATTTGACACTTATCCTAATTTTATTTGATACTTTGATTTGAGATTTAAGAAATTATAATTTCTTTATTAATATTTGACATTAGAGAAAAAAAATGTGAATCATTTTGACATATGATAATATTATGTTTCCTTTGCAGTGATATTTATTTTTTTGTAATAAATTATTTAATTAATATTTGAAACAACATGGAGCAGGTATAAGACATGTATGGGTATACCTGTCACTTAGTGGGAAAGAGGATGGGAAAGTGAAACCCATCCTTGCCCCCATGTTGCCATCCCTAAAACCCAACTCTTAGTTGGAAAACAACCACTTATGGCTAAAAACCTCGAATATTGTTTGAAACGTAATCACTCCTGGCTAGACAATCCAAAGTATTGTTTGGAACTACAACCACTCCTGGCTAAGACTAGGTATTATTTGGAACATATCCTTTCTTGGCTAAAAGAGTATTCTTTAGAACATAATCACTCATAACTAAAAAATTTGGCTTCATAGAGAGAGATATTGTCTTTTACATATGCAAAGACAAATCACTATGCTAGAAGCAACTTGTACTGTCGTTAACCAACGAGACACACTTGCCTGAAACCTCCATTAGGAAGACTTTCGATACAGGAACCACTTCATCCACTCTTTCTATACCTCATCTTATCAGCTAACCATCGGTTCTGATACCGCCATTGAGTCTTTCGAGGGAGGATACGTCGATGGAGACGACACCAAATGATGGATGCCTAGGAGGCATTACAAGTGATGTGGGATCTATCAAACATGTGTATAAGCATATGGAATCAAAATAATATGTAAAAATGCATGGAAGAACATGAAATCAGATTTTTCCCCAAATGTTAGGGTTCAAATTCGCCCCACACTTAGAAATTGCAAAACAATTCAATTCAACCGATTAAATTCAAGATAGAACCCATAGGAAGCCATAGAAGATGAAAACAAACATTTTAATTGGTGGAAAATTGATTAAAATGAAGAATAAAGGTGCAACTATGAAGAACATTCAAGAAAATGAAAAGAGAAAACATGGAGAAGACAAGAGAATGAAGAACACGCCACTTTCATAAAGAAAGATAAGTGCAAAGGACAATCACCACTTGAATTATGGAAAACTCAAGATAAGATTCTAGAAATGAGGCTTACCTCTTGAACTTCAAAGAGAAATAGCACTTGCTCTTAATTAATCTTCAAAGTTATGTTACAAATGAGACTCACACCCTTATATAGAAAGGGGAAAACGAAAATGCATGAACGTGGGTGGAATTCTAAAAGGTTAGGCCATGTTTGGAAGATGCTTCAAAGCTTCCCAAACAAGGCCCTTGTTTTTTATACTATCCATGTATCCAAACAAGTAGCCTCTTATTTCTATTTCAAAGAAAGACACTAAACTAACTCTATTTTTATTTACAAGGAAATTACAAGAGCTATTAATATTTTTATTCTCTTCTTCAAGCTTCTTGTACATTCTCCTTGTTTTTCTTCCTTCCTTTTCTTCAAAATTCATTTTAAGCTCTTCTTATTTTCTTTTTCTTGTTTTCTTGTGGTGACTCCTCCTTGCATAGGTTGATGTTTTTCATGAATTGTGATCACATCATTCTCGCCCTCTTGAAAAGAATTCGTCCTCGAATTTTGGGGTACCTACATCACACAATGATAAGTCACTCACATTGAAACTATTGTTATTATTTAATGTACCTACCAAAGAAAAGATTACAAGTATTATTTTTTAAGAAGAAAAACTATTAATAGTATTTACATTACCTTTTCATTTTCCTGGATCAAATAGAAACCAATGCATTCTCAACATTATGAAATATTTTTCAAAATCTTTTGATTTTTCCAAACTTCTATTAATTTTACTTAAAAATTTTTCGTTTGAATTAAGAAGGATGAAGTTTCTATACAAACCATTTTCACAACAATAAAAACATGCAATTTGTCCATAAAGATTAGCACACATGGTAGAATGTCCATTCAAGTCCTTAGATTCATATACAAAAATATTAGAAACATTTCTATAGTCATTTTCTTCCATGTATGTGCTTTTGTCTTCAATGATCTCTTTTTCTTCTCCCCATTGTTTTTGCCATTGTTCTCTAATATACAAATCTTCACTAGGCAACAAAACAATTGAATTTACATGAGTAATAATCTTAGGAGAAGAAATAGATTCAAAATTAGAAATAGGAGAAGGAATTAAAGTTGTAGAATCTCCCTTTAAAGATCTTTTTTCAGCAATCTCTTTTGATGATTGGGAATGTAGTTCCTCCATTTCCTTTTCCTTTCTTTCTTTTTCTTTATTTTTATTTTCATGTGCAGATTTGGATGTTCCATGCTCATGGCTAGCACTTTTCTTTTCTTGCTCTCTTTTCTTTCTCATTTTTATTTGGTCCTCATGAACCTCCCTTGGTGTGAGTGGTTTCAAAACAATTTTCTTTCCCATGTGTTCAAATGAAAACTTATTGTTTAGGCCATCATGATACACTTTCCTATCATATTGCCATGGCCTTCCCAAAAGTAAGTGACTAGCCTCCATGGGAACCACATCACAAAGGACCTCATCTTGATACTTTCCAATAGAAAAAGAAACAAGAGCTTTCTTATCAACAATTATCTCCTCCTCTTCACTTAACCATTGTAGTTTATATGGTCTAGCATGAGACATAATGGTTAAACCAAGTTTTTCCACTAACCTCTTACTAGCCATATTTGTACAACTTCCTCCATCAATGATGAGAGTACACAATATATCTCTTATGAGACACCTTGTATGAAAAATATTTTTCCTTTGGGTATCATCAAAATCTTTGGATATGTGACCCAACATGCGCCTCACAACTAACAAATCTCCCTCACTTGGAGGAGTACACTCATCATCAGTAGAGTTAGATGAAGAAGAATGAGATGAAGATTTTGGAGAAGAATCTTGTAAAGGATGTTCACTCATTACCTTTCCTCCTCTTAAGACCATGTTTCTTTTGGATGGACATTCGGATGCAATATGTCCATACCCCAAACATTTAAAACATTTTGTTGAACTTGATCTTGAAGAAGTTGAAGCATTAGGTTTCTCATTGGATTTAGAATAAGAAGACTTACCTTGACTCTCGGTTGGCTTTTTATGATCCTCCCATTTGTTTTTACTTTTATCCTTCCAAGAACTAGGATTATATGTCTTCTTTTGAGCTCCTCTCCTTTGAAGTTGTTTTTCCACCTTGGTGGCTTGATGCACCATTTGTTCCAAGGTGTGATACTCTTGCAATTCTATTACATCTTGAATTTCTCTTTGAAGACCATTGAGAAATCTAGCCATTGTGGCCTCCAAGCTTTCTTGAATTTCGGCCTTAGCCATGGTAGACTCCAAATCCTTGAAATATTCTTCAACACTCCTTTTTCCTTGTGTAAGCCTTTGAAGCTTTAGATACAATTCTTTCCTGTAAAAAGAAGGAACAAATCTATCTCTCATACACATTTGAAGATCATGCCATGAAGTAATGGCCAACCTTCTACCATTAAGAACTTCTTTTTGGATTTGATTCCACCATACCAAAGCATATTGTTCAAATTCAAGAGTAATGAGTTTAACTTGTATAAGATCTTCAAAATCATACACACTTAAAATTTGTTCAACTTTGGATTCCCATTCAAAGTACAATTTGGGATTACTATCTCCAAGAAATTTAGGGAATTTTACATTGTTTTTGTTTAAACTTTCTTGATACAAATTTCTTCCTCCTCTCCTAACCCTATGATGGTTGCAGTGATGATGATCATCATAAGAGCCATCATCACTCTCTTCATGATAAGTCCTTCTTCTCCTTCCCTCATAAGCTTGCAAATTGAGTTGAGTTTGGGCAATTTGCCTTGTGAGTTCCTCAACTCTTGCATATAATTGTGCATGCCTTGGAGACAAAGGAGGATTTTCTTCATGACTAGACATATCTACACAAGAAAACAATTCACAAAACACAAAAACTAACAAAGAAAATTTTGGTTAGCAACAAAGAATCATAACTTGAAACTCTCGGTTTTTTGCTCTCAAAATCACTCAAAAATTGCTCTCTCACTTGTAGCAATTCACTTCCAAAGTTCTCAAGATAATGCTTCAATTCAAAAATCCACTTAGTTATCTATTCAAGTGAAAGAGGAAATGATTGGCCAAAGCACTTAGAATTCCAGGAGACAAGAAAACTTCAAGACAAAACTTATAGGAATTTTAAAGATTAAAAACTAGAAAGGGTAAAAGCAAGAAAGGGACACAAAAGAGTAACTATCATGTGACAATTTGGAACAAATATAAAACAAGAAAAGCACCAAGAAAAATGGAAAGATTACTCAAAAAATTTAGCACAAATTCTAGTCAAGATTTCAAGTGAAAAGAAGTTCACTAACATCCACAAATGATAGGCCTAATTTGTCAAACCAATGACCAAACAATCAATCAATGTATCTAGGCAAGGAAACTTGATTTTTCTTTTCTTTTTTTTTGTATTTAGAGCACAAACAATTCAGCCAAGATTTTTTTTCAATTTGGCCTTAAAGTTTCTTTTGGTTTTAATTTGTGCTTTTGTATTCAATGCCCAAACACATTCATCAAGAGTTGATCTCACAAAGTTCGAACACTTAATCCCTAATGTTTGGAGTCAAAATGATCAATTCAAATCACAAGAAATCTTAAAGAGAAATTGAAACTAAACTAATCAAGTAATACAAGAATTGATGTTAAAGAAAACTTAACAAACATATGACTCAAAAACAAGAAAAGATGACTCAAACTAGTGGCAACCAAAGACTAATGAATGTCATTTTATCAAACACTTCATGTGCATCAATTAACAACAATTCATTAATCAAGATTAACCAAGAATTTGTGAACAAACAAGCACACTAAAAAGAAAAAATAGATTTAGAAACTTTTTTTTTGCTGCAGATTTTTTTTCTTTTGAAAAAATCAGATCCATGTTCTTGATGTTCTAGACTTAAATACATCATGTTTGAAGCCTTAGAGCTTTGATACCAAATGATGGATGCCTAGGAGGCATTACAAGTGATGCAGATTTTTTTTCTTTTGAAAAAATCAGATCCATGTTCTTGATGTTCTAGACTTAAATACATCATGTTTGAAGCCTTAGAGCTTTGATACCGAATGATGGATGCCTAGGAGGCATTACAAGTGATGTAGGATCTATCAAACATGTGTATAAGCATATGGAATCAAAATAACATGTAAAAATGCATGGAAGAACATGAAATCAGATTTTTTCCCCAAATGTTAGGGTTCAAATTCGGCCCACACTTAGAAATTGCAAAACAATTCAATTCAACTGATTAAATTCAAGATAGAACCCATAGGAAGCCATAGAAGATGAAAACAAAAATTTTAATCAGTGGAAAATTGATTAAAATGAAGAATAAAGGTGCAATTATGAAGAACATTCAAGAAAATGAAAAGAGAAAACATGGAGAAGACAAGAGAATGAAGAACACGCCACTTTCATAAAGAAAGATAAGTGCAAAGGACAATCACCACTTGAATTATGGAAAACTCAAGATAAGATTCTAGAAATGAGGCTTACCTCTTGAACTTCAAAGAGAAATAGCACTTGCTCTCAATTAATCTTCAAAGTTATGTTACAAATGAGACTCACACCCTTATATAGAAAGGGGAAAACGAAAATGCATGCACATGGGTGGAATTCTAAAAGGTTAGGCCATGTTTGGAAGATGCTCCAAAGCTTCCCAAACAAGGCCCTTGTTTTTTATACTATCCATGTGTCCAAACAAGTAGCCTCTTATTTCTATTTCAAAGAAAGACACTAAACTAACTCTATTTTTATTTACAAGGAAATTACAAGAGCTATTAATATTTTTATTCTCTTCTTCAAGCTTCTTATACATTCTCCTTGTTTTTTTTCCTTCCTTTTCTTCAAAATTCTTTTTAAGCTCTTTCTTCTTATTTTCTTTTTCTTGTTTTCTTGTGGTGACTCCTCCTTGCATAGGTTGATGTTTTTCACGAATTCTGATCACATCACCGAATGAGCCACGAGCTAACCCATATAAGGAAATTGACACCACCTTCAACCCAAAACCTTAAGACAATGAGTTTATGGTTCTTCTTCCTTATATGTTGCTCAATACACTCATTTCTCCCCAATATGAGACTAAAACTCACACTTGGATCCCCAACATTAGGGCACAAAGATAATAAAGAATTTCAATAGCATTTTTTCACTTAAAATCAGTGTTGTTCTTGTATTTCTTCTTCAATGAGAGCTTTAAATAAAACAAGAAAGAAATAACTATTGCAAATCCTTTTCTAGTCATTGAGTAACTTCAACTCAAAAGAGACATTTTCTATCATTTGATCAAGCAAGGCTGAGGATACATTAATCGTACTATATACAACATTAAATGTTTATCTCCTCTTCAAGCAAACATCATGATAGCTAACATCACTTATCAGGCCGAGGTCAGAGAGCTTTGTACTTAAATATGAGTAAAGAGAGACCGTACAAGCCAGACAACTTTTCTAAAGCTAACATGAGTGCAAGTTAGGAAGTTTTATACGCAAAGAAAGTTTAGGTCGCTCTCCAAGATATCTTTGACGTTAATAAGACTTCTTGAGAATCATCTTAGTGATTTGGAAGATGGAAGCATTTTACACAACACAAAAATAAACATGTAAGATAATTTTGTGAAGTACAATGCTAGCTTACAACTATGTGCTTTTTGTCTAAACAATAAAATGCTTACCAGACTTTGTAAAGGAACATCAAGTGTTGTATTGTTTGATAGACGAAACAATTGTGTTTTACTTTATCTTTTATATGACATCTACAAAATCATGTTTATACTTTGTTGTTTAAAGAGCACCTAATCAAAACAAACACATAGTCTTATATATTTTTCTCTAACAAAAAATAAGGATACAACAACATTTACAATCACAATTATCATCCTATTTTACCTAGGATAACAGTTTGAAACACAATCATCATCAAATCAATAACTATTTAGATATTTTATGAAAAGTCTATGACAACTTACAATAACAATTTTTATCAAAACCATCCTTGTAAAGACTATTTATATGATGACAATTTGAATTGTTGTTAAAAACTATATTTTTTAATGATAACTTCATCAACAACAATTCAATAGTTATCTTCATAAGTTATTTAAATGTGTCATTAAGATATTCTCTTTTAGTAATATTATAATAACTCAATTGATTTAAAGGAGCCAAAGTTACAATGACAAATGATAATAAGAAAAGAAAGAAGAAAATAAATGGTATGAAGAAATAAAAAAAGTTATATTTTTTAAAGTAAAAAACTTATTATACTATTTAACACATAGTGATTTTTGTGATTCAAATACTACTTTGATTTTATTTAATAAAAATGTCACCAAGTAACTTAATATATGAGGAGTGAATTATATCGGTCATTAAATTGTAAACATTATTTTATATTAAAATTATAAAAAAAATTATCTTTAGGAAAATATTATTTTAATATGAATAAAATAAATAACTTTAAAATATATGATTAAATTTATTAACTTATTATCATGTTAATATATTTAGTTTTATAATATAAATATTAATGTTAATAAAATAAGAAGTATGGATCTTATTTTATTAATAACTTGAGGAAAGTGAATGAGTGGATGGTTTGAAATTGATACGGAGTGAACAAGATGCTATAAAGATATTTTCCTTAATGCGATAGTAAATACGAGTACTATGTTACATAAAAGATGAAAATCATTAGGGTTTACTTTGGAGTTCGAAACTCTATGACAGTTTTGTCCTTAAAAAACATCTTAAAAGATTAAAGAAGAATGAGTATATAAACTGTCTTTAACCTCGACTCCTAAGTAATGTGAGATTATTGGATGTACCGGAAGAGTCACTTACTAACATCTTAGAATGTTTTTCACATTTTTCTAAAACTATAATAGAGTATTAAAAAATATATATTAACAAAATATTTATATATCAATTTATACTAATTAATTAATAGTTTATAATTAATTTATTATGAAATGATGTAAAATTATTTCATATCAAATAAGCATAGAAAATGTAGAATATTAGATGGAGTAATACATTTGATATTTTTCCAACTACTGCATATTAAATTAGTTTAATCAAATTATAATTTGGATAGTGAACAATAAAAATGAAACATAACACATAATTATTACACTTCATAGTGTTTATTTTTCTTCATCTCAACATTTGGCTAGTGAATGGTAGAAAAAGGTAAGAATGGAGCTAGCAAAACTATCAACAACTACAATAATGCATTTAAGAAGGATGATGTTATTTTAAGACTACAAAGAGAACAACACTCACTTGATAATAAAATATATTAATATTTTATGTTTTAACTTAAAATACTAATATGTATTATTATATTATTAAAATAGGTTATTAAGTAGGTGAATTTTTTAAGTGAGTGTCAAACTATCTTCTTTTCTTATTTGAGAAAACCTAAATGCAAACATCTTGGTTATGCTTCCTAGTCAACAATACTGTAACATTGCTGAAGGCAGTTTTCTCCTTGGACATACGATGAGCCAGAAGTTTGTGGAGGCGCCTAAAAACCTCATCAATGATATCTTCACCAAAGTGGCTAACCAGCATAGGTTCTGCCA
The DNA here is from genome assembly GCA_030347555.1 of Lablab purpureus. Classification (NCBI taxonomy): domain Eukaryota; kingdom Viridiplantae; phylum Streptophyta; class Magnoliopsida; order Fabales; family Fabaceae; genus Lablab; species Lablab purpureus. Next base: position 21,486,103 of record CM059256.1, on the reverse strand, counting down.
CAGCCCTCATGCACTGTGCCAGGTTATATCCACTGTCACTAAGGGATTCAGACCTTTCAGATTCAAACTCAATAGCGTTCCAATTGTCCAGAGGATTCCAATTCACCTCGAACACCTCTAGACGATTGATGGCAAATGATCCTTCTTTAAGAACTTCCAATTTCACTTCAGATGGTGACGGAGTGTATTGTGGGACGTTAAAAGTATCCAATTGCTCTTCCTTTATTTTTCCCTGCACCAGTAAAACGATTCATATTCAAGAATGTTGCCAAAATTTATATCCAATGTTCACTGAAGTTAAAGCATGGCATCAAGTCCTTACCTGCAGGACCATATCATTAAGAGCTATAGCCATAAGCTCCCAAATAAGGTAGCCACCTTCCACGTTTGCTGGATCCTCTGCTTCGTTTCTTCTTCCCAAAATTGTGAGAACCATTCGACCTCCTTCAACCAGTTCCTTTGAACGACACTTGAGAAAACGAGAGAAATCTCTTTGAAATTGGTGGTAGTAAGCTCTCTCAACATTTGACGGGCTTTTTCTTCCTATATAAATATTCCCCCTGTTGTTGTCTATACCCTCAGGAACCTAATATCATTATGAATAATCAACATATAGCAATCACTACTTCAATTCCATATATTATTATCCGAAGAATTTGATCAACATATGCATATGCATGTACCTTAGATAGCCAATGAAGGCTGTAAGAGGAATGCACAAAATGAAGACTTTGATCTGGGAAAACCCTGTCATAGAAAGAACCAGGAACCCCAGAGAAGTAGCATTGACCAATCCCAGTTTCCATTTCATCACACAATTTCTGTTTGAGGGTGTCAAGGGACCTAAAGATGTTGTTGAAGTCATTCCCAGGGAGATCATTGAAAAACACCTTGTATTCTGGAGATTTCTGGTTCTGCTTCCGACAAAGCTTCTCCACTGTCTTGATGAATTCAGACACAGAAAAGAAAGTGTTTGGTCCTGATGAGCAACCCATATCTGCAATTGCCAAGCTTCTAGGGAGTATGCTGCTATACAAACTAGTTATCGCTTCCTCTCTTATGGGCTTTGCCAAACTAATCGCCTTTTGCTGTAAATCAAATGAGACACAGAACAATCACTACTCTCTGGTCGTACTTCATTCTACAGCAATGCGTGATTGAAACATATGCATGTATTTCAATTAATTTTAAAATGTTTTTTACAATAATGTTCTGTTTCATGAAATTATATCCCCCTATTTGTTTAACACTTACCAGTATAATTAGTACACTGGTTGTTACTTTTGTGTCATGCAATTCGTGATTCAAACATGGATGTACTTCAATTAATTTTAGAAAAATTTACACAAATAATTTGTTTAATGAAATTATATCTCCTATTTTTTAACACCTCAGTAATATTTTTTAAATACCTGATTAATGTAATATTAAAAGGGTGTTTTGTAATGTTATTTTTAAATACCTGATTCTTTTAACAACTACAATAACATTTATAAATTATAATTTGCCAGAAAATGTGAATATTAAAAATTTTGTACTTCATTTTTCTTACATGAATTCATGAAGTGATTGAAATTATTTGTAAATAGATACATTTCAATCAAAATGTCCTGAATTTTGTTGCTTAAATACAATTTTAATAACCTATTGACTGATATTAAAAATGAATTTTTTATTAGTGTTAATCTTTAGGATAAAATATGTTTTTTCCATATAAATACGTTTTCCAAAAATTTTGCGTATCACTTTTGTATTTCGACCTTCTAAAATTTAAATATAGTTTTGGTTATATGTCTCCGTCATCATGTACATTTTTCATATATTATTCTAATTACTAAAAATAACATAAAAAATACATTTAAATTTTACAGGAAAATTGTTTAAATTTTAAAGAAATGAAAATAACAGGAAACTGGGAAATATAGTTTACCCTAAAATATCTTTATTTAACTTCTATCACATCAATTTTTTCGCAATTTTAAACGTATCAATTTGTTTTATACTTTTTTCATATTTTGATTATATATTCTTAGTAACAAATATGCATAAAAATAATTTTTTCATAAATAATTATAAATTAAAAATGATTTTATAAAGAAATTAATATAGAAAAATTAGCAATTAATTAGTTTTATTTTACTACTAAAAATTAGACTTTAAATTTAATTCAATTTCATAAAATTTATTGGTAAAGTGAAATGTAAGATTTGTTACTTATAAGACTATATGTTTATGGACAATATATAATAGTAATATAATAGTATGTGATCTGATAAATCTACATTAAAATAATTTTATATAATTCTAATATTATGTTAAATTTAAAAAAAATATTAATTAATATTAAATAAAATTGTCTATAAATATATAAACTTTTACTTAAATTATATTATTTTTTAATGTGTAAGTTTTTTTTTTCTTCAATTTACATCATTTATCTAAAGAATGAAAAATAGTTACATCCCATTTGTATAAATAAAATTACATTTTCAAAATAAATATTCTTTTGTCTAAATAGAGTGAGGAGAAAAAGAAAAAAAAAAGTGTCACATTAAAAGATAATATAACTTTGAATAAAGTTTAAATACAAATAAAAAACTCACTTATAGCCATTAGTTTTAGGACACAATTTTGATTTGGGTAAAATAAAGAGAGAATGATGCAGGATGGTAATGTTAGTATAGTATACCTGAACAAAGGAGTTGTTTGCATAGCTTGCGTTTCCAACACCCCCGTTCATGTGCAGTACCTGTGTTACTTCCATATTCAATCTTATCTTCTTCAATACTTTTGGGTCTTTTGCTTCTGCAATGTGATCCAAGCTCGTACCACAGACATATATATATTGATGATCATATACTCCTTTTTTCACAAGAAAATGATGTTTTCTTACCATAATTTAAATAAAATAAGATTTAATTTGGTGATTATTATAAAACGTGATCAGAAGTTATTATTGGTTCACAAGTGGGTCTTTTTCATAAAGTGGGTCGTTATCAGTTATGGGCCACCATAAGCAATGTATGACACTGAATACAGATAAAGAAACGCACCAACCCTGTCCCTGATGATGAAAGTGATTAATTATATGTGTGAATGAGTATATCTTTTACAATTGTAAATGCTAAATGCAAAGACACTGTATATACAGCGCATGTTTGACACGTTAAAATGCACGGATAGCACCGCGACGACCGTCCCCGACTTACTTAACATCCCCATTCTTGTATATGCAGAAAATTTAGTTCTCACGCCCATCTCTACTGGGTGTGTTTTCCTGTCCCGCTTTTATTTCTATTTCATTTTATTTTCTTAAAATATAATTTTAAAATATTTTAAATAAATCTAAAAATTTAAGCATGACTATAATATATATATATAGCGTATCACATAAATAGACTATTAAAGATAAATTTATAGAAATTAAATATTTTAATATTAAATATTTTTTCTTTTATATATTATAATGTTACAAATTTTAAATTATTTTCTTGATGAAGTATATTTTAGTTTATTATTTTAGTATAAATTATTTACAAATTATTTGTTCCATTTTTTGATTTTCCACCCAAAAGCTTTTTACAATAATTGCATTGAGCCTTGTCCTCTCCATTATTTACTTTTAAATCTATTTGATCCTGATTGTGCAGTTTCTTCATGTTCATTATCTTTTGTTGCTGGGGAACTTCATTTGGTGTAGTAGTAGGACCACTGATTGAAGGGTCTACATTTTCTTCTAACATTGGTTGATGTGTTTGTGATATTCCAATATTTTCTATAACAACAAATAAAATTTCTGCAATTACAAAAGTAAAATGATTTATTTATTACATTTCTCAACAATAATTTTTTAAATTTTAATTTTAATAAAAAATCATAGTAATTAATTATACAGTTTACAAAGAAGACACTTTTAAAATTTAATTTTGAAGAGAATGAAAGTTAAGAAGATAAAAATAAAAACAATTAAAATAGAAATAAAATCATGTTAGAAAATAAAAATTAAATAGAAATAAAAATAGGTACACTCAAAACCAGTATACAAACATAACAAATATGTGCAAAATTGTACAAAAAAGTTATGTATCTAATCATAAATGTAATAGATTAGTCACAAAAAGATTATAAATTATAAAAAATGATAAAGATAGACTACAAAATTAATAAAAAAAATCACAACAATTATACAGTTAACAAATAAGACACTTTTAAAATTTAATTTTGAGGAAAATCAAAGTTAAGAACATGAAAATGAAAACAATTAAAATAGAAATAGAAATATGCTAGAAAATGAAAATAAAATAGAAATAAAAACACTAGTATACAAACCTAACAAATCTGTGCAAAATTGTACAAAAATTTATGTATCTAATCATAAATGTAGCAGATTACTCACAAAGAGATTACAAATTATAAAAAAATTGATAAAGATAGACTACAAAATTAATAGAAAAAATCACAACAATTATATAGTTAACAAAGAAGACACTTTTAAAATTTAATTTTGAGGAAAATCAAAGTTAAGAACATGAAAATAGAAATAAAAATATACTAGAAAATGAAAATAAAATAAAAATAAAAATACCAGTATACAAACATAACAAATCTGTGCAAAATTGTATAAAAGGTTATGTATCTAATCATAAATCATGTTTCATACGTGAAAGGAAAATATTTGAATTTATTTAAATATAAAATGAATACTTATTACAATTTTTTTATTTAGGCTGATAATCTCTAAATTTTTAATTCAAATGAAGAAAAAATATTATAAAAGAAGGAAAATTTAATATGACAACTGACTTTCAAATGAAAAGAATTAGTATACTTATTTTGAAAAGGTTTCAAATTGCATCAAATGAAACGTAAATATTTTTAAAATTTTATTATTAATTAAAATTAATTTATAAATATGTTAGAAAAATTAAAAATTATACATTAACTTATATATAAGTTAATTTTAATTTTTAAAATTATTTTAATTCTTATCTTTTCTTTTCATACTAGTGTTCACATTGAATTTTGTATAAATATATTCTTAAATTACGTGTCCTTTAATTAAAAAATTGAGGTTCAATTTCTGAATTAAAATATCACAACTAAAAATATTATTTTATTTTAAATAGGTCAATATTATTCAATTCTTTTTTATGGTACTTTTCCTCAAATTATACTACTCGGAAAGATTACTTAACCACATTTAGGTATATTTTAAGTAATATTAGAAGATTATATCGGAGATAGTAAGGTATGAACCTTAATTTCATTTATTTTTATATTTTTGGAAGAAAAGTAGAATAAAGAACTTAAATAACAAAAGTAAATATTTACTTTATAAATCTTAATTCTTTGAGCGAAAGTAAAGACAACTAATATCATAGAATCAAATTTGTACAGCGGATTGTAATTCATTTAGCAAATTTTAATTTATTTAGCGAATTTTAATTTGTTGAACAATGTGAAAAAAATAAAGAATTTCGGAGAATCAAATTCATCCCACAAATTTTTATTCGACCAACAAATTTGAGCTGGCGAATCTTATTGAGTCCAACTAGAAGAATTTCGTTCAGCAAAATAGTAATTTTCTGTTTGTATTTAATGTTTTTAGTTGAAATATCGAAATCTGAATTTAATTCTAAAATATTATCAGGAAATTATTCTATTTTTCATAAAAAAATTGAATTATAATTTAGGTTAAAGGCCTAAAAATAAGATTTATCATGGTTGTTTTATGGTGATTCTTAATACAAGAATTTGAAATTTTGAAAAGTTATTGTTGAAGAATCAAAATTAATGGTTTTACATTTTAATAAGAGTAGATAAAAATATTTATATAAAAATAAATTAAGATGATATATATCAAGAATTGAATCCATAAAAACATTGTTAACTGTATATTTTGTTTTTTAAAATTTTGTTGAGTTAGGTGTTAACAATTAAGAAAGAACACAAGAATAAAAAAGGAAAGAAACTAAATTCTATTAACAAATTGGGATATCCAAAGTTCTCTCCAACGTTTAAAAAATATTACAAATTTGTGTATTCTAAAACTTTGTTTATAGAAACATAGCTCTAGAAAGCAAAACTTATAAACAAAAAAAAATAAATCGTTACAGCAGTTACACAAAATTTTTTTCACTAAATTATTAGACGGTCTAGTACCATCAAACGATCCACTTTAAACTATCTGATATGGTTTTTTGTGCATTTTATCATATGATCATGATTTGAGAGTCTACTCATCATAATTCTCCACTTAGACTCCAAATCATAAAAGAGCATCTAAATAATCTTCCTTTATCCTCAAACAAAAAATTGATCAACTCCAAGCAACGTTTGAACCTTGGCCTCAGTAAAGACTTCGTAAACACATATGCAAGATTCTCCTTTAAAGCTATCTTCTCAATCCTGACCTCCTCAGACTCAACAACGGGTCTTACGGAGTGCATCCTTATGTCAATGTGTTTAGTTCTCTCAGAATAAATCTAATGATCTGCTAGGTGTATAACACTTTGACTATTATAGTGAACAGTCACACACTTCTACTTAATACCTAGTTTTACTACCACCCCTTTCAACCATAGAGTATCCTTTACCCCCTCTATGTTTGCTTGGGTAGTTGATAAAGCCACAACCAATTACAAGCTAGCTTTCCAACAAAATGTAGTTCCAGACAACGTGAACACATATCTAGAAGTAGACTTTCTGGTATCAACATTTCCCGAATAATCAACATCCATAAACCCCTCTATAACAACTCCATTATAGGTAGACCCTCTACACACTAGAACAGATGTTACTGCTCCATTCAAGTATCTCATAATCCACTTCAAAGCCTCCCAATGAGCACGTCCAAGATCTACCATGAATCTGCTAACCACACTAACTACATGCGCTAGATCTTGTTTGCTACACAACATCCCCTACATGATACTCCCTACTTCATTAGCATATGGAATAATTTTTATCTCCCTCATCTCTTCCTTTGAGCTAGGACCTTGGAAAATCGAGAGCTTTATATGGTGTCTCAAAGGTTTACTCATAGGTTTGGATTCATGCTTCCTAAACCTGTCAAGCACCTTCTTGACATAACCTTGTTGAGACAGACACAATATTCCAATTGTATGATCCTTCTGTATGTCCATCCCAAATATTTGGCTCGCGGGACTAAAGTCCTTCATTTCAAACTCCAAGCTTAATTTTTCTTTGAGCTCATCTAATTCATCTTTATATTGACTGGAAACAAAAATATCGTCTACATATAAGAGCAAGAACAACCTTTCTTCTCTTCTCAGCATGTAGACATTGTTGGACTTGAAGACTTGGTTTCAAGTAGATTTGATGTCTCCAACCACCTTTGATGATGAAGATGATGGTGCTTGAAGAATGAAGATTGTGTCTTAGGATTAGAGTGTCTTAGGATGTGGGGTAAGATGCATTTCAATTAATCTTGGACTTAATCTTGAGTTTTTAAAATGATTTGAAATGTTTTAAAAGGTTTTAAAATGTTTTCAAAAGTCTTAACTGGTTTTCAACTTGTTAAAAATGTGGTTTCAATCAGTTAAAATGTTCTTAGTTTTTAAAGCTTTGTTTTGGCTGATTTTAGCTAGCTATTTTTCTGAATTTAATCAGTTGAAATTCTGGAGCTATTGTTAAGAAATTCAAGCTCTCTGGAACAACTAGCTAAATCGCATTTTCAACTGACTGTTTTCAGTTTTCAGAAAAGGAGTGCTCTCTGGAAAATTCATTTTAATGAAAACAACTAGTTAAATCGTGTTTCAACTGACTAATTTTATCATAAACAACTTTAAACCACTGGAACAGTTCTATTATAAATACTTTGAATTTTAAAGAACTGAGTGACGAATCAATTACAGAGAAACCCATTGTTCAAGAAGGCTTTTCAAGTGTTCTAAATCAATTTGCAAAATCAATCAAGGAGTCCAAGATCAAATTGAATTGAGAATCTTTCATAGAATTCATACTCTGTTTTTGCATGCTCTGTTTTCAGTTCTGCACTGATTTTCCAGGTGAATTCGTTCCAAGTTCTTGTGTAATCTTTTGCTGGGTTTGTTTCTCTTAATCAAGGTGATTAAGGTGTTCTTGTAATAGGGTTTTACAAGGGAATACAGATCTTGTAGGGTTCAAGATCAGGTGTATTGTTCTGGTTTTAGTTTTTCATGTAGGGTTCATCTAAAAACTGAAATTTAGTGAATGATTTGATTTGGGTGTTTAGGAAACTGGATGTAGCCTTTGTTGAAAGGTGAACCAGTATAAATCTCTTGTGTTGATCTTCTTTCCCTGCTTCTTTAAATTCTGTAATTAAAATGTGAATTGCTAATTGAATTGGATATATGATACATTGGTAAAAGCATTTCAAGAATCTTTAAAGAATTGATTTTCCTCTTCATTTTGAATCAGTTTTTTAGAAATTGACATTGGATTTCGAAAATCTTTTAAGAGTTTAATTCACCCCCCCTCTTAAACTCAGCCATTTATTCCAACAATTGGTATCAAGAGCTGGTTCTTGAAAAATATTCAAGTTTTCTGAAAATTTCAAAAACATGGCTGAAGGAAAATTGCCTTTTGCAGAGGGTGCTTCTATAAACAGGCCACCAATGTTTTCAGGGGTAAACTATCCTTTTTGGAAAGTAAGAATGAAGATTTTCATTGAATCAATTGATAAAGGTATTTGGAATGCTATAATCAATGGACCGTATATTCCTAAAGAAGAGAAACCTTGGGAGAGTTTAAATGCTGAAGAACAAAAGAAAGTGCAGTATGATTGTAAAGCAAAGAACATTATAACATCTGCACTTAATCTTGATGAATTTTTTCGTGTTTCACAGTGTTCCAATGCCAAAGAAATGTGGGAAGTGTTGGAGGTAACACATGAAGGGACTGCTGATGTGAAAAGAGCTAGGAAACACACTTTAATCCAAGAATATGAGATGTTTAGGATGCTGCCAGGAGAAACAGTTTCAGATGTGCAGAAAAGATTTACACACATAGTAAATCATCTAATAGGTCTTGGAAAAGTGTTTGAGAAAGAGGAGCTGAACATAAAAGTGCTGAAATGTTTGAATAGAAGTTGGCAACCTAAAGTAACAACAATTTCTGAATCTAAGAACCTAACAACAATGAGTGTTGCTGCACTTTTTGGAAAGTTGAGGGAGCATGAACTTGAGTTAAATAGGCTTGTTGAACAATAAGAAAGTGACAAGAAAAAGAAGGGGCTGGCCTTGAAGACTTTGGTTCATAAGGAGGAGATTAGTGATGATGAAACACATGAAGAAAGTGATGCAGAAAATCTGAATCTCTTAGTGAGAAAGTTCAATAAGTTCTTGAAATACAAGAACAAAGGTTACAAAAACAAGAGGTACAATAAAAAATCTGATTTGGTTTCTTCTAACTTTACTTGTTTTGGTTGTGGAAAACAGGGACATATTAAGGTTGAATGTCCATATTCACAAAACAAAGAAAAGAATGGAGAAAAGAAACATGAAAAATCATCCGAAACCAAGAAGGCATATATAGCATGGGATGAGAATGATGTCTCCTCTAGTAGTGATTCTTCAAGCGAAGATGAAAAGGCCAATCTTTGTCTTATGGCTGATTGTGATACAACAAGTAGTGTAAGTTCCTCAACAACTCAAAATAGTGTCAATTATGATCAGCTGCTGCACAATTTTCTGGAATTGCATGAAGAAGCTAATAAAGTTGCTTGTTCAAACAATAAGCTTAAAGGAATGAATAATTGGTTAGAGAACAAGGTGAAAGAGTTAGAGAAAGAGCTGGAAAATTCAAAAATTGATTTTGAGAATCTTAAAATAATTTATAAAGCTTCAAATTGCAATTGTGAACATGCTGAAAAAGTTTGCAAAAACTGCAGAATTTTGGAAAATAAAATTGAGTATTTGAACAAAGCTCTAGCTAGATTCACCATGGGAAGAGCCAATTTGGATACCCTCTTAGGCTTTCAAAATTGTGTAATAAATAGAGCTGGACTTGGATTTACAAATGGTTTTCAAAAGAAACAAAAGTCCTATAGAAATTTCTTTTCATATGGAAAACCATCCAACACTTCATTCATTACATGTTTTTATTGTATGAACAAGGGACATACTTCAAAGTCTTGCAAAATCAAAAAATTTGGAGTTCCTAGTGGTAAATATATTTGGATGCCAAAATGTGATAGAAAGGTAACTAATTTTGTTGGACCCAAATTGATGTGGGTACCAAATTTTCTCCATTGATTGTGTTTTGTAGGTGTTCTTGAAGAGTCATTGTGGTATCTAGATAGTGGCTGTTCAAGACATATGTGTGGTGACAAAAGAAATTTTGTCAAACTCACCTTGAAAAATGGAGGTTTTGTCACATATGGAGACAATAACAGAGGGAAAATACTTGGAAGTGGTGATGTTGGTAACATTTCTTCAATCCTTATTGAAAATGTGTTATATGTTAAAGGTTTGAAGCATAATCTTCTTAGTATTAGCCAATTATGTGATAAAGGTTTTAGAATTACATTTGAAATAAATCATTGCAAAATTATTGAGAAAAATTATGAAAAAATCTGCATGTTAGGAAAGAGAATAGAAAATATTTACATGCTTGATCTTGATCATATGTGTGCAACTAATTTTACATGTCTCATGTTTAAAGAAGATAGTTCATGGCTTTGGCATAGAAGAGCTGCACATATAAACATGAATCATTTGGAAAAACTGGTTTCAAAAGAGCTTGTTTTAGGGATACCAAAACTGAAATTTGAAAAAGGAAAAATCTGTCATGCATGTCAAAGAGGAAAACAAACCAAAGTATCTTTTAATCTGAAAAATTATATGTCTACATCAAAACCTTTGTAATTGCTGCATTTAGATTTGTTTGGTCCATCTAGAACTATGAGTATTGGAGGAAACTATTATGCTTTAGTTATTGTTGATGACTATTCTAGATTTACTTGGACTTTATTCCTTACAAATAAAAATGATGCATTTCATGCTTTTAAGAAACTTGCCAAGGTTTTACAAGTTGAGAACAGTTGCAGCATAAGTGCTCTAAGAAGTGATCATGGAGAGGAATTTGAAAATGAAAAGTTCAATCACTTTTGTGAAAAATATGGAATTAAACATTACTTTTCAGCACCTAGAACTCCTCAACAAAATGGTGTGGTTGAGAGGAAAAATAGGTCACTTAAAGAACTAGCAAGGACTATGCTTAATGAATCAAATATTCCTAAATATTTTTGGACAGATGCTGTAAATATTGCATGTTATATAATAAATAGGATTTTGATAAGACCTATTTTAAAGAAAACCCCTTATGAGTTGTATAAAGGGAGAAAACCCAACATAGCACATCTTAGAGTGTTTGGCTGCAAGTGTTTTGTGTTAAATAATGGCAAAGAAAAACTTGGAAAATTTGATGCTAAAGCTGATGATGCATTGTTTTTAGGTTATTCTTCTAATAGCAAAGCATATAGGATTTATAACAAAAGATTAACTATCATTGAGGAATCAATTCATGTGGTTTTTGATGAGACTAATGTGCAAAATGAAGGTGCAGTAAGTGGTGCAGGTGCAGGAAAAGAGAACTTAATTGAAGGTGTATCAGCTGAACAATTACAATCTGATAAAGCTGCTGCAGACGAAATTTTGGCTGATGAAAATCAGAAAGAAATGACTGAAATTCTGGCACCAAAACTGAAATCTGCAGAAAATGATTTACCCAAAGAATGGAGGGTGCCTCGTGAGCTATCCATTGAAAATGTTATAGATGATGTTCAACAAGGTGTTTCTACTAGAAGATCTATGCATGATACATGTTTAACTGCTGCATTTGTTTCTCAAGTTGAACCTAAATGTGTTGATGATGCATTACTTGATGAAAACTGGATTTTAGCTATGCAAGATGAACTGAATTAGTTTAAAAGGAATTAGGTCTGGGAACTAGTCCCTTGCACACCTAAAATGAATATAATTGGTACAAAATGGGTTTTTAAAAATAAAATGAATGATCAAGGAATAATAACTAGAAATAAAGCTAGGCTTGTGGCTAAAGGATACAATCAAGAGGAAGGAATAGATTATGAAGAAACATATGCTCTTGTAGCTAGATTAGAAGCTGTTAGGCTATTGCTTGCTTTCTCATGCATGATTGGATTCAAACTTCATCAAATGGATGTGAAAAGTGCATTTTTGAATGGTTATATAAATGAAGAAATTTATGTTTCACAACCATCTGGATTTGTTGATCACAAGTTTTCTAATCATGTATATAAACTTAAAAAGGCTCTTTATGGACTCAAGCAAGCTCCAAGGCAATGGTATGAAAGGTTAAGTAACTTTCTCATATCTCAAAATTTTGAAAGGGGCCAAGTTGATAAAACCTTGTTCATTAGGAAGTCTTTGGACAACATAATTCTTGTGCAGGTGTATGTAGATGATATAATTTTTGGATCCACTAATGAGAAGCTTTGTGAAGAATTTGTGGCAGCTATGCAGGGGGAGTTTGAAATGTCAATGATGTTGGCATATTTCAAGTTCAGAGTTTTATGAAGACCTACAGTTTTGATGATGAAGTTTTTAGAAAGTTTCAATCAACATTAAAGACTTGTGTCATCTCACAAAGGAAGGTTGCTTGATAGGAAAGGAAAGGCATAAAGAGCATTCAAAGCTTTCAAGAGAGAAGATTGATGAAGTTTTTTTTCAAAGAGCTGAAGGAGCTAGAGTAGAAGGTTCTGTTTTGGGTGTTGGATAAAAAGAGTAAGTCATAAATCCCATTCAAGACCTTCCCAAACAAGAGAGCAAGGTGTTTTCTCGCAAAAACGTTTTTCTACGCTTTTAATCGATTACCATACGTAGATAATTGATTATTTAACTTAAAATTTGAATTAAAAATGTTTAACGAACTAAATAATCGATTAAGTGTCTTTGATAATCGATTATATTGATTCTGGGTTAATATAATCGATTATGGCCTTAATCTAATCGATTATATCAGACGATATTTGTTTTCCAGTTTTTAAACATGATATAATCGATTAAGCTTTTAATATAATCAATTAAATGAGTCGTTTTTGCGAAATTAATTCTAAATCAACCTAAGAATGGAAACTTTGGAGCATTTTCGAATTATAAAATGAAAGAGAATGTCTTAGGTTTAAAACATCTGAACAAACACAAAATATTCAAAGTGTTTCTGCGCCTTAGATTTTTCAAAGTCGCTTTCCTGCTCTCTTCAGTTTGATCAAGTCTTTGGAAGTGGTGATCATTGTGCTTAAGCTTTCTATCCAGCACATTTCAGGTGTATTCTTTTACTTTTTTTCATAAACGGGAAAATTCATCCCTTGGATCGGTTCTAAGGGAGGTGTTCATCTCTTGTGTGTCAAGAGAGGTGGGTTTCATCCTCAGTGTGTCTGGGGAGGTGTTTTCATCCTTAGTGTGTCTGAGGAGGTGTTTCTTTATCTTTATTTTGTGATTGCATGAATTGGTGCTTGTAATTTCAATTTAAAGATAGTGGGAAAATCATCACGCATTTGTGGTGGTTGGGAACTGGACGTAAGATTGGCTTAATCCGAACCAGTATAAATCTCTGTGTTCTTTCTCTTTCTCTATATCTTTTATTTGTGGATCACTATAACAATTGCTAATTCAATTCTCCTTAATCAAAGGATAAGAAAAATTCACATTCAAGTTTTTGAAAGTTTTTCAAAATCTGAAAATTTATTTGAAAGAGAAAATTTCTTTAAAAATCCAATTCACTCCCCCTCTTGGTTTTTATACTGCCGTCTTTATTTAACAATTGGCCTCAGAGCTGGTTTTTTGAAAGTTATTCAAAAACAAGATCCTTATGGCAGACAAAAATCAAACTTTTGCTGAAGGTGCATCTATTCATAGACCACCACTTTTTACAGGTGAAAACTATCCTTTTTGGAAAAAGAGGATGGAAATTTTTCTAAGGTCTAATGATCAAGGCATTTGGGATGCTGTTGTAAATGGTCCATTTATTCCTATGGTTGTTGTTGAAGAAGCGCAGGTACCTAAGAAGAAAGCAAATTGGAGCAAGGACGAATACAACCAGAATCAATGCGACATAAGGGCGTGTAACATGATAGCATCTGCCTTAACCATTGATGAGTTTTATAGGTTATCGGATTGCACTACTGCAAAGGAGAGGTGGGACACTTTAGAAGTCAGACATGAAGGAACGGAAGAAGTGAAACGGTCAAGGAAAAACACCTTGATTCAAGAATATGAAATGTTCCGTATGACTAAAGGAGAAACCATATGCGATGTACAAAAGAGATTTACTCACATCGTAAATCATCTCAAGGCGTTAGGTAAGAAATTCGATACTGAAGAATTAAATGTCAAAATTTTGAAATCTTTGGACAGGACTTGGCAACCTAAAGTGACGGCCATCACAGAATCAAAGAACCTGTCAAACATGAACATGACAACTCTCTTCGGGAAGCTCAGAGAACATGAAATGGAACTTGGATGCTTCAAAGGAGAAGAAGAAGAAGTCAAAAGAAAAGGTGTTGCTCTTAAAGCGGAATCCCACAAAGATGAGAGTAGTGACACGGATGATGATCTTGAATGCAGTGACATAAGCTTGTTTGTCAAAAAATACAAAAAGTTCATCAAGAACAAGAACAAAGGGAATTTCAAGAAAGGTAAGAAAACTGAAAACCTAAATTCTCTTGATAATTTTAAATGCTATGGTTATGGAAAAAGGGGACACTTGAAGTCGGATTGCCCCAACATCAAGAAGGATGAGGAAAAGGCAAAGAAATACAAGAAGCCTTTTGACAAAAAGAAAAAGAAGGCATACATCGCGCGGGAAGATAATGATGTGAGTTCTTCTAGTGCAAGTGAGTCAGAAGAAGAAGCCAATATCTGTCTTATGGCGGATGATGATGATGATGCCGAATCCACATGTAGCAAGGTAAGTGATTCTGGCCTTCCAAATAATTATGATGATTTGCTTGAAGAGTTTTTGGAATTATGTGAAAAATCTGAAAAATTAACTTTCTTTCACAATAAATTAAAAAATGACTACAAGAATCTTGAAAAGAAAATTTCAGATTTGGAACAAGAGAAAATCGTTTTAAAGGATGATTTGAAAACAGCGCTTATCCCTTGCAAATGCAAAACGAAAATTCCTATTTGTGAAAATTGTAGCGTTCTTGCAAACAAAGTTTCTTATCTTGAAAAGTCTCTTTCAAAAATTACAATGGGTAATAATAATTTAAATAATGTTTTGAAAGACAACAAAGGTTTATACTGAAAAGCGGGACTTGGTTACAATTTCAAAAATAAAAATAATTCAAACAAAATTGTTTTTGTTCAAGGAGAATCATCAAATACGAAAAAGGTTTTTGAAGTTCCTTATTTCAAAAATAAAACAAATGAACCTAAAAAGAAGTTTTATAAAAATGCGTACATACCAAGAAAAACAAATGTTCCTACATGTTTTTATTGTATGCATGAAGGTCATTCGGTAAATAGATGCAATATTAAACGTTTTAGTGTTCCTAATGGGAGATATAAATGGGTTCCCAAAGGAAAATCTGTTTCTAACCCATGAGGACCCTAATAAGTGACTTTAGGGGACCTAAATATTTTGCTTATGATGCAGGTTGGTCCCAAGTCCAAAAAGTCACTATGGTATCTTGATAGTGGTTGTTCAAGGCACATGACTGGTGATAAAAGCAAATTCAAAAGCTTCAAGAAGAAAGAACAAGGTTTTGTAACCTATGGTGACAACAATAAGGGAAAAATCATTGGTAGCGGAATGATTGGAGACTCCCTAAAGATTCATGATGTTCTTCTTGTTGATGGATTGAAGCACAATTTGCTAAGCATTAGTCAACTTTGTGATAAAGGTTTAAAGGTAACATTTGATAGTGATCTTTGCAAAATTCATCACAAGGACTCAAATGAAATCGCCCTCATTGGTAAGAGACATAATAACATTTATTTGATTGACATTGATTGCGCATCTACATCTAATATTCTGCCTTGTTTAGTTGCGAAAGAAGAGGATCCATGGTTATGGCATAGAAGAGCTGCTCACATTCATATACCTCATCTAAGTAAACTCATATCTAAAGAGTTAGTGATTGGTTTGCCAAAACTGGTTTTTGAAAAGAACAAACTATGTGCAGCTTGTCAAAAAGGGAAGCAAACGAAAAGTTCTTTTAAATCTAAAAATGTTGTTTCCACTTCAAAACCTTTAGAATTACTGCACATGGATTTATTTGGCCCCTCTAGAACAAAAAGTTTTGGTGGCAATTATTATGCTCTTGTGATTGTTGATGATTACTCTAGATTTACTTGGACTCTTTTTCTTTCATCTAAAAGTGATGCATTTAAAGAATTTAGAAAATTTGCCAAGGTTATTCAAAATGAAAAACATTTAAAAATCAAGTTTTTACGAAGTGATCATGGCGGTGAATTTCAAAATATTTCTTTTGAAAATTTTTGTGAAGAAAATGGAATTTCTCATAATTTTTCAGCACCAAGAACACCTCAACAAAATGGTGTGGTTGAAAGGAAAAATAAATCTTTGGAAGAACTTGCAAGAACTATGTTGAACGAAAATAATTTACCTAAATATTTTTGGGCTGATGCCGTAAGTACTGCATGTCACGTTTTAAACAGAGTTTTAATAAGACCTATTTTAAAATTAACTCCTTATGAGCTTTTCAAAGGGAGAAAATCAAATATTTCTTATTTCAGAATTTTTGGATGTAAATGTTTTTGTTTTGAATAACGGAAAAGATAGCCTTGGGAAATTTGATGCTAAATCTGATGAAGCTACATTTTTAGGTTATTCTTTGCATAGTAAAGCATATAGAGTATTTAATAAAAGGACTTTAACCGTTGAAGAATCTATACATGTTGTCTTTGATGAATATCTAGACCTTGAGGAAACCCCTCTTGAGTCAAAAAGATTCTTTGCAGATGATGAAGGAGTACATCAAGAAGAAACTCCTCTTAAAGAAGCCGTTGAAGAAATCATTTTGGATGAGAATCCTCCTCATGATGAAAGTCTACCAAAAGAATGGAGACCACCTAGAAACGTTTCCTTGGAAAATGTCATTGGAGACATATCAACAGGTGTAAGAACAAGGAGGAATATGAATAATTTCTGCATGAATGTTGCTTTTGTTTCACAGGTTGAATCGAAGAATGTAGAAGAAGCATTGACGGATGAACATTGGTGTATTGCAATGCAAGAAGAGCTAAATCAGTTTGAAAGAAATCAGGTATGGGATTTAATTCCTAAGACTAATAATATGCAGGTCATAGGTACAAGATGGGTCTTTAGAAATAAGCTTGATGAAGATGGAAACATCACTAAGAACAAAGCAAGGCTGGTTGCAAAAGGATATAGACAAGAAGAAGGCATAGATTATGAAACCTATGCTCCAGTAGCAAGACTTGAAGCTATCCGCTTGTTGTTAGCATATGCCTCCATTATGGGATTCAAATTATTTCAAATGGATGTAAAAAGTACTTTTCTAAACGGGTACATCAAGGAAGAAGTCTATGTAGAACAACCTCCAGGCTTTGAAGATTTCAAAAATCCTAATCATGTCTACAAGTTGAAGAAAGCTTTATATGGACTCAAACAAGCCCTAAGATCTTGGTATGAAAGGTTAAGTAATTTCTTACTTGAAAATCATTTTAGAAGAGGTAAAGTTGATTCTACTCTTTTTATTAAGAAATCAAAGAAACATATTCTTATTGTTCAAGTTTATGTTGATGATATTATTTTTGGATCAACTAATGATGATCTTTTCCAAGAGTTTGCTAGAAATATGCAGGGAGAGTTTGAAATGTCCATGATGGGAGAATTAAATTTCTTTCTTGGTTTGCAAATCAAACAATTGAAGAAAGGCATTTTTATATGTCAAACAAAGTATTGCAAGGAACTCTTGAAGAAATTTGAGATGGAAAGTTCCAAGGAAGCCTCAACCCCCATGGCCACATCTTGCTATCTAGATCAAGATTTAAACGGTAAGGCGGTAGATCAAACACGGTATCGAGGTATGATCGGATCATTACTTTATCTTACTGCTAGTAGACCTGATATAATGCAAAGTGTGTGTGTTTGTGCTAGGTTTCAAGCCAACCCTAGAGAGTCTCACCTAAAAGTCGTTAAGAGAATCCTTAAGTACCTTAGAGGAACAACATCCTTTGGTTTATGGTACCCTTCAGGAGCCTCACCTAGTATCATAGGTTTTTCGGACTCAGATTATGGTGGTCAGTAGAATAGATAGGAAGAGTACTAGTGGTACATGTCATCTTTTAGGATGTTCCTTAGTTTCATGGCATTCTAAGAAACAGGCTAGTTTTGCTCTTTCAACCACGGAGGCTGAGTATATAGCAGCGAGGGAGTTGTTGTGCTCAAATACTGTGGATGAAGCAGCAATTAGAAGACTTTGACATCTTTCCAGATCATATCCCTCTTAAGTGTGATAACACTAGTGCCATTAACCTGACTAGGAACCCTATCATGCATTCTAAGACCAAGCATATAGAAATTAGACATCATTTCATTAGAGATCATATAGCTAAAGGAGATTGCATTATAGAATATATAGATACCAAACATCAACTAGCTGATATCTTCACCAAACCTTTGCCTAGAGATAGATTTTATGAGCTTAGAAGAGATCTAGGAATTGTTTGTGATAAATCTGTTGATTGAATGATGTTTGTTATTGATTTTGATGTTATTTCAGCATTTTACGAAAATTTACGTATTTAATCGATTAGGTTTCGTGTGTTAATCGATTAAACGCGGTGTTTGTGAAAATGTTTTATAATATAATCGATTAAGTTTATGACATAATCGATTAAATCGCTGGGGAGCAATTTAATCGATTAAGGAATGCACATAATCGATTAAATTTCTGGGTTTTCGTTTTCTGGAAAATTTTTTAAGGCAAATAATCGATTAAATGAGAATATAATCGATTAAATGCACCGTTCTGTGTTTTTCTGCAACTCTGATTTTCGAATGTTGGCCATGTTTTCACGAGTTTTGTCTTTTTTAAATGGCTATATTCGTTCCCAACAGATATATTTTCATTAAATCAACGTTTTATGACCCGGATTTCATTCTATAAATAGCTGGTTTGAGAATCAAAGTGACTCACTCACTCTCTTTCTCACTCTTGCTGTTTCTGCTGATATTTTCTGTCTTGTGCGAATTTCAATTCTCTGTGCTGTCTCTGTTATCATATTATCTTGTTGTGCAATTTCTCTTGTCTATTCTATCTTTGTAATGGCTGATCAAAGAAGAAGGAAAATGCCATCAAGGAGAAGAGGCAAGGAGCCAATGACTTCTCAACCTCAAGAAAGGAGACCTCCAAATCTAGTCGGTTGGATTTCGATGAGGATCCGCAAATTGGTTTTGTTAACAAGTGGAAGGATAGGAAAATTCTTACCCCTAAATATCTGTCTTGTGAATTTTTTAGATCTCATGGTTTTCAATTTCAGGAATTTTTAGTAGGAAATGGGCTACAAAAATTTGTGGAGATGGAAGGGGCATTCTATCCAGATTTGGTTAGAGTGTTCTACATGAACTTGACATCAAGGACAACAAGCCCAAGCACCAAAGTGAAGGGTGTAAGGATCTTCTTTGATGAAGAATTATGGAACAATGTAGCTAGCCTCTCAACTCAAGGCATAAACATCACATATGGCTTTGAGGACTTCAACAAGCTAGTAGAATTTAGAAAATTCTGCAAGGATCCTAACTTACAAGTTGAGAACTTGTACAAAGTTGGTAATGTAAAATTAAATGAAAGAATGTTGCATTATGTTATTGTTTGGATTTTAGTTGCTAGAGGCACTAATCATGCCCAACTTACTAAGGAAGACATCCTCTTAATGTATGGATTCCTTAATAATGTGAGCATAGATTGACCCTCAATTATTCTTGATAATATGTTTAAAGCCACTAGGCTTTCCTCTTTTGCATTACCCTATGTTGTGTTTATTTCTAAGATTCTAGAATACAAAGGTGTTGATCTTGAAGGGGAGAATAAACAGATTTTGCTAAGTAATAGCAAAATTGGCAAAAATGTTCTAAGGCATATGGGCCTCATAGAACAAGGCAACAGGTTCAGGCAAAGAGAAGATGGAGCTGCTGAAATGGAAGAGGATGATGAAGACCAACCTCAACCTCCACCTCAATTTCAACCTCAACCAGGATCAGTGGAGGAGCTTCTCATATCAAGAATGGATACAATGATGAATCTTCACACCAAGGAATATGAAGGCCTTTCTCATCAACTTTCAAGACTCAATAGAAGAATGTATAGAGTTGAAAGGAAGATGAACATTGAAGAAATATCTCCTGAAGAAGATAATACAACATCCTCAAGAGGCAAACAGCCAGCCCATGATGAGGAAGATGAAGAAGATAGTGAAGAAACAAAATAGGCTACAAGTTCACTTTTCCTTAGCTTGTTCTTCATTTTTTTTTCAGCTGCTGTATTTTTCTCTCTCCATATTTTCTGTGTATTAATTTTCTTCTGCTGTAATTATCTCTGAAAATGTAATCTTTTTGAAAATGATAAAAATAAAGGGGGAGAAAATATTTGTCTTGATTGAAAATCTGTCTAGTTAATATAGCTTTTAAGAAAATTAATTTCAAGGGGAACTTTAGGAAATAATTCAAATAAGTGCCTAATATAGCTTAAACAATTAAGAGCATAGTTTAAGGGGGAGTTTTTAGAAATAATTTCCACTCATTAATTCCTTGAAATCTCTTTTTAAAAATTCAAATTGAAACTTAAATGCTATATGACTTCCTATTTTATTTCCTTTGTGGACTAATATTTATGATGGAGATATCCATACATTATTTTCAAGATTTTCAGGATATTATCACAAGTCTCTAGGTTTCTTTTTATCATCATCAAAAAGGGGGAGATTGTTGGCATATTTCAAGTCCAGAGTTTTATGAAGACCTACAGTTTTGATGATGAAGTTTTTAGAAAGTTTCAATCAACATTAAAGACTTGTGTCATCTCACAAAGGAAGGTTGCTTGATAGGAAAGGAAAGGCATAAAGAGCATTCAAAGCTTTCAAGAGAGAAGATTGATGAAGTTTTTTTTCAAAGAGCTGAAGGAGCTAGAGTAAAAGGTTCTGTTTTGGGTGTTGGATAAAAAGAGTAAGTCATAAATCCCATTCAAGACCTTCCCAAACAAGAGAGCAAGGTGTTTTCTCGCAAAAACGTTTTTCTACGCTTTTAATCGATTACCATACGTAGATAATCGATTATTTAACTTAAAATTTGAATTAAAAATGTTTAACGAGCAAAATAATCGATTAAGTGTCTTTGATAATCGATTATATTGATTCTGGGTTAATATAATCGATTATGGCCTTAATCTAATTGATTATATCAGACGATATTTGTTTTCCAGTTTTTAAACATGATATAATCGATTAAGCTTTTAATATAATCAATTAAATGAGTCGTTTTTGCGAAATTAATTCTAAATCAACCTAAGAATGGAAACTTTGGAGCATTTTCGAATTATAAAATGAAAGAGAATGTCTTAGGTTAAACACAAAATATTCAAAGTGTTTCTGCGCCTTAGCTTTTTCAAAGCCGCTTTCCTGCTCTCTTTAGTTTGATCAAGTCTTTGGAAATGGTGATCATTGTGCTTAAGCTTTCTATCCAGCACTATTATCAGGTGTATTCTTTTACTATTTTTATTAAACGGGAAAATTCATCCCTTGGATCTGTTCTAAGGGAGGTGTGTTCATCTCTTGTGTGTCAAGAGAGGTGGGTTTCATCCTCAGTGTGTCTGGGGAGGTGTTTTCATCCTTAGTGTGTCTGAGGAAGTGTTTCTTTATCTTTATTTTGTTATTGCATGAATTGGTGTTTGTAATTTCATTTAAAGATAGTGGGGTGATCATCACGTATTTGTGGTGGTTGGGAACTGGACGTAGGATTGGCTTAATCCGAACCAGTATAAATCTCTGTGTTCTTTCTCTTTCCCTATATCTTTTATTTGTGGATCATATTAACAATTGCTAATTCAATTCACCTTAATCAAAGGATAAGAAAAATCCGCATCCTAGTTTTTGAAAGAATTTCAAAATCTGAAAATTTATTTGAAAGAGAAAGTTTATTAAAAATCCAATTCCCCCCCCCCCCCTCTTGGTTTTTACACTGCTGTCTTTATTCAACAGAACCTTCTAGCTCTTCACTTGCAACCAACACATAGTAAATCAAGTTAGCATATCCAAACCTTTGTGTAGGTTTGATTATCCTCCTCTCCCTATCACATGTAAGCTAATAACTTGAGTATGAATCTACACGTTCTGACCTTCTCGAGTAAGAGGTAGAAAGTCACTCTCTATCATTTGATTTTTAATCATTTGACACTCAGATGATCTGATGTTGCTAGACTGTCTATACTAGCATTAGAAGACTGCACCTCCATGTGAATTTTCTCCTTTGATCTTCTCAAGATATTTGCAAATCATGGCCATTTGAGTCTTATCAAATCTAACGTCCCTGCTAATGAAGCATATTGCTTCACTAGGTTCCAACATCCACAACTTATATGATGCATGCCTAGGAGGCATTACATGTGTTGTAGGATGTCTCAAACATGTGTAGAAGCATAAGAAATCAAAATAACATGAAGATTAGCAATGAAGAACATGAAAACCGAAATTTTCCCCAAATGTTAGGGTTCCAATAAGTGCAAAATCTTTAAAACTTGAAAACAAATCAATTCAACCAATTAAAATCAAGAACACATGCATAGGAAGGCATAAAGTGAATTAAACTTGAATTTAATTGGTGCAAATGGTTAGAATTGATCCAATAAGTGCAGCACATGAAGAACAAAGCAAGAACATGAAAAGGAAAACATGGAAGAGAGGAAGAGATGAAGAACACACCACTTTTCAAAGAAAAGATAAGTGCAAAAGACAATCACCACTTTAATTTTGGAAAACTCAAGATAAGATTCAAAGAAAATAAGGAATACCTCTTGAACTTCAACGAGAAATGCTCTGGCAATTTTATTCAAGCTTCAAAGTTATGATACAAATGAAGCACACACCTATTTATAGAGTCTCATAGGTGCGGTACATGCACATGGGAGGAAGGTGAAAGGTTTAGGCCATGTTTGGAGATGCTCCCAAGCTTCCCAAACAAGGCCCTTCCCACTAATTGCTATCCTTATGTCCAAACACCCATTCTCTTGTGTTTATCTGTGACAAAGTCATAAAAGAGACTAAACTATTTTTATTTCCAAGGAATTTACAAGAATTATTGATATTTCTAATGTCTTCTTCCAATTTCTTGTACATTCCTCTAGTTTTTCTTCCTTCCTTTTCTTCAAATATTTTTGTAAGTTTTTCTTTGGCCATTTCTTATTTTCCTCTTCTAGTAATAACTCCTCCTTGTGATGAACTAGGTTCTTCATGATTTAGGATCATATCATTATACCCCTTCACTCCTTCTTATCCAATAAAGATAGACTTCTCAGCTCGTGCCTCTAACTTGTTCTTCTTAGCATGCGCAAATGCCAAAGTATCTAACATCCTCAGATTCTCATAATCTGCTACATTCCACTCCACATCTCCATGAGAGTTTTAAAATTTAAGGCAGAGGATGGACACCTGTTTATAAAATGAACTACGGTGTTTGTATCTTATCTGCATAAGGTCTTAGGCAACCCAACTCCAAACAACATACACCTCACCAAAATGGTTATGTTCATTGTCTCAGCAAGACCATTCTGTTATGGTGTACCTGTGACTGTCTTATGCCTCCTTATACCTTCCGCTCTGCAAAACTTGTTGAACTGCTTAGAGATGAACTCTAGTCCATTGTCGTTCCTCAACACCTTCAATTTGGTTCCCAATTGATTACTTACCATGGTGTGCCACTCCTTAAATCTATGAAAAGTTTCATCTTTGCTCTTCATAATATAAATCTGCACCCTTCGTGAGTAATCTCTATGGTAGGAAGGAAGGAAGACGTTACTCCATAAGTCTTTGCTCTTATTGAACCCCATAGGTTCGCATGAACATACTAAAATGGTCTATTGAAAACATGTTTACCTACCTCAAACTTCAATTTATGAGACTTTCCTAGTACACACTGATCACAAAATTCTAATTTATTCATTCTATCATAACCAAACACCTTCTACTTACTTAACTCCACCAAACCTCTCTCGCTTATGTGTCCCAATCTCAAATGTCACAACCTCGACTTATCTTTCATCATTTGACAAGCT
Source organism: Lablab purpureus (assembly GCA_030347555.1). Classification (NCBI taxonomy): domain Eukaryota; kingdom Viridiplantae; phylum Streptophyta; class Magnoliopsida; order Fabales; family Fabaceae; genus Lablab; species Lablab purpureus. The sequence goes on along the minus strand of CM059256.1, from coordinate 21,461,802 downwards.
GCAAATGTATGCACGATCACTATAGAACCTTCTAGCAGATAAAGGCCATTTTTTTCACCCCCTTAACAACTACAAATACTCCCTTTTAATTCTTTATCACTTCTTGTTTGATCTTGGTTTTCAAACCCATGAGATCAAACATACCCATTGATAACAGATTCCTCTTGAGCTCTGGAACACATGTCACTTATTGCAACATTATCTCTTAATTATTAAACATCTTTAGTTTGATTTACCCCATGCTTTGCACCTTATAGGATTTATTGTTCCCAAGGAGAACTCCCCATCCTTCATTCAGTTCCAAGGTTTCGAAGAACTCCTTCATCGAACACATATGGTAGGTGCACCCTATGTCCATGATCCAGCTCTATACTAACGCCCTCAACACTTCAGCAGACTCATAACTGTCAGACGCTACAACAACATCAATAATTTCCTTCTTTCCATGGGAGCTCCTACCTCCTTTTCTCTTTGGCTTTGACTCTGGACAATCATCTATGAAATGAACTTTCTTGTGACAATTAAAGCATCTGTTGTTTTCCTTATCGTCTGATGGGTACCTCGTCTTCTTCCCCTTAAAATCCTTCTTTTTCTTCTCCCTTAACTTTGAAACATTAAGACTCAACCCACTATCTTCTCCCTTAGACTCTTGAAGTTTCTACAATTCTTTAGTCCAAATTGAGGTCTGAATGTCCTTTAGAGTAATGGTATGTTCCTTTCCAAACAACAAAGTGTCTTTGAAATGCTCAAACATCTTGGGCAAGGCATTGAGAAGAAGTAAAGTCTTATCCCCCATCCTCAAGCTTCACTTCAATATTCTCTAGATCGTATAAGATCTTGTTGAAATTTTCTAGTTGTTCAACCATCATTCTTGATTCACTCATTGAACGAGTACAATTGTTGCTTTAGACAAAGTCTATGTGCTAGAGATTTTGTCATGTATAATGACTCCAACTTCAACCATATTGATGCGGTAGTCTTCTCTTTCGCAACTTCCCTCAGTGTCTTATCTCCAAGGCACAATATTATGACACTCCTGACTTTGTTGATCATGTTCGTCTTCTCCTTCTGAGACAAGGACGTTGACATGTTCAGCTCACCTCTTATAGCCTTAGCACATCCTTATTGTATCAAGATTGTTTAGGAAAAGTCCAAACACTCCATTATTTTAAATAATGCAAGAAAACAATTGTATGTTAAGTTAGACGAATGAGATTCAAAACGAAGCAACTCATCAGACGAAGGAGCACCTTGTGCATTTACATCAGATCATGTATGCATCGTCTGTCAGAAAATACCTAAAAATAATCATTAGATGATGTGTCTTGGTCTTTACTAACGTTTGAAAGTTTGTTTTTAAGTTTTCAGAGACATTCTTCGTGATAGTCTGATGAACAAGTATAAGAGAAGATCTCATGTCACGTCAATGTCTTCTTTATCAAAAGTAAAGCTGCTTTCGCACCAAATTCCTGACGTGCCTAAAGCTTTGTCTTCTCTCAAAGTAGACCTACCTTGTACAGAGGTGTTACTTTCGTCAAAAGAGGTAAAGCGCACTGTCCTATGGAGGATAAGTGCTACAAGCTATCAAGTTTTGTATAAAGTTTGGAGACACGCATTTATTACATGAAGAAGAGAATTTAATGCATCTACGTAAAAGCCCTCACTAGATGCAACAAGAAGTTTGCTCAAGACCAACCTAAAGCTAAAGATGTTAGAACAAATCTCTAACGGTTAACTACTTTTGCACTATAAAAAGGACTATTTGCATCTTCAAGAGATATTGAACACAAGCTAAGAAAACATGTTGTTGCAAGAAAATTCTCTATGATCTTTCTTTCTCTCCAAAACAAGCTTTAGAAGAACACTGTCAGTGTTTTGCTTTAGCTACCTCTAGAAGCTATGCTAAAACTCTTTTCATCTCTCTAACATAACTCTTCTAAACTAGCTTAAATCTTTTGTGAGTTAATCACAAAATCCTTTTTAATATCTTGTTTGAAGCCAGGAGTGACTTTCTAAGAAAGAATACTTGTTTGAAGGCAGGAGTGACTTTTTGTTAAAGAATATTTGTACGGGTTAGCCTGAAGTGGCTATGAGCCAAAAGAATACTTGTAAGTTGTAGTGGTAGTCTGCTAATGGAGCTTAATCTTTGTTGATTGAAGAATTGGACGTAGTCTGGAGTTTCAGACGAAGCAGTATAAAAGCTTGAGTAATCCTCTTTTCTGTTAAGCTTTCTTAATTGCATTTTATCACCTACATTTAACTATAAAGAGGGAACCTTTTTAAGAAAGTCCTTATTTGCAAAATCATTTTATAAACTTGTAGACTTCATCGTCTTTAAGTTCAAACTATCTTCTGATGAACCTTACATCTTTAGACGAATTGCAAAAAACTATGAAAAGTTTTCTAAAACACAATTCAACCCTCCCTTTTTGTGCTTTTCCTGTTTTTCACAAAGATAATCTCCATCCCGATCTTCCATAACTCGAAGTTGTTATCGTCGAAGAACTTCTCGATGTCAAACTTGATGGCTATTACTAAACCTTATAATACTTTCTTTCTTTCTTGTCCCCAAAGATGACGTCAATTGTTGGGGTCAGTGTCAACAATCAAGAAAGAACATAAAAACAAGAAGAAAGAAATTGAATTATTTTAACAAACTGGGATACATAAAGTTCTCTCAAACGTTAAAAAAAACAATTACAAATCTATGTACCTTAGAAGCTCTATTTAGAGAAATATATTGAACTAGAAAAAAAAAACATAAAACTGTTACAATAGTTACAACAAAAACCATTAGACGATCTAGTTCCATTAAACGGTCTAACTACACTCTAAACTACCAAATGATATCTTGTAGACAATCTTTTGTGTTCTTTATAACATGATAATGATTTGAGAGTCTCATGCTTGTGAAATATTTCTTAGTTATTATATATATATATATATATATATATAAATAATAGTGCACACAAGGTCTTTGTAATAAAAACCCATCTGAATAACATGGTTGGATGGGAGAGATTCTTTCTTTAAACATGTGTAATGTTTATAGACTCTCATCTCCACACAACTAACCTTTCACTAATACAAAACAAAAGAGGTTCTTGTCAATTTTATTCACTACACAGTCAGAGATCTTTGTCGTAAGGATCTATCGTTGGCGTTTAAATTTCAATTGATTATTTGCTTCAAAATTTATTCCTACCGTTGGAGATGCTTTAAATTGAATTTCACGTTTCTATTGATTCATAGCAATGATAAGAAGCAGAAAAAAAATAAGGTGAAGGAATGAAAAGAAATCTGATGCATGGTTTCATTGTACACAAGAAATAAAGTGGTGTGAATTTCTTCCTTTTCGTCTTCAAAATATTGTAATGATGAATGGTAACAGAATACTCAAGTTCGCGTATTCAATTATGAATTATATTATAATAATTGGTTACATATAACTATTTTTTAAAAATTAAAGCTTTTTCTCTAGTAAATAAATAATAATGCAAGTGTTACATAACAAATATATTACATATTTCATAATAAATTAAATAAAAAATAAAATAAATGACTTAAATTAATGAACAAACATATAACAACATTACTTACATGTTGTTCTAAACGAGTATTCAAGTTATGGAACATTCGTTTTCAAACTTATGTAAAATTAAATATATTGTTTTAAATAAAATTAAAACAAATATTAAAAAATAAAGATTAAAATAAAGATAAGTTATAAGTGATAAGAGATAAAGATGAAAAATCAAACACTTAATTGAAAGAATTCACAAACAAATTATTGAACAATTGATAAACAAATTGAAAAATTGAAAACATACAGTGGGTTTTGTAGTTAGTTTATCATGAACAATGCACAAATTTAATTTCATATGGGTGGGTTTTGTAGTTAGTTTATCATGAACAATGCACAAATTTAATTTCATATGGGTTATCGCAGATAGAATAACGAAATCTACTCACTTCTTACCCATTAACAATAGTTAAGGAATGAGAAAACTAACATAATTCTACATAAGAGAATTTGTAATATGTAAGGACCCAGTTAATGTGTTTAAGAGTATAAGTGATTTAACTAAGATAAAGTATGAATATTTTAATATTTAAGTTAAAAATTTTATAAATAAAAAAAGTTAGCTATCCAAACTTTATTTCACAAGAACCAACATCTCTCTGAAATACTTTTTCTCTACTTCCTCTCCAAATTTATGAAAATCTTGTTTACCCTTTTATGTATTAGAGTCCACCTTAGAGATCTTGGTGGAGAATAGAACATTTCTGTTTGATTAGAAATAATTTTTGAGTAAATTTTTCTTTGTTATTTTTCTTGAGTTGGTTTTAGGTAGATTGTTGACCAGAGTATTCTATGTATAAGTTTAACTATCCTATGAGAATAGAGAAGTTGAGAACTTAAGCTTGATTTAACAAGTTTTATAGGTAAGAGAAGCTAGTTATAATTTTGATAGTAACTTAGGTTAGATGATTTGGATGTAAAGGTGACTTGACCATAATATTGCATGGGATTATACTATGTTTGAAGATACTCAAAATGTTTTGAACTTTGATATAGTAGTATATGTGTTGATGAATTTTGAGATAATTATGAAAATGCTTTATGTTTCTTATAAACATTTTTCGTTAGCCATGTGTGGTATGATGGGGATGTTCATTTTTGAAAGTGATTGAGATTAAAATTTGTATAGTTTGAGTGAATGAAATTCTAAGTGAGAGAGGTGGTATATGTAGTAGTTAAATGTGGAATATCATAATTTGGATTAAATTGGTTCAACATGATCTTAATAAGGAACAAATTTTATCAATTTTATGTAAAATAATAAAGTAAAACAATGTTTAAACCATTTTAATACAAAATTGTAAAATCTTACAAAAGTTTGAATTATGTACAATCACTAAGCATGTAAGTCCTTGTTGGGAGAAATTCAATAAACTTGAGGGGTTTAGTTACTGGGCGATCATAAGATCACAGGCGAAGTTCATCCGATGAAAAATTGAGAATTTTGTTTGTTAGGAAACTAAAAAGTTGCTAGGCGAGTTGGTCCTTTTGGTTGAATGAAAAGTCTGGTGGCTAGGTGAATTTAGGCTCATGCTTACATCATTGGGTGAGAAAAGTGGTGGTTGAGCGAGAGTATTTTCTAAACTTTGAAAAAAATGTTTTTAAATGTTTCTAAATACTAAAATTGTTATATTTATCAAGCTTTTATACTTGAATATTATTAATTGGTGAATTAAAATTTATTAGTATATTTTATGTTAGAATATTATATGGTTTTGAATGATAACTTTGATATGTGAGTGTATGAGTTATTATGTGATTAATGATGTAAATGTGCATTAAGTGAAATGAATTAATATTTGAGTTAAAATGTATATGAATAAAAATATATGATGTTATGATTGTAATATGATGTGTGGTGTTTGTAGACATAGATATTTCTTGAGAGGAAATACTATTTTGAGATGTTTAGGTTGTGTATTGAATTTGGGATTCTGCAGGAGATATCTTGACTCTACTGATGTTGGACTCACATAAAGGAAAATAACAGGTTGTGTGAGTTGAAGGAGGATCTTATGACCTAGTCCATGGTGTGAAAAAAAAAATTGTGTCTGATAGGTCATAGGGATTTACCTTGTCAGATGAGGTGGAATAAATTCCTATTATGTAGCTTTGTTGTGTGAGACAACATAGTGAAGATAGTATGACAGGTGCAAATATCTGAGTCTAATTCATTGCATGTGTCTTTTAGAAATATAGTCGAGTGTTTGTGATTTGATGTTTGTTATTTATGACCATGAGAGGTATCCAATGGATTGAGAGTTAGACACTTGATTTTGATAGATGCTTAATGAATTGAATTGAATATGTATCCATGATAGTGTATGGATGAGATGTGAATGAATAATGTAAATTGATAAAAATATATATCTGGGTTTGATATATGCATGTATGTGAGATTTTTTCAAAACACTACATTATCATATTTTGTGTTCTTGTGTGTTATTTTTCAAACTATAATAATTGTGTGTTACATGGGAACAAATGACGTTGTAAGAAAAAAAATTCTCAGTAGAGATAGATTAAGGAGAATGAAAAGAGGTATATTTATATTTTGTTTAAGTTTTCTTTTTCTTTATATATACATCAATTTTCTTTTTCTTTAAGTTTTATTTTTCTTTATATATATATATATGTTATAAATTCCTATGAAAAGGGATTAATATATGTGTGTTTATATATTAGATAAGTATAGAAATTTTAGATTGTTACTTGTTCAGAGCTAGTGTGCTAGAGGATTCTAGTAGTTGGGATCAATATTTGGCATTAATTGAATTTACTTATAACAACAATTTTAATTCTAGCATAGGTATGACATCCCATGAGCTACTGTACCCGAGAAAATGTAAAATACCTTTATGTTAATTTGAGGTTAGGTAAAATTTAATTTTAAGTCCTAACATGGATAATCACTGAAAAAATCAAAATGATTAGAGAAAAATTAAGAATAACTCTTAAACAAAGAAGTTATGTTGATAAAAAAGTGTGACCCTTTAAATATCAAGAAGTTAATAATGTATTTTTGAACAATACACCAACGACTAAAATTGGTAGGGTAATAAAATCAAAGAAAGATACCCATTGATTCATTGGTCCTTATAATATATTTAGAAAAATGGTCATATTGCTTATAAAACTTCTTTATCTCTTTTTCCTTCCAATCTTCATAATATCTTTCATGTATATTAATTAAAAAAATATATTTCTGAATTTTTTATGTAATAATGTTTAATACAGTATAATTAAAAAATAATCTTATATTTATAGATTACTAAAAAAAAGTAATTTAGAGATAGACAATTTTTACCTAAAATTTATTTAAAATGAAGTCACAGTAGATTTTATGTGTAAATAAAAATTAAAGAAAATTTCTTTCTATCTGCTTTAGTCAATAGAAATATAAAACTTTTGAGGACCGAATTTTTGTAATTAAAAAATAAATATAACATTGTAAATTTATAATACAATATTTTTCAATATAATGTTTTAAATCACATTATTATTATTATTATTAATTTAAATGTTTTATTATTTTTAAATTCGTAAGTTGTATGAACAACATTGTTTAATTGATGTAAAAATTTATCCTACATTATTATACGAAGAGATAAAGAAAAGATAAAATATCAGTTCCTAGAATCATGATAAAAAAACAGTAATAAAATAAAATTTCTACTAAATACATGTAGGGTGAAAGAAGCATAAATGTAAGATAAAAGAAGGAGTGGAAGACGTAAAGAAGTTTCATAAGCAAAATGTATATATATATATATATATATATATATATCTTAATTTTTTTATCTTAGGAAATTGTTAGTAGACTGTAAAAAATAAATATATAAAAATAAATAAATAAAATATAATATTGATAAAGTTTTACTTGATTGACATAAATTGAGATTGTCTCACTTGATGTTCACTACAATTATTTATCTGTCCAGTATGTTTTTTTTAAACATTAATAGTTCTTTTTTTTTACTTTTTTATTGATATTAGTTGAAAATTTCTCCAAGCAATATAAAAAAAAAATCATAGATTCTTCTTAAGATTAAAAACATCCAAATAAATTACTAATAAAGAATAACATTGATATAGGTGGTAAAAAAAGAATAATTACTGCACACAAAGACAAAAAAAAGACTTAATCTAACTTTTTTTTAGTAAGAAATAATAAGTTTTTATAAAAATAATTATAAACATGAATAAAGAACCATAGTTGACTACATTTCGGTAGAATTTAAAATTTTCGCCCGTTAAGTAATCCAATTATTCATAAAATTTTAGAATATTGAAACATGTTTTTTGAAATTACTTGCAAAAACAATCAAATTCTCTTTAAAAACGAATTACTCTTTTAAAATTCTCTATCCAAACACGTTACTAATTAACAAAATACTCTTTTCTTCTAAGTGTCTTATAACTAAGAAAAATATATTATTGATTATATTTTGTTATCTATATGTATTGGCATGTGTTATTTAAGCAAAAGATGGAATGTTGAAACACGAATAAATCGTTTTCTCTCACATAATAACATCTCTGTTATCCGTAACATCAGCTTTGCAGTAATAACCCATGTGAATAACATGGATGGATTGGAGAGAGTTTCTTGTCAATTTTAATCACTACACAGTCAGACATTTTTGTCGTAAGGATCCACCGTTCACATTTAAATTTCAATAACTCATTTTAGTTCCCACTATTGGAGATGCTTTAAAATGAACTTCACGTTCTGGTTGCTCTATAGCAATGATAAGAACCACAAAAAAGCATAATAAAGTGATGGAATGAAAGAAAATCAGAACTCTGATGCGTGGTTTCATTGTAAACAAGAAATAAAGTAGTGTGGTCAATTTCTTCTTCTGTTTCGTAACAGAATATTTCACGTATTCGACTGTGATATTACAATCTATGGTTACATACACTCTAACTATTCTTTAAACATTAAATTTTTTCTTTATAACCATATATAAGGAGATTATTGATTTTCATTTCTATATTTTATATTTTATTTTACTCATAATTATATTTTAAAAAATAAAAATAAATTTATAATAATACACAATGGAAAATTTTCACTTTTAGTCAACATATTTTATATCTATATTTTATTTTTAGTTATATTTTGAAATAAAAAAGATTATTCAAATATGAAAAGTAACTATATACTAACATTTAATTAGTATAATCATCCCTTTTTATGTATCCATTATTTTAAAAAGATATTTTTTAATAAATTTAGATGTACGAAATGTTTATTTTTCACTGGTTTATATATAAAGGAAATGTTTTTATTTCATGTACACAAATATCTTACTATTTTACCTTTTAAATATTTTAATATATTTTTCAATTTAAATTGATTATTTATTTTTCAAGTTCAAAAATCACAAACACAATAAAAAAAGTTATCATCTTATTTCTAGAGCTGTCAAAACAGACGGTCCGGCCCAGCCTGACCTAGTTTTACGGATCAAGTTAAAAAAAATCTGACAACCCAATCTAACTTATATCTAAAAAAGTCACAATTTTTAGCTTAGCCTGGTTCTATATTAGGCCAATGGGTCAACGAGTCAATTTTAGCTTAACTAAAAATTGAAAAAATATTACAACATATCTATAATATAATTTTTCTTATCAACAATAAATATAATATAAATATACATATATAATACATTTACATGAATATCTGTATAAAACTCTTCATATTTAAACAACTTATAAAACAAACTTAGAGTACATGCTAAGCATTCCAAAAAAGTCAAGCAATTACTAAACACAACATATCCATAATATAATATTTTTTGTCAACAGTAAATAATATATAAATATACAATATATATATATGTATATATATATATATATATATGTATATATATATATATGTATATATATATATGTATATATATATGTGTATATATATATGTATATATGTATATATGTATATATGTATATATATATATGTATGTATATATATATATATGTATATATGTATATATATATATATATGTATATATATATATACATATATATATATATATGAAAGTTTGTGCAAAACTGTTCGTATTTAAGTAACTTATATAACAATTTTATTTTTGATGACTCACCAAATATTAACAAAATAACACAAACTCATGATGATACGAGTAAAACAAAAGCATATATAAAATTTTGATTAGAAATACAAAAAATGAGAATATATATTAATGAAAAAAATAAGGAAGAACCTAATCGAATGTGAAATAGAGAAGTTGTGAAGGGGGCATGAAACTGTGGTGGTGAAGATGATACAACAAGACAAGAGGTGAAATGCATATGAAGAAGTTTGTGAGAAAAGAAGAGAAGAGATGAAGAAGAGAAGAGAGACTCTAAGACACTAGGGTTTCTTTCTTTGATATGACAACATAAAAATTAAGAACAAAATTTAATAAAAATCATAAACAGGCCAACCTATTAGTTTACGGGCCAACCTGGTCTTGGCCCATATGAACGTCAGGCCAAATGGGTCAGGTCGAAAAAGACCTATTATTATTTAGGCTATAATTTTTTAAGTCTAGCCTATTCTGAATCATAGGCTATATGGGCTGGCCCATCGGAGTAGACCCATTTTAACAGCTCTACTTATTTCAATATATATCTATAACAATATATAGAAGAGATTCTCTTTTCTGGTATAATTTTTTATATTTCAATTTCATTTTTATTATATTTTAAAATAAAAATAAAAATGAATTATTTAAAAATTAAAGATAACTGCAAATAATTCAATATATAATTACTTAACTACTATTATTAAATTATTTAAAATAAAAAATTATTTAAATTCTAAAAATAATTTTAAATACTTCAAAAAAGTATAACTACTTATTTTTCTATGTAACTATTATTATTACTTTTTTTAAAATATATAGAAGTACAAAGTACCTTTTTCCTACTAGTAGATAATAATGCCAATGTTTAACATAACACATATACATAACAAATATATATTACATATTTCATAATAAAATAAATAAAATTATGGCTTAAATTAATGAACAAGCATGTAACAAAATTACTTCCATGTTTTTTTTTTCTAAAATAGTGCTAAAGTTATAGAACATTTGTTTTTATGTTTATGTCATTAATACAAAAGTGACTTTTTACATCAGGACTTTCTCGTTGGTGATATGATCCAGGATGAAGAAGGAACTAATGAAGGTAGAGATGAACCTTAAGGAATTAATACAAGAAGCATGATCAAGAAAAATAAAATTGAAGAAATTAAGAAGAAATTTGAAGGAAGACTAACAAGAGGAAAACTTTAAGCTTTAGAAGAGGAGATCTAGAAGGAATTAAACGCATGAAGAATATTCAAAAAATTCCAAGAAAAATAAATTCCAAGACTCCTCAAAGTTTCAAAATAGAAGTGTTTTTTTTAAAGTGACCTTTGAAGGTTTGAAAAATCACTTCTCCTAAAGACTTGCACATGGGGCACATATTGAGTCTTTTAGAGAGTGACTCTTGAGAGCTTGAAATGTCATTCTTAGCTTTAGACATCACTTTCATTGGCTTTCGGAACTCTTTTTAGCCTTTCACACATGCAAGGGTCAAATGTACCCATTACTTTTCCTAAATTCAAGGAACTTGTTAGATGCGGAATTATATCAAGAAGGGGGGTTGAATTGATATACAGATTTATTGAAAAAAATTTTGTATCAGAAATTTTACTGGTGCAGTTTACTGAGAAATAGCCGACTGATTATTGGAAAATAGTAGGTTAGTTCTTAATGCAGAATTTAACAGATGATGAAGGATAAGAAAAGATAACACCAAGGATTATACTGGTTCGTTCTTTGTGCAAGAACTACATCCAGTTGGTGATCTACAACTCCACAGATCCTAATCACTATCAGAAATGAAATCTTTACAACAATTCTTCCTTGAACACTACAAGAAACTTAAAGAATCTATTCTAAACACTATAGAACAATTCTCAAACCACTGACTCACTCTGAGTCACTATGATCACCCCGATCACAGACAACAGGGTTCTAAAACCCTCTTACAAATCTCTAACCTGAGATTAAAGAATACAAAGAAAGGTGAAAGAAATATTCTTCTTGAAAAGCAAAAACAGTAAATGAAATTCTGCAGATTCCTTTGTTCTGAACGTTTGCAACTCTTGAGTGTATTCTCTTAAATTCTTTTGCACACATAAACATCCTTTAGAGTTGTATTTATAGGCATGAAGAGAAGCTTTGGGTCAGGCTCTTTTGAAAGCTTCAAAGGCGCGTTCTACTCTTTTCTGCATAAAGGGTCTGGAACAAAATAGTCGACTGAAGTAACAAATCAGTTAGCTATTTTCATTAAACTTGTATTCCTGGTACATTAATGAAAATAGTCGACTAAAGCAACATGATTAGCAGACTAATTGATGAATAATAAAAACAACAGATTATTATATTTCAATTAGCTAACTATATACAGAAAATCTAACATCTCTAGAAATACTAAACAATCAAGAATCATTAATCACAAACCCAACATATTCTTAAAACATCATCAAAGCCTTTTAAACATCATCAAATCTCAAATCATCAACAAACTCCCCCTATTTGATGATGTCAACCTGCAAAACCTGTAAAAACACAAAGAGAAGAGATGGTAGTGTTAAATAAAGACGGCAGTGTAAAAACCAAGAGGGGGGGCTGAATTGGATTTTTAATAAACTTTTTCTCTTTAAAATAAATTTCCAGATTTTTGAATTACTTTCAAAAACTAGGATGCGGATTTTTCTTAACCTTTGATTAAAGCAGATTGACTTGCAATTGTTAAAATGATCCACAATAAAAAGAGATAGGGAAAGAGAAAGAACACAAAGATTTATACTGGTTCGGATTAAGCCAATCCTACGTCCAGTTCCCAACCACCACAAATGCGTGATGATCTCCGCACTATCTTTAATTGAAATTACAAACACCAATTCATGCAATAACAAATAAAGATAAAGGAAACACCTCCTTAGACACACTAAGGATGAAACACCTCCCCAAACACACTGAGGATGAAACCCACCTCTCTTGACACACAAGAGATGAACACACCTCCCTTAGAACAGATCCAAGGGATGAATTTTCTGTTTATAGAAACAGTAAAAGAATACACCTGATAATAGTGCTGGATAGAAAGCTTAAGCACAAAGATCACCACTTCCAAAGACTTGATCAAACTTGAGAGAGCGAGAAAGCGGTTTTGAAAAGCTAAGGCGCAAGAACACTTTGAATATTTGTGTTTTATCAGATGTTGTTGAACCTAAGACATTCTCTTTCATTTTATAATTCAAAAATGCTCCAAAGTTTCCATTCTTAGGTTGATTTGGTATTGAATTCACAAAAACGACTCATTTAATCGATTATATAAAAAGCTTAATCGATTATATCATGTTTAAAAACTGGAAAACTAATTTCGATATAATCGATTAGATTAAGGCCATAATCGATTATATTAACCCAGAATCAATATAATCGTTTATCAAAAACACTTAATCGATTATTTAGTTCGTTAAACAATTTTAATTCAAATTTTAAGTTAAATAATCGATTATCTACGTATCATATTAAAAGCGTAGAAAAACGTTTTTGCGAGAAAACAACTTGCTCTCTTGTTTGGGAAGGTCTTGAATGGGATTTATGACTTACTCTTTTCATCCAACACCCAAAACAGAACCTTCTACTCTTGAAACTTCAACTCTTGAGAAAATCTTCATCAATCTTCTCTCTTGAAAGCTTTAAACACTCTTTATGCCTTTCCTTTTCTATCTAGCATCCTTCCTTTGTGAGATGGCACAAGTCTTTAATGTTGATTGAATCACTTTAAATCTTCATCATCAAAACTTTAAGACTTCATTAAAACTCTAGAAGACTTCATTAACACTTGGTCTTGAAATATGCTAACAGGTAGATTATCTCCCCCTTTGACATTAGCAAATAGCAGATATAGGCAGTATAGAGCAATTATAAGCAAGTTCTAAAGTGCAGATATTAGCAGAATGTAAGTATATGAGTAATATTACAGACCCCAAATTGTTCTAATTGCATAAATATAATACTGAAAATATTAAAATCAGAGATATAAGAACTCAGGCATCATCGTCTTCATTCTCATCTTCCTCATCATCATCATCCTCAGCATCATCTTCTTCCATGGCAGCAGAGTTGTGAGTATTGGAGCCATCATAGCTTTCCACAGTAACTTGAAGTTCAGCAAGTTGTCGTTGGATAAGCTCTATCTCATAATCTATGTTAGTAAACCTGGCCACCATTGTTTCATGTGTGTTGCGCTGCATGGAGGAAAGCACATTTAGTCTAGAAATTAGCATACGTTCAAATTCTGACATGGGTACTCCCTGATATGATGGAGGTGCTGAGTAAGGAACCATTTGATAGGCTGAGTAATCTTGCTGGTTTCCAGATGAAGTGCCAACATTGAAGGTTGATCGTGGTGCAGATGAGGAGGATCCAGCTTCATAAGTCCAGTCATTATTGATTTTTGTCAGACCCATCTTACGGAGATAATAATTGTCAAACAAATGCTTGTGATTGACAATGCGGGTGGTTTCTCCTTTAGTGGGGAAATTGAAATGATCCAGAAACTTGGATATAAGGATGGCATACGGAAGCTTGTGATCACTGAGTCTCTTAGCCTTGAACATGTGACCTTTGATCACATATATCCAGTTCACCTTGATACTATTTTTCATGCAGTGGATCAGGGCAAAATCTTCCTCCATCAGTTGTGCATGATTGCTCCCCCTGGGGATGAGCTGCCAAGCTAGAATGAATGCCAAAAGCCTTTCATTACGTTTCATCCTCCCAACATTGTATTTGAGGATGACAGCTTCATCACAATTGCGCAGACAAGCCTTGTATACAGCATCCTTGTTAAAATTTGGTACAGCTCCAGTGTTTCCCTTACTGATTTTTATACCTTCATTCTTCAGACCAGCAACCCTTCTCCATAATGTGTTGTCAATTCTGACTTCTCTGCCTCTCACTTGAGAGACCAGCACATTGTTTTCTGCTTTAAGGTTAGCATAAAATAATTTAACAAGGTCTATATAGAAGTTACCTTCTAATTCTACAAACTGTTGTAATCCCTATGCTTGAAGAGAATTTCTCACGAAGGTCAGATTCTCATTATTCAGCCAGCTGAATTTCAGTATTTTTGGGGTAAGGATCAACTTTCTTTGCATTTTAAGCTCCACTGCTTCAATAATCTCATTGTGTTCTTCATTTTCTGACTCAGTCTCCTCATTAGACTCATCTTCTTCAGGGGCCACCAGTTGAGGTAGCTTGACACGAACCTTGTACCTCTTGGAAAACTTCTTTCTGAAGGTTCAGCAGGTGACTCTGGAATTTGAATTGGTTGTGCCGGTGACCCAGAAGTTGAGCCTCTATTTTTTCTTGATCTGGCTGGTTGTGGTGCAGCAGCCTATGTGGATGCTCGATTTCGTGATGATCTCCTCAATCTTTGAAATGCAGTAGCTATTGGGGCATCAGAGTCATCACTCTCAACTAATAAATACTCATTGTTTGACATTTTAATCTGAGAAACTGAGAAGGTGCAGCAGTATGCGAAAATGCAGCAAATAGTGATGTACAGTTGCAGTATGTGATATGTAGAGAGATTAGAACTATATAGAGAGATAGATATGCATGGTCAAACGAATATTGATGAGTAAATATTTTGAATAGATCTTTACTCAAACACAGATGCTCAGTATCAGAGAGTGCAGAGAATATGTTGAGAAATGGAAGCTCAGTTCTGCAAACCCAATAAAGTAGCCTCACATGCACCTAAAACTGTTCATGCTTTGAATGACAGTGCACCCAATGGACGTATTGGTCATATATGGTTTTGAATTGTTTTGATTAAAGTTGATTTCTTGAAAACCCAATTGAATTTAATTGCAGTTAAAGAAATTAGTCAGCTAGTTAAAGCAATTAATAGACTGTTCTGATTGAAACAACACCAGCAGGCACATTAAATGAGATACGTCTATTATTTCATAGAAATAAGCAAGTTATTTTATGTAACAGTAAAGAACTATTGTCAATTAAGTGAAATAAGTCACGTTACAAGAAATTAACACACTGAAATCTACAGCAGTAAAATATTATTGTCAGTTAAATGAAATACGTCAGCTATTTCATAGAATTAACAAACTGTTTAACTCTGCAGAAGAAAATTTAAGAAAGATGATTGATGTTTAGGATTCCCAATTCATTTCTAAGTTTGAAAAACCTATCACAACCAAGAGGTTTAGTGAAAATATCAGCTAATTGGTCATTAGTGGATATGAATTCAATCCTACAATCTTTCTTTTCTATATGATCTCTTATAAAGTGGTGCCTTATTTCAATATGCTTAGTTCTAGAGTGCTGAATGGGGTTCTTAGTTAAATTGATAACACTGGTATTGTCACACATGATAGGAATATCAGAAAGATGCAAATTGATATCACTTAGTTGTTGTTTTAACCATAAGATCTGTGCAGTGCAGCTACCAGCAGCTATATATTTAGCTTCTGCTGTGGAAAGTGCAACACATGCTTGTTTCTTACTAGTCCATGAAATCAAGCAGTTTCCAAACAATTGGCATGTTCCACTTGTGCTTTTCCTGTCTAATTTGCAACCTGCAAAATCAGAATCAGTATAGCCAACTAAATTTAATTCATTCCCATTAGAATACCACAATCCAACATTCACTGTTCCTTTAAGATACTTCAAAATTCGTTTAGCAGCTGTGAGATGTGATTCCTTTGGGTTGGCTTGAAATCTTGCACATAGACATACAACAAACATTATGTCAGGTCTGCTAGCAATGATAGCAAAGAACCAATCAAACCTCTATACATAGTTGCATCAACTGATTTTCCTGATTCATCCAAGTCAAGATAACAACTTGAGGACATTGGAGTAGATGCGTCTTTGCAACTTTCCATGTTGAACTTCTTCAATAGTTCATTGCAGTACTTTGATTGATTTATAAAAGTTCCATTTTGCATCTGTTTAACCTGCAAACCTAGGAAGAAATTTAATTCTCCCATCATAGACATCTCAAATTCACATTGCATGGATTCTGCAAACTCTTGGCAAAGAGAGGGATTAGATGATCCAAAAATGATATCATCAACATAAATTTGCACAAGTATGAGATCATTAACAACTTTCTTAGTGAAAAGAGTTTTATCTACAACTCCTCTTTTAAAACCTTGTGATATGAGGAAAGTTGTAAGTCTTTCATACCACTGCCTAGGTACCTGTTTAAGACCATACAATGCCTTTTTGAGTTTGTAAACATGATTAGGAAACTTAGAATCAACAAAGCCAGGTGGCTGTTCAACATACACATCCTCATTTATAAAGCCATTTAAAAAAGCACTTTTAACATCCATCTAATAAAGTTTGAAGCTTTTAAGACATGCAAATGCAAGCAACAATCTAATGGCTTCTAACCTAGCAACTGGTGCATAAGTCTCATCATAATCAATGCCTTCTTCCTGATTATATCCTTTGGCTACTAGTCTAGCTTTGTTTCTGGTTATTATACCATTTTCATCAAGTTTATTTTTAAAAACCCATTTTGTTCCTATAACATTCATTTCATTGTTCCTAGGTACTAGATGCCAAACATTATTTCTAACAAACTGATTTAACTCTTCAAGCATAGCAGTAATCCAATTATTATCAAGTAATGCATCATGTATATTTTTTGGTTCTATTTGTGAAACAAATGCCATGTGATTACAGAAATCATGTAGAGAGTTTCGAGTTGTTACTCCCTTTTCAACATTCCCAATGATGTTCTCCAGAGACAATCCTTTTTTAGTCCTCCAGGATTTAGATAAGGTATTGTCTGCTGCAGAGTAGTCGACTGATCCAGAGTTATAGTCGACTGGTTCATCCTATCTGTCAGCATCAACATATTTTTCTCGCATAATCTTCATTCTTTCTCGATTTCTCGGACTTTTCATCATCCGAACCTCGCAAGGGAATTACCTTTTCTCTCTTTTGACATAAGAACTCATCAAATACAACATGAATAGATTCTTCTACAGTTAAGTTCTTTTTGTTAAAAACACGATAGGCTTTGCTATTCATAGAATAACCTAGGAATATACCATCAACTTTTTCATCAAACTTGCCTAATGATGCTTTTCCATTGTTTAGTATAAAGCACCTACAACCAAAGACTTTGAAATATGCAATACTAGGAGTTCTTCCATTAAAGAGTTCATATGGAGTTTTATCAAGAATTGGTCTAAGCAATACTCTATTAAGTACATAACAAGCTGTAGAAACTGCATCTACCCAAAAGTATTTTGGAAGTTTGGATTCACTCAGCATGGTTCTTGCACATTCTTGAACTGTTCTATTCTTTCTTTCAACAACTCCATTTTGTTGTGGAGTTCTAGGAGCAGAAAAGTTGTGAGAAATGCCATGTTTAGAAATAACTTTTCAAAATGCATGTTTTGAAATTCAGTTCCATGATCACTTCTTAAAGAAACAATATTAAGATCTTTTTCATTTGAAATGATCTTTGCAAATTTCTTGAATGCATGGAATGTTTCATCTTTTGAAGAAAGAAATAATGTCCAAGTATATCTTGAGAAATCATCAACAATGACAAGAACATATGAGTTGTTTCCAAGACTTACAGTTCTTGATGGACCAAAAAAATCTAGATGCAATAGCTCAAGTGGTCTCCTTGTTGAGATGATATTCTTTGACTCAAAAGAGTTTCTTGACTACTTTCCTTTTTGGCAGAATGCACATACTTTGTCCTTCACGAATTTCACATTTGGAAGGCCTCTAACAAGACTTTTGCAGCTGATTTTATTTAATAACTGCATGTTGATGTGTCCACACCTTTTATGCCAAAGCCAGCCTTCATCTTCTTTGGTTAACAAGAAAATGTTCTTCAGATTTGAGGGCTCAATGTCCAGCATATACACATTGTTTGTTCTTCTCCCAATGTGCACAATATTTGTAGTTTTACAGTTGTAGATAACACAAAATTCTGCATCAAAGGTAACTTTCATACCTTTGTCACATAGTTGACTTATGCTTAGCAGATTGTGTTTCAATCCTTCAACAAAGAGTACATCCTTTATTTGTGAGGAAGAACAGTTTCCAATATCTCCAGATCCTTTGATTTTGCCCTTGCTATTGTCTCCAAAAGTAACAGAACCATCTTCATATGCCTTGACGTTTATCAACTTTGATTTATCACCTGACATATGTTTAGAGCAACCACTATCTAAATACCATAAAGTTCTCTTTGCTCTATGACAGATCTGCAAAACAAAGTTAATTTAGAAATTTAGTTCCCCAAAACAAGTTGGGTCCTTTGAAGTTAGAGACAACATATGATTTGGGTTTCCAAAAATATTCACCTCTTGAAATCCCAAAATTTTTTATATAGAAAAATCTAGATATATGTCCATGTTTCAAACAATAAGAACATTTCTTATATCTGTTACTTGGATATGATTTATATTTTCCAGCATGATAATGTTTTGCAGACTTTCCAAAACCAAGACCATTTCCATTTGAATATCCAATTTTAGAATGTAGTAGTTGATTAAGTGCATTATGACCAATTTGAAACTTTGCTAAAGTTTTAATCAGATAACCAACTTTATTTTGAAGATTAATGCAGTTTTCACACTTTGCAGATTTGATTTTATCACTTTCAGATTTATCAGATTCTATCTGGTTCTCTAGTTCCAGAACTCTGTTTTTTAGTTGACTGTTTTCATCTTTCAGTCTGCTATTCTGGTTTTCCAGTTCCAGTAATTTGTTTTCTAGCCAGTTATTCAGACCTTTTAGTCGATTATTTTGATAATCCAGTTTTTTTGCTTCATCATGTATTTCTTTGAATGCATCAAACAAGGTGTCATAATTCTCACTAACATCAGAATCACAAATACTCACTTGGCTAGAAGTTTCTTCATTAGCTACAAGGCACATATTGGCTTGATTTTCAAATTCATAATCTGAATTTGATGATTTGCTAGAATCACTGTTATCCCAGGCCATGTATGCTTTCTTGCCTTTCTTGAAGTGCTGAATACGTTTGTCTTTATCTCTTCTTTCATTCTTTTCTGGGCTTTTATCTTTTCTTTGATTCAAAAGAGGACAATCTATCTTGACATGTCCTAGCTGCCCACAATTAAAGCAAGAGAAATTAGAGGAATTGAAATCAGGTTTTCTGGTGTACCTTTTCTGATTTTCTTGAAACCTGTCCTTTGAGTTATTCTTCCTCTTTAGGAATTTTCCAAACTTCTTAACCAGCATAGCAAATTCTGTATTTTCATCTTCTTTCTCTTCATCACTCTTTAAGCATTCCTTGGCTTTTAGTGCAAGACTCTTGTTCTGTTTATCAGAAGTTTCAAGTTGATCAAGCATGCTTAACTCCAGCTCGTGTTTCCTCAGTTTTCCAAACAGAGTTGCAGTGTTCATAACAGTCAAGTCCTTTGTTTCAATGATTGTTGTGACTTTCGGCTGGCAGCTTCTACTTAAGCATTTGAGAACCTTTATGTTGAGCTCTTCATCATCAAATTTCTTTCCTAAACCCAGCAGATGATTCACTATGTGTGTAAAGTGCTTCTGCACGTCTTGGATGCTCTCTCCTGGTTGCATCCTAAACATCTCATACTCTTGTATAAGGGTGTGCTTTCTTGCTCTTTTTACCTCTGTTGTACCTTCATGGGTAACTTGTAGAATATCCAACATTTCTTTAGCTGTTGTGCATTGAGAAACCCTGAAAAATTCATCAAGATTCAGAGCAGAGGTTAAAATATTTTTTGCCTTACTGTCAAACTAGGCTTTTTTGTTCTCAGCATCAGTCCACTGTTCCCATGGTTTTTCAATCAATTCTCCATTTTCAGTCTTCATAGTTGGAATGAAAGGACCATTAATCACTGCATCCCAAACACCTCTATCAACAGACTCGAAGAATATCTTCATTCTGGCTTTCCAGAAGGGGTAATTCGCTCCAACAAAAAGTGGAGGTCTGTTGGTAGATGCTCCTTCAGCAAAGGGAAGCTTGTCACTCATCTTGAATCTTTCTTGGATCTTTCTTGAGTAACTTTCAATTACCTGCTCTAGATACCAATTGTTAGATGCGGAATTATATCAAGAAGGGGGGGTTGAATTGATATAGAGATTTATTGAAAACTTTTTCGTATCAAAAATTTTACTGATGCAGTTTACTGAGAAATAGCCGATTGATTATTGCAAAATAGTAGGTTAGTTCTTAATGCAGAATTTAACAGATGATGAAGGATAAGAAAAGATAACACCAAGGATTATACTGGTTCGTTCTTTGTGCAAGAACTACATCCAGTTGGTGATCTACAACTTCACATATCCTAATCACTATCAGAAATGAAATCTTTACAACAATTCTTTCTTGAACACTACAAGAAACTTAAAGAATCTATTCTAAACACTATAGAACAATTCTCAAACCACTGACTCACTCTGAGTCACTATGATCACCCCGATCACAGACAACAGGGTTCTAAAACCCTCTTACAAATCTCTAACCTGAGATTAAAGAATACAAAGAAAGGTGAAAGAAATATTCTTCTTGAAAAGCAAAAACAGTAAATGAAATTCTGCAAATTCCTTTTTTCTGAACATTTGCAACTCTTGAGTGTATTCTTTTAAATTCTTTCGCACACATAAACGTCCTTTAGAGTTGTATTTATAGGCATGAAGAGAAGCTTTGGGTCAGGCTCTTTTGAAAGCTTCAAAGGTGCGTTCTGCTCTTTTCTGCATAAAGGGTCTGGAACAAAATAGTCGACTGAAGTAGCAAACCAGTTAGCTATTTTCATTAAACTTGTATTCCTGGTACATTAATGAAAATAGTCGACTAAAACAACAGGATTAGCAGACTAATTGATGAATAATAAAAACAACAGATTATTATATTTCAATTAGCTAACTATATACAGACAATCTAACATCTCTAGAAATACTAAACAATCAAGAATCATTAATCACAAACCCAGCATATTCTTAAAACATCATCAAAGCCTTTTAAACATCATCAAATCTCAAATCATCAACAGAACTCTCATGTCACTTCCCTTAATTTTGTGGGATTAGTTGTACTAATCAAGATTAAGGAGAGTTAACTCTAGATTTAGGAATTAACTTTGATTAACTCTTGGCACTCCTCTTCGAAGTCCACTTGGCCTATAAAAGGGAAGCTTGCTTCATTGTAAAAATTACTTTTGAATATTGAATGAAATTGTCTCTTTGTAAATTCATATTTGAGAGTCTTTTCAAGGGTGTTTCTCTCTTGTTTTGGTTCTTATCTTGAGAAGCTTTCTCAAGTGGCAAATCCTCTTGCACTTATCTTTGAGCTCTTCCATTCAATGTGGTGTGTTCTTCCCTTTCTCTTATTTCAATCCATTTTCTTTTTCAATTGGTTACTTGTTCTTGTTTTACTTTGTTGTTTTGAATGAAATCTCCATGATTTACATGCTTCCGCAACTCTAATCTCTTCATCTATAGAGGATTGTGTCTCCTTCATCTCCTTGGGTTGATCAAGATCCATCTATCCTTCCAAGGATCATATTAAGTGGTTACCAGAGCAAGGAAGATTAACCCATTCAAAGGAGATGTTCTTCACATTCCGAGTAAGTGTTCTTCATGAATGGGTATGAAACCCATTTTTGTTGGGTGTGAATCTTGATGTTCTTGATCTGGTAAAATGTTATATAATATGTTTAGAACATGTCTTTCATTTTGTTTCATTGTTTAATCTATTGATTAAGCCATTGTATCCATATCTTTAAAATTGGCAAAAAATCTTCTAGGAGAAATGGGTATGATGTTGATGCTTGGTTGATTTTAGGTAAGTGTTGCTTTTTTCTTTGAATTCTTGTTTTGTTCTTGAGTTTTCTGGAGTATAAAGTTTTTTAATCTCTATTGAAAGAATTTCTTAAAATAAACATGTTTAGAGGTTGACTTGAGACTCACAAACACTAGGTGCAAGTGTTGTAGATTCCATTATCTTGTGGGTTTTGTTTTGAGTAAATTGTTTCAAGAAGCCAATCAATTGGGGGCTGTAAAACCAAGAAAAACAAGGCACATATGTGCTGGAAAAACCATAATAAGTTTGAAGAAAAACCCATAAAAGAAAATAATTAAAAGTTATAAACACTAGCACATGCCTCTTGAAATTTTCCCCTAAGTTTTCTTGAATTCTTTGCTCATTATAGCCCTTGGATTTGCACGAATTGTACCAACTATTTTCAGTGGGTTTTTTCACATTGAATGTGTATGTTTTAGGTGTCATTCATTAGATATTAAAACATGAATCCTATAGATGAATTGAGTACATAAAATTTGCCTATTCTAGTGTCTTTTTCAAGCTTTTCTTTGCAATTTTTGAGTCAATTGTCATATGAAATTTGTGTAATCTTTGGTGCCATTTCTTGTTAAGCATTTTAAGTTTTTTTTCCTTTAGATTCTCTAAGTTTTGCCTTGAGTTTTCAGATTTTAAAAACCCTCTCATTGCATTAAGATTTGTTCCTCTTTCACTTGAGAAAAAGCCTTCCTAGTGTAGAATTTTGAGGCAATATTGTAACACTTTTTGGGGGAATTTCTCGAGTGACTTGAGTGCAGAAAATTTTATAGATTCTCATACCTTTTTAGAAAGTTAAATCGTGATCTTTGAGTGGATACACGTTGGAGAAAG
This sequence comes from Lablab purpureus, assembly GCA_030347555.1. Lineage (NCBI taxonomy): Eukaryota > Viridiplantae > Streptophyta > Magnoliopsida > Fabales > Fabaceae > Lablab > Lablab purpureus. The sequence goes on along the minus strand of CM059256.1, from coordinate 21,438,458 downwards.
TTTTGTTGCAATTTCAGTAACAATTACCCTAGTTTTTGTGTTGTTTTTGGTGTTGTTTTTGTTAATTTTGAGTAGGTTGAAGGATGACTATGAGTCCACCTAAAAGTTCAAGGGAAGAAGGGAGTGTCAGTATGGATGGAAAGAGGATCACCATGGAAGAACTCCTATACCACCTAGAACATCAAAGATTGGAAATTGAAAATCTCAAAGTTGATAGGAGGGAGAGGAGAACTTTAAGACATTCAAGAGCCACCTCTACTTATCCTAGTGAAATGGATGCACATTATGATAATACGAGGAGGAATGCTAGGAGGGAGAGGATTGGATGTGATCCCTATCAAGAAGACAAACCCCTTAAACCCCATGTAAAATTTCCCAAATTTGTAGGTAGTTCCGATCCCAATGTGTACATAGAATGAGAGAGGAAATTAGATCAAATTTTCTTTTCTTATGGACTTTATTGCTACTTTAGAATTTGAATAATATGCTTTTTCGTTTGTGGAACCAAGTGACTAATGACATTGAAAGTGGTCATAGAACACCAATAGTCACTTGGGGTGCTTTAAAGGATTGTATAAGAAAGAGGTTTTTATCTTCTTATTTCAAGAAGGAATTACCCTTCAACTTCAAAGGTTGAGGCAAGGGAGCAATAGCGTGGAAGACTACTTTAAGGAAATGGAAATGATCCTTGTCAAATATTGAGATTAAAGAAGGTTAGACCAAAGCATGGCAAGATTCTTGCATGGTCTAAACCCAAATAGTCAAGAGGTTGTGGAGTTGCATAACCATGAAACCGTGGAGGAACTTGTCCACCAAGACATAAAGGTCGAAAAAAAAATCAAAAGGAGAAGTTCCTTCAAGAGAAAAAAACTCATGGAAGGATAAGAGGGAGTACAACCAAGGTAAGTGTTCTAAACCCTCTCCTCCTTCTAAGCCTTTTCATAACTCTTCTTCTTCTCATACAAAATCGCATGTTTCTTCTTCTTCTACACCAAAACCCAAGTTTTAAGAAAAGAAAAGTACCATAAAATGTTTTAGGTGTTTGGGTTATGGACATATTGCTTTCAATTGTCCAAACAAAAGGGTAATGGTGATGAAAAATGGAGAAATAAATTTGGAACATTCATCTTCTTCTACTCCTTCTCCAACTTCTAGTAGAACTTCTTCTAGTGAGGAGTGTGAAATTTCTCCAATGGAAGGAGATCTGTTGATTATGAGGCGCATGCTAGGCCATGTCCATAAGGACTTGGATGATTCTCAAAGGGAAAATATTTTCCATTCTAGATGTCTCATAAACAACAAAGTGTGCATACTTATCATTGATGGAGGTAGTTTTACTAATGTAGCAAGTCAAAGGTTGGTGGAAAAACTTAATCTTCCCACCATCCCTCATGCTAAACCATACAAGCTACAATGGTTGAGTGAAGATGGAGAACTCCATGTTGATAAACAAGTGGTTGTGCCTTTTTCCATTGGGAAATATAGAGATGAAGTTCTTTGTGATGTGGCTAACAACATTTTTCTTGGAAGGCCATGGCAATATGATAGACATGTTCATCATGATGGCTTCTCCAACAAGTTCACTTTTAAGCATCGAGGAAAGAAGTTTTCTTTGCGGCCCCTCACACCAAAAGAAGCAAGGAAAGATCAAATTGTGATGAGGCAAGTGAAAGATGAAAAAACACCTCCTAAAGGTAAGATAAAAGAAAAGGGGATGATCATGGCTTCATCCAAGGAAGTAAAAAGGGTAAGAAATTGTCACAAACCTTTATTACTTCTTTTTCCCACTAATGTTTGTTCTTTATCTTCTCAACTTCCATCTTCCACTTCTTTAGGCTTGGAAACTTTGATAGAAGAGTATGAGGACATTTTCCAAGATCCTCCAAAGGGACTCCCTCCCTTAAGAGGAATTGAACATCAAATAGACCTCATTCTAGGAGCTTGATTGCGCAATAGGACAACCTATAGGAGCAATCCTAAGGAGACAAGGGATATTCAAAGACAAGTGGATGCTTTACTAGATCGAGGATGAATTCGAGAGAGCAAGAGCCCTTGTGCCATGCCTGTAATTTTGGTTCCAAAGAATGATGGTTCTTGGAGAAATTGTACAGATTGTAGTGCTATAAACAATATAATTATCAAGTATAGACACCCATCTCCTGACTAGATGACTTGATAGATGAACTCTATGGTAGTAGCGTGTTTTCAAAAATAGACTTAAAAGGTGGGTGCAACAAAATTAGAGTCAAAGAGGGAGATGAGTGGAAAACAACCTTCAAGACTAAGTTTGGTTTGTATGAGTGGTTAGTTATGCCTTTTGGGCTTACAAATGCGCCTAGTACATTCATAAGACTCATGCATCATGTACTTAGACCTTTTGATAAGGGTTCATTTTAATATTTAGCACATAAGGTGTTTGATGGAATGTCAATTAGAAGGAAAGCCTCAAGGAAGATTCCCACTGGACACGAAGATAATCCCGGAGGTTATCTAAGTGTGAAGGTTCACTTCACAAGGAGCTCAAGAGGAGAAGAGAATGAAAAAATATAAAAAACCAGCCAACACAATTTAAGACAAGGCTTGAATCATAAAGACATAAGAGTAAATGACATGAAAGTAAAGTGCTGGAAATTAAAGAGCATGAAAGTAAAGAACATGAAACAATAATGGAGGAAGAGATTGAGAGAAGGGGAGGGGAATGGAGTGCTACATGCCACTTGGGGGATGGTCCAACCCAAGATGAGTGGTGTTAGCCGCCACTTGAGCCAAGGCTCAAGATAAGACTCCAAGAGGGGGAAGAACACCCAAGAACACAACACAAGCTCTAGGCTATGCAAGAATGCTCTCTATCTCATTAATGTTCAACCCTTTTACAAGAATGAGAGGCCTCCTTATATAGAGTTGGGGTGGGGACTTAGAGGGAATTACATTGGAAAAGATTCCTAAGCATATTCCACTCTTGGTGGTCAAGACTCACACATTCTAGAAGGTAGGGCACAAAAAACGGGTGGCTAATGATTGGGATGATGAGAGGACGTTTTCCAAGGGTTCTAGAAGGTCAAGATTGACTTCTTCACCCCCCCTTGGATGTCCCAAACTTGGGCCTCAAGCCCAAGTGCTCCTTTGCTCCAAACAAGGCTCTACTTGTAGAAAAGGGGTGTCAAAAGCAATCTCGCAAAACCCAAAAAAACATGAGTTTAGAAAATATTGAACAACTAATAGAAATGCTAAAAATGCTAAATAAAAGGGGAGAGGAGGAAGTGTCCCTTCTCATCATGCTTCTAGTAATCCTCCTTGACACTCCTCTCTTTATTTGTGGTCGGGGCTCATCATCCTCCCTTCTTGGAGAGAATTCGACCACGAATTTGCAAAACCTGCATCAAAAGGAGTAAGATCACCAACATTAAAAGTGCTACTAACATTATAATTTGAAGGTAAATCTAACTCATATGCATTATTGTTGATCTTGCGCACAACTTGGAAAGGTCCATCACCTCTAGGGTTAAGTTTGGACTTCCTTTGATTAGGAAACCTTTCCTTCCTCAAGTGAAGCCATACCCAATCCCCTGGTTGGAAGATGACTTCCTTCCTTCCCTTGTTGGCACTTTGTTGGTATTGACCAACCTTCCTCTCTATCCTAGCCTTGAATTGAGAATGCAAGTCTTGGATCATTTTTTACCTTTCCAACCCATCTTGGCTAGTCCAAGCCTCATGAGTTGGGAGAGGGAGGAGGTCAAGAGGAGTTAAGGGGTTAAACCCATAAACAACCTCAAAAGGAGAGTGAGAAGTGGTGGAGTGAACCACCCTATTGTATGCAAACTCTACATGAGGAAGAAGATCTTCCCACTCCCTAGGGTTCTTGGAGATCATGCATCTCAAGAGTTGAGACAAAGTTCTATTGACCACCTCAGTTTGACCATTAGTTTGGGGGTGGCAAGTGGTAGAAAAGAGAAGTTTAGTGCCAAAAGTGGGTTAAGAACTTTGTATCTTTATCAGATACAATGGTCTTAGGCAACCCATGCAGCCTAACAACTTCCTTAAAGAAGAGATTTGCAACTAAGCATGCATCATCATCTTTGTGGCATGGAATAAAATGAGCCATTTTTGAAAAGTGATCCACTACCACAAAGATAGAATCCTTTCCCTTCTTTGTCCTTGGAAGCCCAAGCAAAAATCCATGGATATGTCTATCCAAGGCAAAGTAGGGATAGGCAAAGGGGTATAGAGTCCATAGGGTTGGGCTCTAGACTTGGCCTTCTTGCATGTGATGCAATTCTCACAATGCTTCTCTACACGCTTTCTCATGTGTGGCCAAAATAAATGTTCATTCAAAATGTCTAGAGTCTTAGAAGCCCCAAAATGTCCCATTAAACCTCCCTCATGAGACTCTTTCACTAGTGATGCTCTTAAGGACCCCTTGGGTATGCAAAGCCTTCTACCCTTGAAAAGATAATCTTGGTGTAGGTAGAAGTCTTTGTAACCCCCTTTGGAGCATTCACTGTAGACTATAGAGAAGTCATCATCATGAGGATACAATTTCTTAATGTGATCAAAACTAAGAAATTTAGTTTCAAGAAAAGTGAGCAAAGTGTGGCGCCTAGATAAGGCATCTGCCACTATGTTACTCTTCCTTTGCTTATGTTTGATCACATAAGGGCATTGTTCTATGAATTCTACCCACCTAGCATGTCTCTTGCTAAGCTTGCTTTGGCCTCTCAAAAATTTAAGGGACTCATGATCACTATGGATCACAAATTCCTTTGGAAGAAGATAATGTTGCCAAGTTTGCAAAGCTCTCACAAGGGCATACAACTCCTTGTCTTAGGTGGAGTAGTTGAGATGACTACCTTTAAGCTTCTCACTAAAGTAGGCTATGGGGTGGCCTTCTTGAAGTAAGACAGCCCCAACACCTACATTAGAGGCATCACACTCAACCTCAAATGACTTGGTGAAGTTGGGTAGTGCTAAAAGTGGTTCATTGATAAACTTTTCTTTCAAACTAGCAAAGGCCTTTGCTTGATCAATGCCCCATTTGAAGCCCACATCCTTCTTCACTATTTCACTTAAGGGGGTAGCTATGGTGCTAAAGTATTTTTACAAACCTCCTATAGAAACTAGCCAATCCATGAAAACTCCTCACCTCACTCACATTTCTAGGAGTTGGCCAATCCCTAATAGCCGCCACTTTTTCTTCATCTACTTGAACTCCATTGGAGCTCACCACAAACCCTAGGAAGACTACATGATCCATGCCAAAAAAGCACTTCTCTCTATTAGCATACAAAGTCTCCTTCCTAAGGGTCTTAAGCACCCTTCTCACATGATGCATGTGCTCTTCTATAGGCAAACTATATATTAAAATATCATCAAAATAAACCGCAACAAACTTGCCTATAAAGGGCCTAAGCACATGATGCATTAGCCACATGAAGGTACTTGGTGCATTAGTTAGCCTAAAGGGCATGACCAACCACTCATATAATCCAAGCTTTGTCTTGAAGGCAGTTTTCCATTCATCTCCTTCTTTGATTCTTATTTGATTATAACCACTCTTCAAGTCAATCTTAGAAAATATGGTGGCACCATGTAGCTCATCTAGCAAGTCATCAAGTCTTGGGATGGGGTGCCTATACTTGATGGTTATGTTGTTTATAGCCCTACAATCTATGCACATTGATGTATGTCATTTTACTCTTTATTTTTTTATCTAAGAACACTTTCTAAACCATTTGTTCTATTCTTAAACCATGCATTTTGCACATATTTATAAAAACAATGACATAATTTAAGTTTAGTAAATTTATTGCATTTTACATATTTTTAACATCAAAACATACATTCATATATTCATATTGCATATATATATATTTTTTCTAATTGAGACTTTTCTTGTAGGAGAAAAAGAACTTGAAGTTATTTTGAGATGAGCCCAAGGTGCTTCGGTGGGGAAAACTTTTTCAATCTTCCAAATTAAATTCCTTGTGGCCCATTTATCATGAAACCAACAGGAGGTGTAACTTAGGTGCATTCAATGTGGCCTAATTCAATGCGTGGGCCAGCTTCATTTGAAAATTTGAAATTTGTGCATAGTCAACTCCCCATTTTCATAATTCCTTTCCCAAAAATTCAAATCCGCAATCAAATTGAAGCATTAAATTTATTCTGAAGGAGCAATTATTTCTATTCTTGGTAGAGGATCTCCTAATCAGCAAAACTAAATTCGAGGAAGAAATATTTATTCTGAAGGAGCAATTATTTCTATTCTTGGAAGAGGATCTTCTAATCAGCAAAATCAAATCCGGGGAAAAAAATATTTGACTTGAATTGTAATTAATTTTCAGATTTTTATTTGTAATAAGACCTTGGCTAATCTCTTATAAATAGGAGATTTAGATGCAAGGCAAAACACATTTCACCAGAGCAATAGTCTCTCTTCTTCCTCTCTCTTTTTCTCATTATAGTTTTGTTGTTAGTTTGGGGGTGAAGCTGCAGAAAGTTTTAGGAGCTCTTGCTACAATTTCCTGGTTTTGTTTTCTTTCATGTTAATTTATTTAATTTCATTATTTCGTATTTTAGTTTTCATTTTATTTAATTATGGTCAATAATTTAAATTTTGTACGTTCTACTTTCTCACATTCATATTCACACTCTCACACATATCTATTTATTCTTTAGACTCCAGTAATTTTATTAACATTTTACTTTTAATTTAAATTTAGTATTTTATAATTCCAGCCTACATTTTAAATTCAGTATTTTACTTATTCATTTTAAATTTTAATAGTTAATTGAATATATTTTTTCATTTAATTGTTAATTATTTATTTATTTATTTATTTATATTATAATTTGAATTAACATCAATATATCATTCTAATTATTGCTCTGTTTTAAAATCTATGATTTAACTGTTAATTGTTTATATATTTTTATTAGCATAATAATTTCATTCCAATTATTGCTTTGCCTTTAAATTTGTCTTTTAATTTATTTATTTTAATCATATAAGCTTTTATAAACATTCTCATTATTAAATTCTTAGCATCGTAATTTAATTCTGCATGCATTAGTTTTTTCGTATTTAAATAATTTAATTTCCATCTTTGTTTTTAATTTTAGTTTCCCTTAATTATTTTATTTATAATTTTCTTTACTATGTGTTTTTAATTTTAGTTTTCATTAATTATTTATTTACAATTATTACTTTGCATTGTTAATTTTATCAATTCGACAAAACCCCCTTATTATTATTATTATTATTATTGTTTATTTTAACTTTTCTTTGGAGAACGATGTTTAACAATGGTCACACTCCTACAATTATGTCCTTGTGAGATTCGACACGGGTTAACTATATTACATTAGTTAACTTGTTTTCTCTGATAAGAATTTTGTGCGACTAAAAATCTGTTTGTCAAATGGCGTCGTTGTCGGGGACACATTGTATTGTGTTCCTTTACTAGATATTATTCTTCATTGAAAAATAAATTGAAAATAAAAATTAAAAGAAAAAAAACATTTATTAAAAAAAAATTTTAAAAATTAAAAATTAAAAGAAAAAAAAACATTTATTATCATTCTGTTTAGGTTTTGTCCTTAACCATTCTTGCAAAAACTTCTTGAGGGAGTTGGTAGTGTGACAGTGCATGTCTAGAAAGGTTCTGGCTAGAGAAAGACTTGGTACTTAAGCGGTTCCATTTGTGACCCACCTCTCTTTCCTGAGAACCCGCCTGGTGCACTTGTCTATCATTATTGAATGGTGCATGACCAGATCTCGGAGAGGTGAACTACAGCTGTACGATCCCGAAATCGAGAACACCTTCAGGAGACTAAGAAGATTGCGAGAAAGAGGGAGACCAACAACTGAAGAACCCAACTTAATCTCGGGTTCTATACCAAGTCCCTTTTCTTCTACACAAGTATCTCATATGGCTGCCTATCGAGAAAGAACATTGAAGGAGCTTGCCGCACAAGAGATAACTCAACAACCAATTTGTATCCAGCTTCCTCAACTGGATTTGAACTGAAGTTAGGATTAATTCACCTCCTACCCAAATTCCATGGATTGCCAGGTGAAGATCCCATCAAACATTTGATGGAGTTCCATGTAGTATGCTCCACGATGAAGCCAATTGATGTTGCAGAAGACTATGCCAAACTAAAGGCCTTCCCATTCTCATTATGTGACACAACAAAGGATTGGTTATACCTTCAGCTAACACCAATCACTACTTGGGCCGACTTGAAGAGAAGATTCTTGGAGAAATTCTTTCCAGCCTCAAGAACAGCTACAATCAGGAAGGAGATTAGTGGAATTCGACAACTGCAAGATGAGTCTTTGTATGAATACTGGGAGAGGTTTACCAGACTATGTGCCACTTGCCCAAATCATCAGATCAATAAACAATTATTGATACAGTACTTCTATGAAGGATTGATGCCTATGGAAAGAAATATGATTGATGCAGCAAGTGGAGGTGCGTTAATGGATAAAACACCTGCAGCTGCTCGGGTACTAATTTCAAATATGGCAAAGAATTCTCAACAGTTCAACAGTGCTCGAATGTCTATCAGACAAGTCCATGCTAAAACCAAGCGCGACAACAGAGGTCGACAATCAGAGGCTGGAGAATAAATTCTCTGAGCTAACATCTTCGATACGACAGTTGGCTATGAACCAGCACACATCTCAACTGCAACATCATTTATGCGGGATACGCACTTCTGTAGATCATCCCACTGCCAAACTCCCCAATAAAGACAGTGGCTAGCATGTATCTTGGACAACAGCAGTTCGGGTCATCAAATTCATTCAAGCCACATCAGCAGTATGATCTATACTCGGCTACATATAACCCTAGTTGGTGAGAACATCCAAATCTAAGATATGCTCCATCACAGAATCCACCACAAAGACCTTCATATCAACAGAATAACCAGGCCTTTCAACAACATTACTATAAACCACAACAACAGTACCAGCAGCCACCACAAAAATATCACCCCCCTCCAATGAGACAACAGGCAAGTCAGAATCATGCACCTATACAGCCCAATCATCAACTGACACATGGAAATAATGAAACTGCCTTGGCAGATTTGATGAAGCAATTAACTCAACAAATAGCAGCACAGAATGCGACTATCAATAACTTGCAAACCCAGATTGGACAATTGTCTACCGAGATGAATACCATACGACAACAAGGGTCCAACACACTTCCTTTACAACCAGTGATCAATCCAAAAGGGAAGGTGAGTGTCATTAATTAATCCAAAAGGGTGATACAATATTGTTATATCTCTCTGCAGATTAGTTTGAATCTAATTTTGTTTTCCTTTTGCACATTGTGGGTTACTAGAATTTAATATTTTATTTTTATTTTTTTTATCATGGCAAACAAATTATATTAAGTTAACATTTTTTATAGTAACATTTTTTTTAATAATAACATTTTTAATAAATTTATTGCTTTATAACTTATATTGATTTATATGTGGAGAGTAAATTAAGAGGATTTAATATCCTTTTAATTTTAGGATTTAAAATGCAAGTTGTGACAACTTGTCAGTTTTAAAGTCCTACTCTTTTTTAATATATAAGAAAAAACAAACTCTTTTATATAAGTATAAATATGGACAAAAATAACAAATTGTTTGAATTAAATAATTTTTCATTTAGTAAAAAAACACGTAATTTTAGTTTTTACTTTAATTTAAAATTTAAATATTGGGTAGATTTTTGTTTAAATATATAGAAGATAGAGAACGAATTAAATGGATGCGACATCCTTTTAATTTTAAGACTTGCGGGTACATGTTGTTACAATATATAATTCAAAAGTCTTGCTCTAACTCAAATTTACTTTTAATAATAATAATAATAATTTAATAACAAAATATTTCAACAAAATCGTTTGGGTGTACACCCATGTCAATTCTTCTAGACATATGTGACTTGTGACAATTCAAATATCCTAGAATTTATAAAATAATAAAATTTTAAAATTATCACCCTTCTTTTTTAGATAAGAACTACATAACTCTAATTCTCCATTGCACGTGGAAATACGTAGGAGCAGGAACCAACCCTGTCGAGCTAAATATATAAAAAATAATATTTTACTTATATCATACTTAACATAATAATAATAATAATAACAATAATAATTATTTTTTAAAAAAAGATAAAGTATTAATTAACCTTTGTTTAAATTAAAGTTTTTTTATCGGGTTAGATAAATATTTAAAAAAATATAGATAATATGCTTAATTAATTATGGGTAACCATCTTTATGATGGATGTTGTAGGGTGCTAATACCCACGTAATCAACTCCCAAACTCAAATCTAGTTTCGCATCTCAATCTTTTTTTTAACAGGTTTTTCCAATGTTTTCCCTAACAAATATTGGTTGCAATCATTACTGCATAAAAAATTATAAAAAAGAAAACAAGTAAAATATATTCTTGATACTACTATTAGTTAAATCATTACTGCATAAGTCTCTTAAAGACTTGCATCTTGCAACCTTGAATATTTCTTTTATATCCTTAACACTTAAGCTTTCAGCAAATTGAATATTGAAGTTACTTTTCACTATCTTTACAATAAGATATAACTACTAACATTAGGGACCGGAAATATGGTAAAAGGATCGATAAGGGATTTTTGAATAAAAAATGGTAATACTTTCATGTCTTGCAGAATCCTTCAATTTCCAATATTACTTTTGTTGGAAAATTTTCTAAGGGAGAGGGTGTATAAGAGAAAAGATGACACCACTTCCAACATAAAACCTTAAGGCTCAATGTTTATGGGTCTTTGCTTTTCTTTTATATACCTCGACTTTATCATTTCTACTCAATGTGGAACTTTATGTCCACTCTCACACTTGAATTCCTAACAACTTTATCTGAAGTTTCCAACTTCATCTTTTACTTCAATGACAATATTCTGTGGGAGGACTTTGATGACAATGCTATGCGGAGGACGAAGTATATTGACTATATTTTTGTTTTTTCACTCGTTCTTTTACTTTTTCGGAGAATCTTTCATTTGCACTGATGCAATGATGCTTTCACAGACGCAGAGAAATTGTCTTCGTTTTTTCATGGTTATCTTCCACATAAAAAATGACAGCGATGTAAAATGAAATCAACCTGATTTGTAAAAATTATTAATATCACTGTCGTATACCTTATCTCCTTACCATAACCTTTTTCATTTAAGTTATTGTTGTTCAACCCAGCACACAGTTAATGTATCCTCATTACCTTCTTGAACCTCAGAAGAGTATTCTGAAATCAAATGACCATTTCACATTCTTCTCCCTTCAACAAATCTCTTGAATCTGACATTTTTTCTTCATCTGCTTTGCCATAGACAACAACGGCATTTCAAGATCGTTGTCCTTAACAAGCCCTACAACGGGATAATCCTTCCATATGGCATTTCTTTGAGATCTTGTGACTCCTCGTGCAGTGGATGGCGGAGTCTACATTGAAACTGACAAATTTCAAAGCAATTTCTATGATTTTACAGATAAATTAGAGAAGGAAACTTAATAAATCACTGAGGATTTTGAGGAACCAGAGAAATGGCTAATTCGATTGCGTTCGTTTTATAAAACAAATCCTGATAACGACAGTTCAAGTCTGGAAAACGGTCGTTCCAGACATTGCCTTTGTGGTCTTGTTTGGAATGCAGAACGACCGTTGTCATAGGTGAAACGTCTCTTCTCAGAGGTGGAACAACTGTTCTCACAGGTCGAACAACCCTTCTCAGAGGCCGAACAGCCGTTCTCAGAGGCAAAAAAGAAAATAAAAAAACTGTTCTAGGAACCGAATTCCGAGTAACAAAGTAAAAAAAATTATAATAGCCTTCTGAACCGAATTCTGAATAGATAAACCCTATTATATTATCTGTGTAAATAACATATTTATTTTTGTACAGCGTAGGCCTTAACTAGTATACTTTTTGGGATCTGTACTTATGTGAATTTGAATTTAGTCTATTGTGGTAGACAATTGGATGACTGTACGCAAATTTTTTTTATATGCAGACTTTTTTTTAAGCATTTTTTGTAAACAGATTTTTGGAAGCAGATTTTTCTTGTAAGTAGATTTTTTTTTACTTTATCTTCTTTATAGTGCTCTGTCTATATATATACATATATCTGAATGCATAATCAAAAAGTTTAATATTCTAGGACTTTACATGTCTCTAAAAATAAATTATTTTTATTAATTTTTATAATTATACTGTGAATAATTTCTTTTATTATTAATAGTAATAGACTTGAAATGAAATATTGAAATATTTAGAGGGTGGTTAAGTATCCAGTAATAAAAAATGTTTGGATATTTGACCTGTGAAGTTGCAATGAACTTTAGTGATAATAATAAAATTGAAGTCTTAGGAAGACCTAAAATTAATTATTATAACAATAAAAAAATTATCCAAAAATTTTAGATAAATGTAAAAGTATAGACAAATGCGCTTTCAGATAGTTAAGTTTTATAAATTCGCACATTAGAAATAGAAAAATCAATATGGGTAAAAGAACTAAAAGAAAATAAAAAAGTATTAAAAAATATAATTATACTCTATAAAATTATGAAATACAATTGAATCTATAAAAGAAAAATAAAGTTGATTTTAATTGAAAGCATAAAAATATAAATGAAGACAGAGTTAATACATTGAGTTTGATGACAAAAAAACAAATAATTTAAAAAATATAGAATTCATCATGCTATGTTTTAAGTATTTCTATTTATAACAGTAAAAAAACTATATTTGTTCTGGATGTTGAGAATAAAAATGACATAAAAAATTATAAAAAAATACAAATTTTAGTTACTTGGTTAACGAAGTAAAAAAAAATCCAAAGTATAAAAAAGAAAACAAATAAAAGACATTCTTCATATTACTATTTGTTAAATAAGTGAAATCTCACTGCATAAGTCTCTTAAAGACTTGCATCTTGCAACTTTGAATATTTCTTTTAAATCCTTGACACTTAGGCTTTCAACAAATTGAATATTAAAGTTACTTTTCATTATCTTTACAATAAGATTAAGGTGATAACTACTAACATTAGGGACCGGAAATATAGTAGAAGGATCGATAAGGGATTTTTGGATAAAAAATGGTAATACTTTCATGTCTTGCAGAATCTAATGTTCAATTTTCAAGATTACTTTATCTGAAGTTTCCAACTTCATCTTTTTTATTTTTTACTTCAATGACAATATTTAGTGGGAGGACTTCGATGACAATGCTATGCGGAGGACCAAGTATATTGATTACATTTTTGTTTTTCACTGGTTCTTTTATTTTTTCGAAGAATCTTTCGTTTGCACTCATGTTTTCCGAGACACAGAGGGATTGTCTTCTTTTTTTTATGGTTATCTTCCACATAAAAAATGACAGCGATGTAAAATGAAATAAACCTAGTTTATAAAAATTATTAACATCACTGTCATATATAGACCTTACCTTCTTACCACAACCTTTTTCATTCAAGCTAATGTTGTTCAACCGAGCACACAGTTCATCGAATGTATCCTCATTAAAGAGCCACCTTCTTGAACCTCAGAAGAGTATTCTGAAATCCAACGACAGTTTCACACTCTTCTTCCCTCAACAAAGACTCTCTTGAATCCGACATTTTCTTCATCTGCTTTTCTATAGACAACAATGGCGTTTCAAGATCTTTGCTCTTAACAAGCCTACAACAGGAGAATCCTTCCATATGGCATTTCTTTGAGATCTTGTGACTGCTCGTGCGGTGGATGGTGGAGTCTACATTGAAACTGATAAATTTCAAAGCAATTTCTAAGATTTTGCAGATAAATTAGAGAAAGAAACTTAATAAATCACTGAGGATTTTGAGGAACCAGAGAGATGGCTAATTTGACGTCTATGTTCTTTTTATAAAACAAAACCTGAAAATGCTGTTCAAGTCCGGAAAATGGTCGTTTCAGACGTTGCCTTTGTGGCCTTGTTTGGAATGCAGAACAACCGTTTTCATAGGTGAAACGTCCTTCTCAGAGGTGAAACGTCCTTCTCAGAGGTGAAACGTCCTTCTCAAAGGTGGAACGACCGTTCTCAGAGGCCGAACGGCCGTTCTCAGAGGCGAAAAAGAAAATAAAAAACATGTTCTAGAATCCGAATTCCGAGTAACAAAGTAAAAAAAAATTATAATAGCCTTCTGAACCAAATTATGAGTAAATAAACCCTATTATCTGTATAAATAACATATCTAATTTTGTATAGTGTAGGCCTTAATTGTTAGATAAGTTTAAATTTAGTATAACCATATTCGGTTATTAGGTTATTCGATTAGTCTGTTAGTTGTTTGGTTTTTTATTTTTGGGTTCTGTTTTGATTTGTTAAGATAATAATTTTTATCTTCTGATTTGTTAAGATAAAAAATTTTATCTTCTGTTAAGATTTGTTAATATTTTTTTACAATGTACAATGGCTATATAAAGGCCATCTCTATTCAATAAAATACACAGTGAGTGCTACGTTCACCCAAAACAAAGTGTTACTCGTTTTTATTCCTAACAAATTGGTATCAGAGCTATATGCTCTGAGTACCCGAGTGTGAGAGAAAAACAGTGTGAAAAGAGAAGAGAGTAATGGCGAAGGTTGTTAATGGAATGACCGTACCACAACTGTCAAAGCAAACCAATTATGATAATTGGTGTTTACAGATGAAGACTCTGCTAGGTTCTCAAAGTCTATGGAACATAGTGGAAAAGGGGTTCAAAGAACCCGAGGAAAACGAAGACCAATCTGTAACTCAGATTGCCGCATTAGAGAAGACACGAGTAAAGGACAAATCGGTTTTGTATTTTTTGTACAATGCCGTGGATGAATCAGGCTTCGAGAAGATTGCAAACGTTGCATCTTCAAAGGAAGCATGGGAGATCTTGGAGGTTGCACACAAAGGTAACCACCGAATTAGACAAATCCGACTTCAAACTCTCCGAGGTGAGTTCAAGCGTTTGAAGATGGAGGATAAGGAACAAGTAACCGAGTACATAACTCGGGTGGAGAAGGTGGCGAACCAACTCGGTCGGAATGGGGAGCCAATGCAAGCAAGTAGAATTGTGGAGAAAATCTTGAGATCATTAACAGATGATTTCGAGAGTATTACATGCGCAATTGAGGAGTCAAAGGACTTGTCAGTTCTTTCAGTGGAAGAACTAACTGGGTCACTCGAAGCCCACGAACAAAGGAGGAGGAAGAAGAAGGATACGCTTGATCAAGCACTACAGGCGAGATTTGATGAGAATGGAACTCGAAACACTCAGAGCCAAGGATCCGGTGGTCGAGGACGAGGTGGACGTGGCCGAGGCAATCAAGGCCAAGGCAATCAGGACCGAGGTGGACGTGGCCGAAGCAATCAAGGTCGAGGTGGACGTGGCCGAGGCGATCAAGGCCGAGGTGGACAAGGACGAGGTGATCGTAACCAAGGAAGTCAGTCAAAGTCAGATGTAGAATGTTATCAATGTGGCAAATACGGCCACTACGCAAAGGAATGTAGATCGGTAAATTGCTACAACTGTGGAAAATACGGTCACATAGCAAAGTATTGCCGAGCTGAAAAACAAGGTGGAAAGAAAGAGCGGAACCTTCTCACAGAAGAAGAGGACGAGGAAGTAGGAATCTTGATGATGACGCAGAACTCGGACACCAAACTACGTTCAAGCTATGCGTCCGAGCTAAAATTGAGTAGCATGGAGAGACCAACAGTTGAGCTTCCAAGCACAGATGAGAAGAATTCGGTTTGGTACTTGGATACTGGAGCGAGCAATCATATGTGTGGAGAAGAAATTTATTTCAACGAACTCACTGAGGTGAAGGCTGGTTTCGTATCATTTGGAGATGATTCCAAAGTGGCAGTAAAAGGGCGTGGAACTATCAAGCACATGCAGAAGGATGGACGAGTTGGAGAGATAAGAGATGTTTACTACGTTCCCGAGCTTAAGAGTAACATCTTAAGCATGGGGCAGTTGATGGAAAAAGGCAACTCGGTTCTGATGAAGGATCAAGTACTTTATTTGAAAAATAAGCATGATCGCTTGGTAGCCCGAATAGAGATGAAGAAAAATCGAATGTATAAAATGGAGCTGAACATATTACAAAAAAGGTGTTTGAAGCTGGACGTAAAGGATGAAGCCATGATGTGGCATCTTCGTTTTGGGCACTTAAATTTTGGAGGCCTGGCCGAGCTGTCAAGGAAGAAGTTGGTGCTCGGTCTACGTGATGTTGAGTTTGACAAAAAGTTTTGTGAAGCGTGTATACTTGGAAAACACTTAAGAACAAGTTTTCCGAGCTCATCCGAGTACAGAGCAAAGGAGCAGCTCGGTCTGATACACACCGATCTATGTGGACCGATCTCTCCTACATCCTTCAGTGGCAAGAAATATTTCATCTCTTTCATAGATGACTTTTCTCGAAAGACCTGGGTATATTTCTTGCAAGAAAAGTCAAAGGCATTTGAGGCGTTTCAGAAGTTCAAAGTCATGGTGGAGAAAGAGACTGACAAGCAAATCAAAGCTTTGAGGTCGGACCGAGGTGGAGAATTCACATCAGCGGAGTTTATGGAATACTGTGAAGAGCAAGGTATAAAACGTTTCTTCACAGCTCCATATTCACCACAACAAAATGGAGTAGCTGAAAGGAAGAACCGGACTATTCTTGATATGGTCCGAGCTATGCTTAAAGGAAAAAACTTGCCATAGAAATTTTGGGCAGAGGCAGTGCAGTGCAGGTGCCCACATTCAAAATTGGATGATATGACACCTCAGGAAGCTTGGAATGGACAAAAACCGAGCATACATCACTTCAAAATCTTCGGAAGCCTTGCTTATGGTCATGTTCCAACTCAGCTCAGAACAAAGCTTGATGATAGGAGCAAGAAGTATATTCTGATCGGGTATGATGAAAAGGCAAAAGCCTACAAATTATACAACCCGGTTACAGAAAAAATTCTGGTGAGCCGAGATGTCCAGGTAGATGAGGAGAGCGAGTGGAACTGGAGCAACTCGGAGAGGACTTCGAGGAGCTCGAACTCTGAGAGGGAGAGCTCGAAAATAGCAAGGAGGAGCTCGGAGAGGATCAATGAGCAGTCAGAAGAAGATGATGATGAACCTGAACAACTTAGAACTCGGAGCCTGCAATATATCTACAACTCCACTGAGGAGTTACATGTTGTGTTTATTAACAGGAGCAGAAGATATAAACTTTGAAGAAGCTGTACTTGATAAGAGATGGAAGAAAGCAATGGACGAGGAGATCTGATCAATTGAGAAGAATGAGACGTGGAAGTTGACCGATCTACCCACAGGAGCTCGGCCAATTGGGTTGAAGTGGGTATACAAAAAGAAAACGAATGCAAAAGGAGAGGTGGAGCGTTACAAAGCCCGGCTCGTGGTGAAGGGTTACAGACAGAAGAAAGGCATTGACTATGATGAGGTCTTTGCACCAGTGACAAGAATGGAAACAATCCGGTTACTTTTGTCCTTAGCAGCTCAGCATGGATGGAAGATACAACAGATGGACGTGAAGTCGGCATTCTTGAATGGGTTGTTGGAGGAAGAAGTCTACGTAGAGCAACCTCTAGGTTACATGAGGAGAGGTGAAGAGAAGAAGGTGTTGAAGCTCAATAAGGCACTGTATGGTTTGAAGCAAGCTCCTCGAGCATGGAATGAGAGAATAGACACCTACTTCAAGAAAAATGGCTATGAACAATGTCCATATGAACATGCTCTCTATTTAAAGAGATGCAAAGGAGATATATTGTTTGTTGCTCTATACGTGGACAACCTAATATTCATGGGAAGCAAAACCGACCTGGTTGAGGAGTGTAAAGAAGTCATGAAGAGGGAGTTTGAGATGACCGACCTGGGTATCATGAAGTACTTTCTGGGTTTAGAGGTGAATCAAAGCACGACAGGTATTTTTGTGTCCCAAAGGAGGTATGCCGAGGAGATTCTGCGGAAGGCAAAGATGCTTAAGTGCAATCCGGTTTCTACTCCCATGGAACCCGGAACGAAGTTATCTAAAAATGGAGAAGGAGATCGAGTTGATGCAAGCAGGTACCGAAGTCTAATCGGAAGTCTGAGGTACTTGACAAGTACAAGGCCCGACCTGATGCTAAGTGTGGGAATTACAAGTCGATTTATGGAGGATCCGAGGTCTTCTCATTGGAAAGCATTGAAGAGGATACTAAGGTATGTGAAGGGGACGATGTCACTTGGACTGAGTTTCACTAGGTCGGACAACCACCGACTTACTGGATACTCGGACAGTGACTGGTGTGGAGATGTTGATGATCGAAAAAGCACAGCTGGGTATGTGTTCTTCATGGGAAACACTACGTTCACTTGGCTATCAAAGAAACAACCAATTGTAGCTCTATCAACATGTGAAGCCAAGTATGTAGCAGCATCTTGGAGTGTCCAACATGCAGTCTGGCTTAGAAACTTACTCGGCAAACTGGAGATTGTGAAAGCTGAGAAAGTATTGATCCGAGTTGATAATAGGTCAGCAATCGAGTTAGCAAAGAACCCAATCAATCACGAAAGAAGTAAGCACATCGACGTCAGATTTCATTTCAATGGAGAAGGTGAAAGAAGGAAGCGTGGAGCTCGAACACGTCCAAAGTAAAAAGCAAGTGGCTGATATCTTTACAAAGCCATTGCCCACAACAACATTTCAGGAGTTGAGGAAGTTACTCAGAATGAAAGAAGAAAGAGAAATTTAAGCTTATGGGGAAGTTTTGTTAGATAAGTTTAAATTTAGTATAACCATATGCGGTTATTAGGTTATTCGATTAGTTTGTTAGTTGTTTGGTTTTTTATTTTTGGGTTCTGTTTTGATTTGTTAAGATAATAATTTTTATCTTCTGATTTGTTAAGATAAAAAATTTTATCTTCTGTTAAGATTTGTTAAGATTTTTTTACAATGTACAATGGCTATATAAAGGCCATCTCTATTCAATAAAATACACAGTGAGTGCTACGTTCATCCAAAACAAAGTGTTACTCGTTTTTATTCCTAACATTAATTAGTATATTTTTTGGGATCTATACTTAAAGAATTTAGTCTATACTTAATGAATTTAGTCTATTTTGATAGACAGTTGAATGATTGTATGCAAATTTTTTGTTTGTACGTAGATTTTTTTTTTGTACTCAGATTTTTTTTAAGCAGATTTTTGTTTCTTGTAAGTAGATTTTTTTTACTTTATCTTCTTTATAATGCTTTATATATATATATATATATATGAGTGCATAATACAAAAGTTTAATATTTTGGGACTTTACATGTCTCTAAAAATAAATTATTTTTATTATAATTTTTATAATTATACTGTGAATAATTTCTTTTATTATTAATAATAGTGGACTTGAAATGAAATATTGAAATATTTAGAGAGTGGTTAAGTATCCAGTAATAACAAAAGTTTGGATGTTTGACCTGTGAAGTTGCAATGAAGTCTAGAGATAAGTCTTAGGAAGACCTAAAATTAATTACTATAACAATAAAAAAATTATTCAAAAATTTTAGATGAATGTAAAAGTATAGACAAATCCGCTTTCAGATAGCTAAGTTTTATAAATTCGCACATTAAAAATAGAAAAATCAATATGGGTAAAAGAATTAAAAGAAAATAAAAAAGTATTAAAAAATATAATTATACTCTATAAAATTATGAAATACAATTGAACACTATAAAACAAAAATAAAGTTGATTTTAATTAAAAGCACAAAAATATAAATGAAGACAGAGTTAATACTGAGTTTGATGACAAAAACAAATAATTTAAAAAATATAGAATTCATCGTACTATGTTTTAAGTATTTCTATTTATAACAGTAAAAAAACTATATTTGTTCTAGATGTTGAGAATAAAAATGACATAAAAGATTATAAAAAAAATACAAATTTTAGTTACTTGGTTAACGAAGTAAAAAAAATCCAAAGTATAAAAAAGAAAACAAGTAAAAGACATTCTTGATACTACTATTTGTTAAATCAGCAAAATCTCACTGCATAAGTCTCTTAAAGACTTGCATCTTGCAACTTTGAATATTTCTTTTAAATCCTTGACACTTAAGCTTTCAACAAATTGAATATTGAAGTAACTTTTCACTATCTTTACAATAAGATCAAGGTAATAACTACCAACATTAGGGACTGGAAATATGATAGAAGGATCGATAAGGGATTTTTGGATAAAAAATGGTAATACTTTCATGTCTTGCAGAATCCAATGTTCAATTTCCAAGATTACTTTATCCGAAGTTTCCAATTTCATCTTTTTTATTTTTTACTTCAATGACAATATTCTGTGGGAGGACTTCGATGGCAATGCTATGCGAAGGACGAAGTATATTGATTATATTTTTGTTTGCACTGATGCTTTCCAGACGCAGAGATTGTCTTCATTTTTTCATGGTTATCTTCCACATAAAAAATGACAGTGACGTAAAATGAAATCAACCTAATTTATAAAAATTATTAACATCTGTTGTATATAGACCTTACCTTCTTACCACAACCTTTTTCATTCAAGCTAATGTTGTTCAACTCAGCACAGTGTATCCTCATTAGAGAGCCATCTTCTTGAACCTCAGAAGAGTATTCTGAAATCCAACTATCGTTTCACACTCTTCTCTCCTCAACAAAGACTCTCCTGAATCTGACATTTTCTTCATTTGCTTTGCCATAAACAACAATGGCGTTTCAAGATCGCTGCCCTTAACAAGCCCTAGTTCCATATGACATTTCTTTGAGATCTTGTGACTCCTCGTGCGGTGGATGGCGGAGTCTACATTGAAACTGACAAATTTCAAAACAATTTCTAAGATTTTGCAGATAAACTAGAGAAGGAAACTTAATAAATCACTGAAATGTATATTTTTAAGAGCACATACCCCTTCTTTATTTATAGACACAAAGGTCTATAAGATATAAAAGATTTTCACAAAAATAACTACAATAATCATTTATTGGTTAAGATATTCGATTACTTCAAAGAGAAATAGAAATATGAAATTTAACACATGATAATCGATTATTGCACTTATAATAATCGATTATTTTAGAGAGCAAAGATTTTTTAAAAGCTTTTCAAAGATTTAATAATCGATTATTGTAAGATAAAATCAATTATTATGACATTAAATATTTTTTACGAAAAACAAAACTTTTTTTCAAGGTTTAAGGGAGAGTGGTATGCATACTAGGATTTTCAACTTGATTCTCAACTATTATAAACATATGTATAAAATATAAGTTTAAAACCGTCACAAAACTTTAAGTGTAAAAGTATATTTTTTTCTTTTAGAGTCATCATCGTCAAAACACTTATTCTTTAAATTAATAGTGAAATCCTAATTGACTGGTCCTACGTTATAATAAAATAAATAAATAAAATAAAATAAAAATTATTTAAATCTTAATATTTCGTAAAAATATTTAATTTATTATTTTAAAATATAATTTTTTGTCAAGATTTTATAATCATTTTTCTTTAAAATTTATTTTAATTCTAATTTATATTTCTGAAAATTATTTTTATATTAAATTATTTTATGAAATTATTTTCACTCTAATTATAGTTATTTTATCATATCAATTTCATCACTAAAAATCAAATCACATATCAATTAAATATTGAAAAAAGGTCGAATGGATTCATGTAAAATCACTTTACCTCCGTAAGTTAAGTACAATTAATATTAATGTGTATGGAATTTTTCACTATCTATAGTAGTTATGAGTTCTTGTTATCATTTATAAGTAAGAGTTCATACCGTTATAAACAATTAAAAGATGTATCTTTAAAAATGGTACTTTTCATATCTACTCAAAGTTGAGAGCATGTAAAATGGACTAAACATCATACATAAAAAATAGTTCAAAAAAGAAATAAATAATAATTGATAATTGGTTTCCAAAAAAGAAATAAATAATAATTGATAATTGGTTTTTTGTTTTGAAAGCATAATTTTATTATAATATCTTTTGAACGTGTGTATAAGATAAAATACACGAGAGTGGTAACAACACATTCATATTACTTAAATATAAGTATTCATCAATGTATCATATCATTAGAAACTTATCAATAACAACTAAGACACCACATATATATTATTTTATTCAACTAACTCTTCTACTACTATTGATGGAGGATACAACAACTCAACAAGTAAAAATACTAAATTATGTAGAGAAAAAATTCTTCCTACTTACAAGAATCTATGAGGAATAACAACAGAAAACTGCAGAAATAATCACAAAAAATACACTAAATATTTTAATATGAGAGAATCTTCTCAAAGTGAAAAATAAAAACCTACGAGCATAAACCAGTCAATCAAGCTCCACTATGATCAAATAAGGATACAAGAGAGTCTAATCAAACTCATAAACAAGTGCTTACAACCAGCCAATACCACAAAGCAATAAAGCTTCCAAATTGAAGAACAAAAGAAGAAACGTCAAAACAGAGCAACTGTGCGAAATTAATATCTTTAACTGCAGACCTTCAATTCACGATCCCAACGGTCCGAATGAAGAATCACGTGTTACGAACCTGCTGTAAAATTTCCAACCCGATCAAACGGTGAACGAAGCAAGAATCGTGATTTTACGGGAACTAGTCTGTGTGTATGCGAACCAACTTTTCTACACTCTTCTTTCTCTTCCTAGTGGCTAGGAAAAGTAACACTTTCTTGACCTAGATAACCCCTCTCCTTTTGTCTTAAGTGAGACAAAATGGGCTTGACAAGTTTGGGCCTTTTAGACACGTAGTTGGGAGCCCAACCCAACATATCTCCCCCCTCACAACTATGTGGAGGTGACCACCAATCCGACGATCTCACAACAAGCTTCAAGCTTCAAGCTTCAACCTTGGTAGTGCTTTAGTCATCATATCAACACCATTGTCATCAGTATGAACTTTATCCAACTCCAACAGTTTAGCATCCAAAGCATCACGTATCCAATGATACCTCGCATCAATATGTTTGGACCTAGAATGGAAAGTTGGATTCTTACCAAGATGGATTGCACTCTGATTGTCCACAAATAATGTATAATTATCCTGCACA
The DNA here is from genome assembly GCA_030347555.1 of Lablab purpureus. Lineage (NCBI taxonomy): Eukaryota > Viridiplantae > Streptophyta > Magnoliopsida > Fabales > Fabaceae > Lablab > Lablab purpureus. The sequence continues at coordinate 21,415,311 of CM059256.1, read as the reverse complement.
AAACCAAGCTCTTGCAAGAATTTCTTCAACCAAACTCCTTGCATGCTTCAATAATGACAATGAATTCAGCCTCTGTAGTAGACAATGTTGCACACTTTTGTAGCCTTGATTGCCAAGCCACAACTCCCCCTGCAAATTTAATCAAGTAGCCCGAAGTAGACTTTCTGGAATCAATATCTCCATTCATATCTGAGTCTAAGTAACCTATCAAAATAGGCTTATCACCTCCAAAACAAAGCCTCAAATCACTAGTACCATGAAGATACATCAAAATCCATTTCACAACATTCCAGTGCTCTCTACCTAGATTAGACAAAAATCGAATGATTGTACCAACATGTGCAATATCTGGTCTTGTACATACCATTGCATACATCAAATTGCCAACCGCAGATGCATAAGGAACTCTACTCATATATATCTTCTCAGCTTCATTTGAAGGACTCTGTTTAATACTCAGTTTGAAATGAGTTGCAAGAGGAGTGTTCATTGCTTTAGCATTTTCCATATGGAATCTCTGCAACACCTTCTTAATGTAGTTCTCCTGTGATAGCCAAAGTTTCCTTTCTGTTTTATCACGCATAATGTTTATGCCAAGAATCTTTTTAGCAGCTACCATGTCTTTCATGGCAAATGACTCGCCCAATTGTTTCTTTAACCTATCAATCCTGGAAACATTTTTCCCAACAATAAGTATGTCATCAACATACAACAATAAGATAATAAAGTCATTATCAAGAAACTTTCTAACAAAGACACAATGGTCAAAAGTAGTCTTTTTGTAGCATTGGTCACACATAAAGGACTCAAACTTCTTGTACCATTGTCTTGGAGCCTGCTTCAAACCATATAGACTTTTTCTCAGTCTATCCTTCAACAAGAAAACCATCTAGTTACTTCATGTAAATCTCTTCCTCCAAATTACCATGAAGGAAAGTTGTTTTCACATCCATCTGCTCAACCTCCAAATCAAGAGTAGCAACTAAACACAGTTCTGATGGATGACATTTTCACTACAGGTGAGAAAATCTCATTGAAATCAACACCCTTTCTTTTTCTGAAGCCTTTCACCACTAATCTGGCTTTATACCTCGGAGATAAAGAATTACTTTCTTGTTTCACCCTGAAGATCCACCTGTTTTCTAAGGCTCTTTTTCCCTTAGGCAACTTTACTAAGTCGTAAGTGTGATTATCATGCAAAGATTTCATTTCATCTTGCATTGCATCCAACCATTGTTGCTTTTCTTCACTTTCCAAAGCCTTTGGTTCTCCACCATCAGTCAAGGTCACATACTCATCAGAATAGTACCTGGAAGATGGTTGTCTTTGCCTGCTAGACCTTCTGAGAGGAACTTGTGGTAATTCAAGTGTATCATCAAGATCATCATCATGTCTCATATCATGTTCCTCTTGAGCATCATCAATCAGAACCTCTAAACCATCTCCAACTTATTGATCATCAACATCACCATGTTGCTCATTATTTTGAGCATCAGTCTCAACATCACCCAAATTGTGAATAGGCAACCACATCAGATTACCATCAGTCAGATTACTATCTTTCTTAGGTGTAGTCTTCTCCAACCTGTTAATATCTTCAATGGTCTGGTCTTCCATGAACTGCACATCACAACTTCTAACAAGCCTTTTCTCAATAGGATCATACAACCTGTCGCCAAATTCATCCTGACCATAACCAATAAAGATACATTGTCTTATCTTCGTATCTAACTTGGATCTTTCATCCTTTGCAACATAAACAAATGCCTTGCAATCGAAGACACGCAGATGGTCCTAGCTAACATTCTTGCTAAACCAAATTTTGTCTGGCACCTCAATATTCAATGCAGGACTAAGATTAATAACATGTGTGGTGGCAAGAAATGTCTCTCCCCAAAAATGCTTAGGAAACTTTGCTTCAGAAAGCATACATCTAACTCTTTCAACCAAAGTTTTGTTCATCCTATCTGCTAGACCTTTCAACTAAGGAGTTTTAGGAAAAGTCTTTTCATGATACCATACTACTTGCAATACACATCAAAGGGTCCACGGTACTCACCACCATTATCAGTACGAATGTATTTTAGCTTCTTGCCTTATTGCCTCTCAACCAAAGCATGGAATTCTTTGAACTTCTCCAACACCTGGTCTTTTCTTTGCAAAGCATAAACCCATAGTTTCCTACTTCACTGTCATCCGTCTCTTAGGATTTTTTTCAATCTTTTCCCTTCCATTTTCTCTCATTTTTCTCTCTTTAAAGATGTTTTTATTTGTCATCAAGGATCATTTACACCTGTTTATAAAGTATAAGGATGAAATAGGTCCAAAGTTTGTCTCAGGGATGAAACACAATTTTGACAAATAGTTCAGGGACTAAAAACATATTTAACCCAATAAATATTATTTAAAAAACCTTGTTGAAATGCATCCACAACAAACAGTTCATGTACATATCCAGGCGGGTTCGAACCACCAGCCTCTCAAAGCAAACAAACTCTTTTAAGATCCAAGTAATCTACTTATTTTGAAATTAAATTAACATTAACCACTTTTGTAGATTAGGTCAATGAAATATGCTTTGAGCGCTCTACCATTTTGAGCTTACAAACCTTCCAAGAAAAAATCACAGAATTCATAAGGTAGTGTTTCTAAAAAAACATAACTATATCAAAGTTCAGGCCACAAAAGACTTGTAGAACTTAAAAAGAATAATCCCTAAATTCATAAAAATAAATAAATCAAACATTTTATTCTAAAATATTTCAACCCCTACTCAACTTATGAATAGTTTTTCCAGTCTTCAATGGAGCTATATTAACAACATAACACTTTATTGTGATTAATGAAAATAATACATCTTGGAAGTCTCAGATCATATGAATAAAAAAAAGAGTAGACAATAGAAACTATACAATTGACTTGAGTCCATAATGTTTAAGTACCCCAATCAAAAAGTACTTTAAACTTATATTAACTTTTCTTGTACTTTTGTAGTAGAGTGTTGTGAGGTTTGGCTTAATTACTTGTTTTGGAGATTGTGAGTGTATTAGAGTCAAGGACATGAGAGAGTAGTCTATGCGTTGTAAGAATTTTTACATAGTGTTATTCTTTGGTTGTTTTTAGACAATGATCGTAGTTTTTATTTAATTTTGGACTTTTCATGATATATTCTTTTGTTAGTTATTTTTATTACATTTATCTTATTTCTCTATTGGAAGGATTATTCTCTAAGGCTAAAGATATTATTGTTTTACCCAATAGTGATATAACAACTTGTGATTTGATTGGATATTCTATATGGTTGCAACTTAGTTTGATCTTCCACATTAGAAAATATTATTTCCTTGTTGTTGGAGAATCATCTTTGGTTGCTGAAATTGCAATGTCATTTACAAGTATTGTCAAATGTGACATAGAGAAATTTGATGGAAAGGTCTCTCTCGTTTGAGGGAGGATGATCTTTTATAGAAGATGAGTTAAGTATCCTCATAGCATATGCATTGCCATTAAAAAGGATAAGTTTTTACTAGTGGTAATTGTACACGGGCATTGGCTAACATTGGTGTAAGGTATGTGACGATTATACACAGGCATTGATTAACATTGATGCAAGGTGTGCAATGACAATAATTGTACACGGGCATTGACTAACATTGATGCAGGGTGTGGTGATTATACACGAGCATTGGTTTAATGCAAAGTGTGTGGTGACAGTCATTGTACACAGGCGTTAGCTAATATTGATGCAAGGTGTGTGATGATTATACACGGGCATTGATTAACATTGATATAGGGTGTGCAGTGAATTCTTGGAATGATTTAATTCCAAGTGGGTATACTCTTCATGGTGGAGTATGATTATGATACAAACATTGATTGTTGGAGTAGGCAATGAAAAAGGTAGATGTGTTTATTTTAATCATGATGTATTGGGGTTGCTGAAAATAATACATTTTGGAAGTCTCACATTGCCTTGGATAAACAAAGGAGTGGGTGACAAAAGCTATATATGAACTTGAGTCCATGATGTTTAAGTGCCATAGTAAAAAAAACTTTAAGCTTTTATTTGACTTTTCTTATACTCTTATAGTAAAGTGTCGTGAGGTTTGATTTAATTACTTGCTTTGGAGAGTCTAGATGTACTGGGGTTAAGGACATGAGAGTAGTCTATAAGAATTTTCACATAGTGTTGTTTTTCTCCGATTTTGGAGAAAAAAAGACTCTGTTTTATCACTTAAAAACTATACAATCATGAATAAGTCATGTTAAATGAGTGAAACTCAATAACTTTTAATATATTTCTTCTACAATTAAAGAGCAAGTTCAAAAAAAGTGTTAGAAATAGACCATACATTTTTTCACCAACAATTACTTGATTAGGTGCATATAATGCCTATAGGGAAGACAATGGGACGGAATGAAGACAAGTTTTACTTTTTCATTCACATCCTCACAATAAAAATTCATCCTCATCCTCGTCTCCATACCTAACCGGTATGAAATTTTTATCTCATCTTTATCCCTACCGAGTACAGGTTATCTTCATCGGATAACGAATATAATCATATTCACTTTTTACTATTTCAAATATTAATTAAATAATTATTTTACAAAAAATAATAATTAAATAAAGATCAAATAATTATAAAGAGAAAAAAAATATCAAATATATGTTATAGAAATAAATTATAGAACTAAAAACTAAAAAAAATTAATATAAACTTTTTAAATTACTATATAAACTTTTTAAATTACTTAATAAAATAAAAATATTTTAATAATTTAAAATAAAAATAAATATAAAATATTGAACCAGGAGAGTGGGAACAGAACATATATTTGATATTTTTTTGTCATTTATCAGTGTGCCTATGTCTGTTCTCAATGAAAATGGAAAGAAACCACCTGAAGTGCCGAAATCACCTTGTGACATATATATATATATATATATATATATATATATATATATATATATAACCCACCCATTTGCATATTAAGATATTGATAATTCTATAAGTTTATAACATTCATACAAACATAATCGATAAAGAAAAAGGGCCATTCATTTGAAAAACAGTGTATTTTTTTTCTCATTCCATAACTTTCAGATTCCTATTATTACTAAAACATAAAAGGATAAGATTAATTAAAATATGAAGATAAGTATAATTTTGATAATATAATTTTTTGTATGAACATAAAATGAAAGATGAAGACAGACTTCCTTTCACACTTTACAAAATATCATGGACTGATATCTGGCTTTTGCTTCCCGCAACCATACACTTACTAATTGCACCGTCATAATTCATAATTTTTTTTAAATAATCATTTTATCCTTCATGCTATATTTTAATGGTAACTTCCTTATCACCTATTAAAAAAATTCTAGATCAAACTTTCCGTAAGCTTTCCAAAAGAAGCTTTCTACAAGCATTCCTAAAATTTTCTAAAACAAGCTTTCTGAAAGATTTTCGAAAAAAAGTTTTTTAAAAAATTTCAGAACAACCCTTCAGAACATGCTTTTGAGAAATTAAAATTAACATTATGGAAAATCCAATTTGAAAAAAGTATTTCTTTCATAAATATATACTGGAAGTGTGTTTTGGGAGCCTTTCAACAATTGTGAGAGATTCAAATAAAATAACAAGGATAGATGAGGTATTTTAAAAGATATGGAAGTGCAGCTAGCAATTATTTGGGATAAAGAAGCAAAAGCCCTTGCATGAAACCATATTTACAATCAAATTATAATTTTTGATCAAATAAAATTCTAATTGAAAATTATTTATCTCATGTCACATGGATAGAATACAAAATTAAAAGTGAAAACAACTTTCATTTAACTGTGCACATTAACATCTTTGACTAGAATCCCCAATTGGAATTAATGAAGAAGGTAATTGGCATTATTGCACGTAAAAATACATTCATTAACGAACAAAATGCATGCATGAAAAATTCAATCCACAGTTGGATCACATAAAAAAAACTCTATAAAATCGAAAGCCTATACTCGAGAGAGAGAAAAAATTGTGGATAGTTCACTCTTTACATACGTCGCCTATATTCTATTAAGCTTCTAATGTATGAAAGATGAAATTTAAGGGTGGAGATTTTATGGACATACATATGTTTTTACTGCGGTAATCCCATTCCATCCATAAAACATATACAGTGACCAACAACATAATTTGACAAAATAAAACCAAAGGCCAATATATAATTATTCCAGAGACCGAAAACCATCAATATGGTACTTCATTAACAAAAAATTGAGAAAGCTACCTCAAAATATTGATGGATAAGTTATATTTGAAACGTTCTCTTGAATTTAGCCTTTTGTAGACCTGAAACCTTGCAATTCTTTCCAGTCAAGCTGAGGAAGATCACTGCAATATATGATACGGTGAAACACTATTCACACCCTTCCGGCTGCAGAGACTTCATACGAACGTGTATATCTACAGAAAAATCTATGAATTGTGGGAAATTGAAATGCTAAAAGTCAAGGACAACACATTTTGGGTTACAATTAATTATAAGAACTCAACCGGAAATGATACTCTTGGTAATAGCGTTGCAACATTTAAAGTAAAATAAGTAAACAGAGGGAAAAAATCTCAATCAGTGTTAACTTGTAGTTTCGTCTCTTGACTAAAGTTATTGTAGAAGTCGACCGAAGGATCAACGTTACTGTTAAATCTATCATGCAAGTTGTTAGATATTCCGAGTAAATACAAGAAAACGGAAAAAATTAGAATTAACATAATGATATCACTTCAATTACTAATTCACCATATCGAAAGATAAACTACACTTGATTCATTTCTCATGTACGAATTACCTGTTTCAATTAACTAATGTTTGCAATTGCATTAATTTCTCTTGTTGTTATTTGTAAATGTAAAGTTAAACTGATAGATTTGACGATACCTCGTTAGATCGATGACGAAGCGAGTCCAGTGGTAGTGTATCCGTGGAAGGAGAGCGAGAGGAAAACAAAGATAAAGATATAAAAAAGAGGGAGAAGGAAGAAAAAGGTACGCATCACACACGCCACCACACCAGAGGGAGAACCCGGGAATTCCCGTGCGATCTCCCTCGAAACCCACAAATAATTTTTTTTATTAATTTTTGTTGACCTGCCATGCAAGCGCACCTGTCATGGCAAAGGTCGGTTGACAAAATTCTCCACAACCACTTCATCCCATTCTACTACATACACCGAACATTTATCCTCAAAAATCCTCATCATTGCTTTAAATCCGAATTCGAAGAACTCCACACAGGAACGGCAACAATGAACCGCTGCACCTGCCAAATTTTGTTCTCGCGATCAGCTCTATATTCACGGAGCCTTCACGAAACGAGCAACATGAACATGATCATCACCTCTGAACAGTAGATCCGAGACACGGGCTTCAAATCCTGAAAAACTTTAAACAAATAAGGCACGTAAAAGTGATAGAAGGTATGCAAGAAAAAATGTATAATCGAAAAAGTAATCGCACCGAATAGTAGAAAAACCGCGATCGGCGAGTAGGTCGAAATCCAATCCATGTGAAAACCAGGTCATGAATAGGAAAACCGAATTCTTGATTGGTGGTAGGTAGGAGAGGAATGAAAGAACTATTGAATTGAAAAGGGTGAAATTGAATTGAATAAAGGGAAAACATACCAATGATTATATATAGGGCTGTTTTAGTGGAATTAAGGGTTGAGATTTCCAATTTTAGAGGCGTGATATTCTGCAACAGCTAGGTATGGTTGGTTAGTTATTAGATAGATTATCAATTCGGCGTGGTGCTTGCTTGTTATGTTTTCTTATTTTTTTAAGTAATAAATAAATAGACCTATCTCAGCATATTCAGTAAACAACGGTTTGTTACTAGTTATATCCCCATGTGTCTCGGCATTTTTTATTTTAGTATCTTATTTTAATATTTTATGAAAAAATTGTTTATAATAATAAAGGTATATTAACCATATTTAATTTCACTGTTATTTTTTTTCTTTGGTCAAGCTTCATTATCATTAAATCTTTAAATTCTTTATGTTAAAAATTCATAACATATCATATTAAATAAATAAAATTATATAAAAAATATATTTTCGTAGAAAAAAGTCATGATAATAAAAATATATTAATAACATTAAGAAAAATAATAATAATGCTAAATTATTTATAGACAATTTTTACTTTTTAGTTTAAGTTTCTACAAAATAATAACGTTCTAAAATAAGAAAATAATTATACAAAGATAATAATAATATTTATAATAATAGATCGAAGAGATTCCAATTTTTACTGTATATAAATTTGTTATTATTTTTTCTTTTAAATTTTATAAGTGTTTTTTTTTCAAATTAAATTAATTATTTTTTTAAAAATTCAATTAAATTACTCACAATAATTACTCACATGTGTCTTCACTATTTTATAATAAAAAATAAAAAATTAATAAAATATATAATTTTTTATAAGTAGTTTTTTTATTATATATGTGATTATTTTATTATGAATAGTTAATTGAATTTGAAAAACAATATTTTTTAAATTTGAAAAAAAATGTTTTAATGATTTTTTAATTTAAATTTGAAAAAAATTAATTAAATCTAGAAAAACATAATAGTTACAAAATTTAAAAAGATAAAATAATATAAATTTGTGTGCACTATATAAGTAGAGATGAAGAAATCTAGAAAATTTCTTTTTATTTTTATTGTAAATAGTTAATTAAAGTTTAGAAAAGCAGTTACAAAATGTTATGGGTAAAATAAGTAAAAAAATTATACACAAAATAGGAAATCCATTTATTAGTATTATATTATAGATAATATCTGTATCAAATATAAGAGATAGTACAAAATATTAAAAAGAGAAAAAAGATTATAAGTTAAATATTTTTTATCAGGGAAAAAACTAATGTAGATTGTTTAAAATTAAAGAAGTTACTTATTAAAAGAGTAAAAAGTAATGTCCGAGTCGATCCATTAACTAAACTAACATGAGTTTGAGTGCTCAATAGAGATAAAATCAATTTTAATAAAATATTATTATTTTTATTTTAATATAACGATAATATATGAAGCAATATTAATAAAAAATAAAGTGATATACATAAAATTTAAATTTAAAGTGTGATAAGTGATAACATATAACAAATGTAAGTCATATATAAAGAAACAAATCAATATACTATATTATATTTAACTTACTCAACAATAAATAAAATTCTTTAATAACAGCAAGTCTCATAAAAAATCAACATAACAAAAAATGTTTAATATTTAAGTCATGTTTAATATTCAATAATAATAATAAATATGTTATATATAATAACTATTTATAACTATTTATAAATATTTAAGTAAAAAAATTAGAGAAAAAATAAAATAAGATTTTTTTCTTTAAATTTTAAATAATAGAAATATTATTTTAAATAATGTAAAATCACTTTGTAAATTGCTTTTAGACTTATAATGAGGGATAACAATGGGACCGGACGGGTTTCACAATCTCATCCCCATTTTTAAGATAGAAATTCATCTTTGTTACTATTCCCAAGATAAAAATTTATCTCCATTCCCATATCTAATGGGTATGGAAATTTTGTTTCATCCTCATTCCCATCGGGTAATGGTATATATATTCATATATACCCGCATTCTTATTATCTTATTATTTTAAATATTAATTCAATAATTTTTTACAAAAAAATAAATAAATTACAAGAAAATAATTATTATATAATTAAAAATTTAATATCAAATATAAAAAAGAAATTGTAATTTCATAAATCTCAAATCAGAATACTAAAAAAAATTGCACGGAATATTTTTTTTACTAATAAAGATTATAATATATAATGCGAACAAAATTGCACACGCAAAATTAAATTAATAATAATAAGAATTTATATATGCATCTTTCATCCTTTTAAAAAATATTCATGAAAATAAATAATTATATCATAGTAAATGTAAAAAAGGGTTAAAAAGCAACCATAATTATATAAAAATATAAATTTTATTTAAAATTAGAAATTGAGAGTCATACATTCTTATCTAATAAAAATAAACAACAAATCAAAATATTAGAAAGAAGTCAAAATAATTAAATATACATTCTTACCTAATAAAAATAAACAAAAAATCAAAAATATTAGAAAGAAGTCAAAATAATCAAATATATTCCCTAAAAATAATTTGATTCAATGAAATTAAGAGTTACATTATATTTCCTGGAATGTAATACACCATTTGAACAAAATCACATAAAGGAAAAGCATGTGTATGATGATGAAAGGAAACATACCTTGGAGATTTGAGTATACTTGGTTGATATTGAATGAGTCTTGTTGGAAGAGATTGAAAAATTAGAAATACACCATTATATTACAAATCAAAATATTAGAAAGAAGTCAAAATAATCAAATATATTCCCTAAAAACATTTTGATTCAATGAAATTAAGAGTTACATCATATTTCCTGGAATGCAATACACCATTTGAACAAAATCACACAAAGGAAAAACATGTGTATGATGATGGAAGGGAACATACTTTGGAGATTTAAGTATACATGGTAGATATTGAATGAGTCTTGTTGGAAGAGATTGAAAATTTTTCTAGCAAAACAAAAACCAAACATAAGGTCAAAATTTTTATGTTATCCAGTAAAGTAAGGGTTTAGGTGATTAAACACTTGAGATTGAGAGTTAAACATTCTCATGTTATAATATAAATAATAAATAAATAACTATAAAGGAGTAAAAATAATCAACTTTGTAACCTATAAAATATTTGATTCATTGGAATTGAGGTTTGTATTTCCTAAAATGTAATATTTGAGAAAAATGTATAATGAAGGTTGTGATAAGAGGGAAAATATCTTGAGGATCTGAGTGAACTTTGTGGATTTTGAAAAAGTTGAATAGTTGAGAAAGAATAAAAGAATTGTGCAGTGAGAAAGAAAAAGAAAGGTTGCGAATCTAAGGACCAAAGAAAACAATAGATATAAATTTTTTAAGTTATCTAATAAATTATGAGTGTTTTAGTAATTTCAAATGAGGACGGATATAAGGGTAGGAATGAGTATGAGGGCGGGGATGAGTATGAGAGCAGGTATGGGGATGGGGATAGGAGGGATATGTTCCGTCCTCATACCCAATTTAAAATATCGGGTATTACCCATATCCATACCCATACTTAGTCAATGCAGAGATTCTCCATCAAACTCGGGACGGGTTCGACTCACGGAGACAGATTCATTTGCCATCCCTACTTATCATTTAATAAGAGTCAAACATTTATTAGAAGCTTACTATATTATTAAGAAGTAATTAAATTCAAGTATTAAATATGAATTTTATTTTTATTTCTTTTTATACAATTAACTAAAATAATTATAAAAGGAGATAAAAAGCAACTGCGAGAATTTAAAAATTAATTAAAGTAATAATATAAATTGATAATTATTGGATCTTTTGAGAAGACAACATATATATTCAACATAAATGAACAATGAGTTAATTTATAAAAAAAGTTATTACCGTCTCCAACTCAAAAATCTTGAAGATAATGAATTTGTGGTATATTGTCCTCTTATTTTCTTAATGGTAATTTTAGAGACAAATCTTTATGGAAAGAGATAGGGATTATCCATGTCCTTCCATTATACTCCCTCCGTTTCAAATTATAAGGCGTATTTGACAAATTCTCACATACCAAGGAAAGCAATTAATTTGTTCATTTTTTTATAAATCTTCCATCTTTACCCTTATTAATTACTATTAACTAAATTAATTGAAATTAAATCAGAAGTTTTATAAAATGAATTAACTTTTTAATAAAACTGTACATTAATTGAGATTGAAATTTCAAAAGTTTTGAATTTATTTTAGAATTATTTTTAAATAATTTAAAATCAAAACTATTAATTTTTTAATTAAAATTTTTAATACCCACCAATCTGCAAATGATTATACTAAAATTTCAATCAAAATCTTTAATTCCCACCAAATTGTAAAAGACTATCCTCAAAATTTATTTTAAAATTTTACTCAAAATTTTCAATTTCTACCAAAATGCAAATAGAAATATTCAGATAATGAAGATGAATCTAATTCATTTAAATGGGAACAAAATACTGTTGATAGTCATTATATGGAAGAGGAAAGAAATGTTGAATTGGATAATATTGGAGGTATTAAATTTTTAAATTATGTTACTTTTTTTAATTGTTTTAATATTTAGATATGATATTTGATTACTTACCTTGAAAGATAAAAAGTCTATTGAATGAATGAAGAAAGATGAACGTGAAAAGATAAAAGTTAAATTAGTACTCCTGAAGATGAAGTTAGATATTAGTAGATGATAATGAAATATGAAGAGTCAAACTAATAAAATATAATTAATTTTTAGTTTTCGATTTTAATTTCTCTTTATACTATTTAATATAACATAGATAATCATGTTATTAATAGGGGTATATAAGGAAAAAAAGAGAAAAAAGTTATTGAAATTCTAAAATGTCTTATATTATGAAACAACTTTTCTCTCCAAAGTACGTCTTATAATTTGAAACGGAGGGAGTATATAGTGTTTCCATCAAACAATATATCTTTTCATTGAAACATAACTCCTCCCCAAGAGTCATATCCTTTCATTTAAATAATTAAATAATATATCTTTTTATTGAAACATAACAACTCTTTCTCAAGAGTCATATTCATTCATTTAAATAATTGAATAATATATTATTTAATTTAATTTATTAAAATACATACATTTGTCATACACGAGACATTAATTTCTTACATTCTCCTACTTGACTCATGTGACAAATTAAAACTTCATAGTTTTAATAAAGTATTAATTGTAATGCGCATTAACAAATGTAAATGTATTATACATTTACAACATCATAAGTTATGATTAAGAACAAGAACTAATAAGAGTGATGACGGTTGTGCATCACTTTATTTGACACAATCCCTTCCAACTATATTAGCCTTCTTCCAAACATGACAGTGTAATAGGAAGTACATAATTTGTCTAACAATAATGTCAATTCCAAAGATATAAAAATTTTTCAAATATATTCATACATGTGAAGTTTGGAAACATAAAATATTTAGAAACTTATTCATTAGTGAGCTCAGAGTGTCAAACATACAATAACTTTCAATATTCACTAGCTAACATAATGCCCATATTTACAACATGACCAGTGAATTTCTTGGGTGGTAACCCTTTAGTTAAAAGGTCTACAATCATAAAATTAGTGCTAATGTGTTCTATTGACACTCTATGTTTCTGAACCTCTTCTTTAACAACAAGGTATTTCAATTCCATATGTTTAGCACCTTTAGAATACTTGTTGTTTCTAGAAAAGAAGACTGTTGCAAAATTATCACATTAAATTTTCAGCAGCTTGGCAATACTGTCGACTCCACCAAGTCTTGAAAAAAATTTTCGTAGCCACTTAGCTGAAATCATGGCCTCAAAGCATGCCACAAATTTAGCTTCCATAGTGGATGCAACAATGACCAATTGCTTCGCACTTTTGCAAGAGATAGCTCCTCCAGCTAACATGAACAAATAACCAAATGTAGATTTTCTTGTATCTACTCATCCGAAAAAATCTGAATCTGAATATCCAATCACTTCAAGATGATCAGATCTTCTATAAGTAAGCATGTGATCCTTTGTACCTTGCAAATATCAGAACTTTTTTTGCAGCTTTCCAATGATCTGTACCAGAATTACTCTAGTACCTTCCCAACATCCCAACTGGAAAGCTAATATCTGGTTGTGTTTTGAGCATATATTAAGCTCCCAACTATAGATGCATAAGAAATTTCTTCCATTTGTTTTCGTTCCAAATCATTCTTTGGTCATTGCATGAGACTAATTTTGTCTCCTTTCTAAATTGGAACAGGAGATGCCGAACATTTATCCATTTTGAATCTCTCTAAAATTTTATTAGTATATGCTTTTTGAGACAAGCCTAGCAATCCTTGTGTCCTATCCCGAAATATTTTTATTCCAATCACATAACTTGGCTCACCCATATCTTTCATTTCAAAATTTCTTGAGAGAAACTTCTTAGTCTCATTTGGAAGACCAAGATTATTAGTTGCAAGCAAAATATCATCAACATACAAAACTAAAAGAATAAACTTACTGCCATTGACATTCAGATATATACACCGATCAACAGTGTTTTCCTTAAATCCAAAGGAAATAATGGTATCATTGAACTTGAGGTACCACTATCGGGAAGCTTGCTTAAGTCCGTATATTGATTTCTTAAGTTTACACACCATGTGCTCTTTTGCTTTCTTTATGAATCCCATTGGTTAATCCATATATGTTGATTTAGTTCAAGCATGAGTAAAAATTTACTCAAAAGTTTTGGTAAAGAATTAAACTCAAATAAATCATGAAGATTGGAGTTTTGATGATGAAGATACAAAGAATTATTGCAACATTAAAGACTTGATTTCATCCCATAACGGAAGGCTACATCATGGAAATAAAGGCAAAATAGATATTCAATCAAGGAGAATAAATGCATTCAAGAAAGAAGTCAGGCTATCCTTAAGCCTATAAGCGATATATAGACTTTAGCAACCACGATATATTTACTTATACAAAATTTCAGTTCTTTCTAAAAAAAAGATGGAATAGCTAATTCTACAAGAAAAATTGAAGATTCTCTCAAGAGCTAAAGATCTAAGTTTAGAAGGTTCAGTTTTGGGTGATGGGTAAAAAGAGTAAGTCATAATTCTCATCCAAGACCTTTCTAATCTTGAGAGCAAGTCATGTTTTTGCAAACGCTTTTAATTGATTAGGAATCTAAATAGAATCGATTATATCACTTAAAATTTGAATTAAAAAAGTTTAACGAACTAAATAATCGATTAAGTGTTTTTGATAATCGATTATATTGCTTTTGGGTTACATATAATCGATTATGGCCTTAATCTAATCGATTATATCAGGAAAAATATGTTTTCCAGTTTTACTTTGATATAATCTATTACAACTTTTATATAATCAATTAAATATGACATTTTTGCAAATTCAATGCTGAATCAACCTAAGAATGGAAACGTTGAGCTGATTTCAAATTATAAAATGAATGACAATGTCTTAGGTTAACACACATCTGATTAAACACGAAAATATAGTGTTCTTGCGCTAAAGTTTTTCAAAGTCGCTTTCTTGCTCTCTCAAGGTTGAACTTAGTTCTTGGAAGTGGTGATTGTATTGTGCTTAAGCTTTCATATCCAACACTCATCAAGTGTTTTCTTTACTGTTTACTGGTTTATGTAATTCATCCCTTGGATCGGTTCTAAAGGGAGGTGTGTTGATCTCTTGTGTGTCAAGAGAGGTAGGATCATCCTTAGTGGGTCTAAGGAGGTGATACTGTTTATCTTTAATTGTTTTTACATTGTGTCACTGATTAGTGTTTGTAATTGCTTTTAAAGATAGTGAGGTTATCATCACGTGTTTGTGGTGATTGGGCACTAGACATAGGATTGGCTAAATCCGAACCAGTATAAATCTCTGTGTTCAATCTCTCTTTCCCTCTCTCTTTATTTTATACTTAGATCATATTAACATTTGTTATCCCAACTGCTCTTATCAAAGGTTAAGGAAAATCTGAATCTTGATTTTAGAATTATTTTAAAATCTGGAAAATTATTTTAAAACTGAAAAAGTCTTTTAAAAATCCAATTCCCCCGCCCCTCTTGGTTTTTACACTGTCGTTATTTCTAACAATTGGTATCAGAGCTGGTTTTTGAAAGTTATTCAAAATCAAAGATCCTTGTGGCAGGAAAAAATCAATCTTTTATTGAATGTGCATCTATTCATAGACCACCACTCTTTACTGGTGAAAATCATCCTTTTTTGGAAAAAGAGGATGGAGATTTTCCTTAGATCAAATGATCAAGGTATTTGGGATGCAGTTGTTAAAGGTCCGTATATTCCTATGACTACTGTTAATGAAGTGCAGGTACCAAAAGAAAGAGTTAGATGGACAAAAGACGAGTACAACGAGCATCAATGTGACATAAGGGCTTGCAATATGATATCATCTGCTTTAACTGTTGATGAGTTTTACAGGTTATCTGATTGTACAACAACGAAGGAGATGTGTGACACTCTTGAAGTCACACATGAAGGCACAGAGGATGTTAAAAGATTAAGGAAAAATACCTTGATTCAAGAATATGAGATGTTCCATATGAGCAAAGGAGAAACCATCTATGATGTCTAGAAAAGATTTACTCACATTGTAAATCACCTCAAGGCGTTAGGTAAGAAATTTGATACTTAGAAATTAAATGTGAAAATTTTGAAATCTTTGGATAGGACATGGCAACCCAAAGTGATGACGATCAAAGAACCTCACAAACATGAACATGACCACTCTCTTTGGAAAACTTAGAGAACACAAAATTGAACATGGATGTTTCGAAGGAGAAAAAGAAGATGTCAAGAGGAAAGGTGTTGCTCTCAAAGCCGAATCCATTAAAGAAGAGAGTAGTGATATAGATGATGATCTAGAATGCAGTGACATCAACATGTTTGTCAAGAAATACAAAAAGTTCATCAATTACAAGAACAAAGAGAATTTCAAGAAAGGTAAGAAATCTGAAAATTTAAATTTTATTGATAAGTATAAATGTTATGGCTGTGGAAAAAGGGAACACTTGAAATCGGACTGCCCCAACATCAAGAAAGTAGAAGAGAAAGAAAAGAAAAGCAAGAAACCCTTTGACAAGAAGAAAAAGAAAGCATATATTGCTTGGGAAGATAATGAAGTGAGTTCTTCTCAAAGTTCAAGTGATTAAGAAGAAGAAGCAAATATTTGTCTCATGGTGGATGATGTTGAATCCACATGTAGCAAGGTAAGTGATTATGGTCTTCCAAATAATTATGATGAATTACTTGAAAAATTTCTGGAAAAATGATTACAAAATTCTTGAAAAGAAAATTGTTGATTTAGAGGAAGAGAAAAAAGTTTTGAAAGATGATTTGGAAAAAGCAAAAATTCCATGTAAATGCAAATAAAAAATTCTTATTTGTGAAGATTGCAAAGTTTTTGCTAATTAAGTATCTTATCTTGAAATGTCTCTTTCAAAACTCACCATGGGAAACCAAAATTTAAACAATGTTTTAAATGTGCAAAAAGGCATGTATCAAAAGGCAGGACTTGGATATACTTTTAAAGGTAATCAAAGACCTACCAAAACTGCTTTTGTAAAAGGTGAAACATCTAATACAAAGAAGGTTTTTGAAAAGAAAAATTTCTCAAGAAAACCTAATGTTCCAACATGTTTCTATTGCAGGTGTAAAGGTCATTCCGTAAATAAATGTAATATCCGACGTTTTAGTATTCCTAATGGGAAATACAAATGGGTTCTCAAAGGAAAAATTGTTTCTAACCCATAAGGACCCTAATAAGTAATTTTAGGGGACCTAAATATTTTTGCTTATGTTGCAGGTTGGTCCCAAGTCTAGTAAATCCCTGTGGTATCTTGATAGTGGATGTTCAAGACATATGATAGGAGATAAAAACAAATTCAAAAGCTTCAAAAAGAAAGAACAAGATTTTGTAACCTATGGAGACAACAACAAGGGAAAGATCATTGGTAGTGGAAATATTGGAGATACCCTAAAGATCCATGATGTTCTCCTTGTAGATGGTTTGAAGCATAATTTGCTAAGCATCAGTCAACTTTGTGATAAATGTTTAAAGGTAATATTTGATAGTGATCTTTGTAAAATTCATCACAAGGATACTAATCAAATCGCCCTCATTGGTAAGAGACATAATAATATTTATCTCATTGATATTGATAATGCATCTTCATCTAGAAATATATCTTGTTTGGTAGCTAAGGAAGAAGATCCATGACTATGGCATATAAGAGCTGCTCACATTCATATGCCACATCTAAGTAAACTCATATCAAAAGAGTTAGTAATTGGTTTGCCAAAACTGATTTTTGAAAAAGATAAAATATGTGCAACTTGTCAAAAAGGGAAAAAAATTAAAAATTCTTTCAAATCCAAAAATGTTGTTTCCACTTCTAAACTATTGGAACTATTGCACATGGATTTATTTGGTCCTTCTTGAACAAAAAGTTTTGGTGGCAATTATTATGGTCTTGTGATTGTTGATGATTACTCTAGATTTACATGGACACTTTTTCTTTCATCTAAAAATTATGTTTTCAAAGAATTTAGAAAATTTGCCAAGGTTATTCAAAATGAAAAAGATTTGAAAATTAAAATTTTAAGAAGTGATCATGACGGTGAATTTCAAAATGCATCTTTTAAAAATTTTTGTGAAGAACAAGGCATCTCTCATAATTTTTCAGCACCAAGAACACCACAACAAAATGGTGTAGTTGAAAGGAAAAATAGATCTTTAGAAGAACTTGCAAGAACTATGTTAAATGAAAGCAATTTACCTAAATATTTTTGGACTGACGCTGTAAGCACCGCATGTTATGTTTTAAATAGAATTTTGATAAGACCTATTTTGAAATTAACTCCATACGAGCTTTTCAAGGGAAGAAAACCAAATATTTCTCATTTTAGAGTTTTTGGTTGCAAATGTTTTGTTTTGAATAACGGAAAAGATAACCTTGGAAAGTTTGATTCTAAATCCAATGAAGCTACATTTTTAGGATATTCCATGAGTAGTAAAGCATATAGAGTTTTTAATAAAAGGACTTTAAATGTTGAAGAATCTATACATGTTGTCTTTGATGAATATCTAGACCTTGAGGAAATCCCTCTTGAGTAAAAAAGAATCTTTGTAGATGATGAAGGAGAATAGCAACAAGAAACTCCCTGAAACTTCGTGCAGATGAATCCACTGCCTTTTCTGATCCAAGTCATTATAGAACGGTAGTTGGTGCTCTTCAATACATCACTATAACCAGACCAGAACTTGCCTACAACGTGAATAAGGTTTTTCAATTCATGCATTCTCCTCAAGAACATCACTGGCGAGTTGTTAAGCGCATTCTGTGATATCTCAGTGGCACAACACATTTCGGTTTGCACATTCAACCTTCCAAATATCTCACCATCACTGGCTTTTGTGACTCTGACTGGAGAGCTGATCTAGATGATAGAAAATCTATCACAGGTTTTTGCATTTATTTTGGATGCAACATTATTGCTTGGTCATCTAAGAAACAAAGATTTGTATCTCGGAGCACAACAGAAGTTGAGTACAGAAGTCTTGCATCTATAACAGCTGAAATATGTTGGATTCAATCTCTTCTTCAGGAAATCAAGCTTCAACATCACACACCCACTGTATATTGTGATAATTTAAGCACAGTCTTGCTTGCTGCCAACCCTGTTCTACACTTTTGTTCCAAACATTTTGAGTTGGATCTTCATTTTATCATAGATAAAGTTCTTCACAAAGAAATCATTGTGGTTCATATCCTAGCACAATTTCAAATAACAGATATTTTAACCAAACCAATCTCTGGTGGATCCTTCTTATAACTTAGAAATAAACTCATGGTGCGCTCTTTACCCCCATGAGTTTACGGGGGAGTGTCAAAGATATACTTTCTCTCTCTCTCTTTTCTGTTTTTTGTTGATGCACCCATGCATACATCTCTCTATATGTTTTCATATCTTTGCTTCTGGTTTAACAGTGTGTAAGATATGATATTCTATTCTCCTTCTTTTGCTTTCTATCAGTTTCTCTCTTTCTCTCCTCTCTACCTAATAGAGGACAACCCCTATTTCAAGAACACATCTAAAATAAGGAATTGGGATCAAACAATCAAAATTTATCAATTTAAGAAATTATATATATTATTCTTCAATTCACATCATAAAGAGCATACAAAAGTAATTAGAAATCAAACAGAGATGAAAAGGAAAACCTTTCTTTCATAAACATAACTAAAACAAGGAATTGAGGGTTAACTCTGCTATCCAACCGATATCCCACAACCCAAAGTGATTCCTCACTCCCTCTTACTTGTTGATGTGCAGAAGGTGCTCCTGATATCCTAAAATTGTCTTCTTCTTTATTAAATAGATAACAAAGAAGATGAAAAGCCTACTGTAGAAATTTATGAAAAAACGAGAATAATTTTCTCTCTTCCTCTTTTTTAAAATGTTGGTGCTTTAAGTAATCTAAAACTTTAATATTTATTTAAATAAAATATCATATTCCAAAATTAATTCTTTGATAATTATGAAAATGAATAGTATATATTAAAATTAACCTTACTGTAAATGTTAAAATAATAAAAATTATATTAATTAAATTAAAAAATTTAAATTTTTATAAATATTTAATTAATTTATGGGGGTAGATACAACTACAATCCAAATGGTCTATGCTCATACATTTGCATCTAATTGAATTTTATTTGTTTGAGGTTCCAAGAATTTGAAAATGTAGAAGTTTAACCGATGGCATAAACCAACCTAATTCACATTAGCATACAGTTACCATTTAAATCATAACTTCACAAAAAAAAATATTTTTCTATTAATATACATTTTAACTAAGGTTAAATTATCACTTTTTTCAATAATAATTCTTTTAAGAAAATTAGAAAATGTAGTTTTCCAATTTCAAATTCATGAACAACTAAAACATTTCCTTCATGAAAAACATTTCCTTCTATCAAATGGCTCTTGAATGTAAACAAAATTGTCTTCTAAAAGTGAATAAATAAAAATAGATAAAATAACAAGTTTCAAATTGTTATATAGACGAAAGTCTGGTCTACAATATGTAATAAGGGAATTTTGTAGCATTCCTCCTCCATGTGAAGTTTGATTTAGTCATTATAATAATATTTACAACATTAAAATCACCTAAATTTTATTTATGAAAAGTAAAAAATGTTATAAATTTTCACATCAAATGCTTGTTTACAACAATCACTTAAAATAGAACAAGCACAATATAATTGTTTCACAAACTCGCAATATTCAGAATAACACTTCAATTATTTTCCACAAATTATTTAATCTCTCCCAGAATCCCACATGAGCCACTTAAATAAAAATGAATATAGAACAGACTAAAACTACAATTGTGCAGAAAATCACCCAAGCGGCATTTAACTGTACTATTCTTAGCTTTCAATACAATATTATTGAGTGATGATGAATGAAACTATTATCATCAAGTCATGCATCTACAACACTTTTATTGAATCCTTTTTCACTTGCAGTTGCCATTTCATATTTCATACTTCCTGAAACAATCCGTATAAATCATCCAAGTAGTAATTTAACAATTACATTAATAAACACGAGCTTTAGGAGGGAATGATTCCACTTCATCGTCCAACGTGTTCATGTGCACTGGCCTGTAATCTAACCGAACCTTCTCATTCTCCCAATATCTGCAAATCAAAGCATAAAAGCTCAGTAACAGAAGCAAAGAAACTCGTAGACACAAGTATTTTTATCATCGAAAGTGTTGCCATAAATCCAGCAAACCAAATTCATTTTTGTTTTAGATGACCCCACAAGCCCTGCACTTTACATTCTACCTTGACAAAGCAAGAAGCCTAATGGATCACTAACCAGAATATATACATGCCAACGGTTAGCAGCACAACTAAAATACCTGACTCCCCATCTGTCCTTGTTTGACAGCTCTATAGTGTAGTGAATACGGAATTTTCGACTAAAATTACCATATTCAACAAAAAACATTTGTCGCAATTTGCCACCAAAAATCAATGCATGCTCCTTTTTGAGTCACGTCTCCACTTCAAATTTGATGGGGTTTAGTAAATAAAAGACAGCAAAGACACTGAATTATATAAAGGCTTATCCCTTCTTGCAGTGAAAACTAAACTACACAGAGACAGGGGATCGTCAAGCAAGGATCACTTAAAGACTGTACAAATACCAGAACGTGTCAATTAAAAATATTATTCCACTTGTGCCACTGGTTTATTGACTGTTTGACTTCTCTACTAATACAAGATAATCAATACGCAACCTCTCACGCATTTACGAATCAACAGGATTTTATACATTAAAAGCATCAAGCTTCCCACTAGAAATGACGAGAACCAACTCAATCCAAATATCTACTAATGTAAATAGCAAATTAATTGAAACATGACTTACCCCAAAGTGTGTTTCATCCAGTTTTCATCGTCTCTTTTCTGTAAATTAAAAGCAAGCACCGTATTCAATCAGACACACAATTCATATTAATGGGGTGAAATATATACAGTAGTTTATACTAACCGTGAAGTCCTCGCGCGCATGAGCACCTCTACTCTCTTTTCTTGCTTCAGCAGAGTGCATGGTGATGCATGCATTAATCAAAAGATTTTCCAACTCAATGGTCTCAATCAAGTCAGAGTTCCTGGGAATATTGAGCCATGAAACTTTTAAAATGAACAACAGATTTGATTCCTTGAAATAATAGGGATAAAAGTGACATCGGCCGAAGAATTTTTACCATATCAAACCTCGATCCTTCAACTTGACATCATGGAAGCTCTCCCATGTTTTATCAATTAATTGACAACCTGTCAGAGGGAAGATGATATTCAAAGAAAGAAGATAACTATCTGAGCAGTAAAGGTGATACGTGCTCTTTGGGAAAAGGAAGGGGATAAGAAGAACAATTATTATTGATCAACAAAGTACTACCTTCTTCTAATGTTTCTTGGGTACGGAACACAGCAGCATTGTTTTGCATAACTCGTTGCATATTCAACCGAATTTTGGAAGTTGGCAATGACCCATTTGAATTTCTCAATTTGTCCAGCCAAGCAATTGTTTTCATACCAGCATCTTTCTCTAAAGGCTTTTGTTTATCTCCTGCAATATATAAAACAGGTAAGTTTTTTTCACCTCATTTCAGCGTGCACAATACTTAATAACAGAGCATGAATCTTGCCTGGCCTACAGATTTCTGCAACCCTATTTGCACAAGCTCTACCAAAAACAACAATGTCAAGAAGTGAATTTGCACCAAGCCTATTGGCACCATGAACTGAAGCACAGGCTGTTTCCCCAGCAGCCATTAATCCAGGAACTACTGCATCTGTATCATCACCTTTAATAGTAACCACCTGAATAAGAAAAAAGACATATTAGACCACCATTTTTTTTCCATTTTCGCTCAATTTAAAGAAAAATTAAATGAAAATATAACAAGTCCAGAGGACAAGATAGCGTGCCATAAACCAAACAAATAATCAAGTATGCCGTAAACCGAAATTAATAAAATATATCACTATTTGCAGTGTGACAGACGCAATGACATACATATTCAAGTTCCTGTAGAAGCAATTTGAGAAATATATGGAAAATTGAAATAAAAAATAGGTTTCTGCAAAGAGTCTCCCTCATAGATAGACGTGAAATGGTGCAAGTTATTAACAATACACATACATACATATTGTAATGGGAATAATGTAACGCTACAGGTACAAAATGATTCACAAAAATATTAGAAAGACATTTAGGTACCAGCATGGCTTCCTCAATCACGGTTTTCTGATAACCGCATCAAGTCAATATAAAGGTTGGAGTCATCAAAATAAAACCAAACAATTATCTGTTGTGGTATGGGTAATTGTCAACTATTCTGCATCAAGTAAGCATAGAGCACTACTTTATAATAATAATAGTAAACAGTTGCTCTAGAAAAAAAATATATACGCATGTTAGTGACTAATTAAATTTAGTTTTTATTATTTTTTAATCTGTTTCTCATATTTTCTTTTTCTTTCCTTTTCTCAAATGGAGGTTAAACAAGTAGTTTTAACACTGTACCTCCCCATGATGATTCGTGGGAATACCCCCCATGTTATAATGCACTGTTGGCAAAACAGGAATCGGCTCCTTAGTAACATCCACGCCAGCAAAAATAGCAGCTGTTTCAGAGATACCAGGTAGTCTCTCCTTGAGAACATCTGGGGGTAAGTGATTCAGGTGGAGATAGATGTGATCTTTCTGGGGTCCTGCAAACAATTTTAACTGTCAAATTAATTGTCTACTTAATAGGAAGACATAACGTCCCAGTAAAATAATATAGCCACCACTATATACAACCACAAACTAACAGCATAGTTATATGTTAGAATTTTTCTTTTATAAGAACATAAAAATATTAATTTAAGGCCAGCGTACCTACACCGCGGCCTTCCCGGATTTCCATAGTCATTGATCTGGAAACAACATCTCTTGACGCAAGATCCTTAGCAGTAGGAGCATAACGTTCCATAAACCTCTCACCCTCACTGTTCCTAAGAATTCCCCCTTCACCACGAGAACCTACAAGGTCCAAGAAAGAAAATGAGAAGCAATGTATATTTCAACTAAATTGGCCAAAGTACATAAAACTGTTATTACAGTATACAATCAAAAGATAGCCTATATGCAAATAAGAACAGAAAACATTCCAACCTTCTGTGATAAGGCAGCCTGCCCCATATATGCCTGTAGGGTGAAATTGCACAAACTCTAAATCCTACATAATTTATGACAAGAAAATGTGAGAGTTAAAACACTTGCTATATAAGATTTCAGCTTAATAACAAAATTTGCAAAGCCAAAAAATAAACCTCAAGTGGGATCCCAGCACGTGCGACCATGGCATTGCCATCTCCAGTGCATGTATGTGCTGAGGTGGCAGAAAAATATGCTCTTCCGTAGCCCTGATACAAAACAGAAGATTAACACACACATGTTCATAAAAAAGTACAATTATAAACTTCAATGTCTAACAAGCAAAAGAAAATAATGTACCCCTGTGGCCAAAATTGTTGAAGCTGCTTGGAAACGATGTAATGTTCCATCCTCCATATTCAAGGCAATCACTCCTTGGCAACTACCTGTATTTCCAATAAGGATAATTTGTTAACTTTATCATCAACTCCAACACACACTCAGCAACATCTTTTCTTTTTTCACCACTGCAATTGTTTGGCAATCCAGTGAGCATCACAAGTAAAGGCATATTTGTAAATAGGAAGGAAAGGTGATATGATAGTTGTGAGAAAAATAAGTGATAAGAAAATATAGCCAATTAATCTCACGTCTTAAATATTAAATATAAATAAAAAAAGATGAGTATTTTTTTGGTATACCATTAATAAAAATGGTCCTATAATTCTGACATGTGAACAAAGAATTTTTAATAATTTTAATTACTTTTGTCCTTCTCTCACCAATGTTGCTGCTTGCGTTCTAGTCATAGTATGACCAAGGGAGTCAGCAGGCAATGTGATTCCCAGATATGCACAAAAAACTAAAGTTTCAACTTTTACTTTCCGCTAACAATGTATTGGTTAACTCTAATTTCCAGATTAGCTGGGAAAAACACGTGACAAGTCCCCCATGTTTGCAATTGAATTTTGAAATTGCTTTCCCAGATTGCTTTCCTAGCCTTTTCGACATACCAGCATGTTAAGAAAAATTGTGAACTGTTTATCTTTGTATTATAGCTTTGGCAAAACTGTAGTTCTTTTCCTCTGCCGATGATACAAGAATTGTTAAGTTTGGCGGATTACTCACGAATATTTGAGCAGTTGAAAGAAAAAATGAGACTGAAAAATGCAAATGTGGATGCATAAAATCTACTTGAAGGATATAATTCTCCCGCAGCATAGTGCAGGAATTTTCTAGTCATCATGTGCAACTAAATCCTTTCCTATGAATGCTGATACGTTGAGCAATTAATTGATTGCAAAATGTTCATACAAAGAAAACTACTTTCTACAGAACCTTACCATCACTGTTCATTAATAGATCTAGTGCAAAATATTCCACAAAAAACTGGGTATTATGTCTCATAGCTTGGCCGTAGAGAGTGTGCAGTAAAGCATGCCCAGTTCGATCAGCAGCACATGCACAACGATATGCTTGACCACCTGTAGCGTAGCAACGTAAAGAAATAAAGTCAAAATCAGAACTCTCATATAAAAAGTGCCAATAATCGTCCCCCAAAATCTGCATTTACCTTTTCCGAAGTTCAAGCTCTGACCACCAAATGCACGCTGGTATATTTTTCCATCTTCAGTTCGTGAAAATGGCAGTCCATAATTCTCAAGTTCAATGACTGCTTTTGGTGCCTCCCTACACATATATTGGATGGCATCTTGGTCCCCTGCAGAACACGGAGCTACCTTTTCACATCCAAAAAATAAACAAAAGAAAGAACAGACACTAAAAGAATCTCTACTTCCCATGATATTCGTTACAGCAAACTAATCATCTTCTAGTTATATGAAAATTTGTAGGACAAAACGAAAAAGTATAAAATTTTAAGATAGAGTGAGTTCATACCAAGCCAATCACTTCCCTTCACAGTGTCGTACATGTGCCACCTCCAATCATCTTCGGTCATATTTCCCAATGCAGCATTTATACCACCCTGCACAAATTTGTTGCCATGCATGTGCATAATCAGTATATTCAATTCAGAAGAAAAGGCTGGAGGGGTTAGACCAACTTAATACACTTTGGAGCATCAACCAGTCCTTTTTATTTCAAAAACTAATTATACGAACAAATAAAACATAAAGGTATGGTAAAAAAAAGGTAGCCAACTCCTCGTTCATCATTACAAAACAGTAGCGAAAATAGATGTCTTTCATCTCCTAAGAATGGTGCCAAACAAAGATGAAGTGTCTTATTGTGTTAAAGTGACCATAAGCCAATAAGCAGAATACATTACATCACCTATCCCATTATAACCCGTGTAATATATCAAATTTATAGCATTCCTAAAATTTTGTGAGTGAGAATGTTCATCAGAGAGATAATAAATTGAAAGAAGTTAGGCAAGTTACCACTGCTATATTTATCTAGTTAAAACTAGGGGTGGTCAAAATGATTGAACTGCATTGAATTATAGTAAAATTGTACGAAATTCTAAAAGTGGTTCGACAAAATTGAACTATATGATTTCATAGATGAACTGACCTACATTACAGTTGAAGTGGAGTGAAATGCATCATAGTTTGAGTGAACCACATTGAAGTATTGCAAATTGTTTTTTAATGGAAAAAATTACATGCACCTTTCAACCACCTCCATCCAACACCTTACATCTACTTTTTTTTTCCTTGTTTAATTATCAGTCTTAGTGTAAAATCAAGGTGTGGCATGGGTGTACACCTCATCAGTGTCCGTTATAATTCGGTTTCGTTCAAATAATTCTATTTAAAGAGCAATTCAATTCAGTCTTCTTTCAAAACAATTTAGGTTTTTTACACAATTCTATGTCAGTAACAATTCAATTCAATTATTTTTAACAGCCCATATTAAAACCACACCAAGAGCCCCTCATTCGGTGGTCCATGAAAAAGATTATTCTAGAATAAGTAGTCAAAGTAGCAGCCCCTTCAAGCTATAGGGCTCATTAGTTCCAAGAAAAATGGAAATTGCATTCAATGTCCTTGAATGAGTGTATTTCGCCCAAACCAAATTGCTCCTCATGTCATGATCCTCTTTGACCAACAAACTAATTATATTATTACTAACCCTTACTAAATGAGTAACTTCACGTACAACGACAACTTGCGCCAGAGTAAAAGCAACCGAAATACCAAAAAACAAAAGGGGTCCATAAAAGGGGAAAATCCTGAATTACGACAAACAAGTAGCATGCATTAACAGAAAACGTGGAAAGTGGGAGAAGATCTCGCACCTGAGCTGCAACAGTGTGTGAACGAGTTGGGAAGAGCTTCGTGATGCAAGCAGTGTTGAAGCCATGTTCGGAAAGTCCAATGGCGGCTCTCAGCCCTGCACCCCCAGCACCCACGACAACCGCATCGTACTTGTGATCCACCACGTTGTAAGAGGAGTTCCCGCCACTCTGCACACACAACGACCAAACGACGCTATTTACAACGGAAAATTTCCATGTACGGATCGGAAATTGATAATGGAGAGACGGATATAGAGAGAGAGAGAGAGAGTTGATGTGATGATTCGCACGGAGAAAAATCTTGACACTTGAGATCTCAGTGATTGGTGATTCGCACGAGCCACGCACCGCCACATTTCGAAGCACAGCTTTTGTTCTGGCGGCCCCACTCTTTTCTTTGTTCTACTTTGCTTATTTTTTCAGTGGTTTTGGTGTGGAGTTCTAATTTGATCGTATTTGCATCCCTGGTTACAAAATTTGATGTGTGTGTTTAACGTTTGGCTTTGATTTTGAGTTTTAAAGAAATTGAAATTTAATCCGAGTGAGGAAGAAGCGGAATGAGATTAGGTTAGTAACGCAGGAAATTGTGGTGATGATCTTGGTTGTTTGGCAAGAATGCATGGATATTTTGGAACGTGACTAACAGGGGTCGTGTGCATTGCGTAAGACAATGAGATAAAGTGAAGAAGTCCACGTAAGATATCTGCGAGAGAGACACGTGGGAAGGCAAGAGTGTTTGCATAATGAAAAAGCGAGAGTGCGTGGTGCTTTTTATGCCACGCCTTTCATGATATAGATAGTCCACGTAGCCTTGAAACGCACCGCAGCAGCCAAAGGTGTGTACATCACAGGTTAAATGGACCAGGAACAAACGCATGGGACTAAAACATAATAAGGAAGCTCCTACACGCACTATTTCGAAAATATAGATACTCTTATATGATGTTTTACTGATATGTTTTTTATTTTTAAATTTAAAAATAAACTATTATAGCATAAATATAGTTTAAGTGAATTTCACTTTTTACATTAATACATATAATATTTTCCTTCTTATAATGTCATTTCCTATTACATAGCTTACAATTATATGTTATTAGGTAATATCTTTCGCTCAATTCCATTATTATATTTTTTAGGTTAAGAACAACAATGATAATTTCTTCTTATATTTAAGGATTATTCATACTGGTTTTCAGATTTTATTTTTAAATACGAATTTTAAAGTAAAAAACATATTATATAAAAGAAATTCTACTTTTTCATAACTTTTTTGTAAATTTCTAGAATGTTTGTTCGTATACTACAAAAATGCATCAATCTTTCTTTGTCATAATTTTGATTTGGATAATTATTTATCTTTATTCATATATTAAAATTTAATTATTATTTTTCTTTTTATGGGTAGAGTTTTGTTTTTCGCATGGATATGTTTAATAAAAAAAAGATGAATATCATTTAATATAAAGTCATGATGATATGTTTAGTATGTGAATAATGTATTTTGGAAGAAAAATAAAGGACTTGGAATATAGTGCGGTCGTTCTCATTTTTGGAAATAATGTTATTTAAGAAACAAAACTTTTTATACGTTAAATTGAGCTGTTTATTTTAACGTATTGAAATTATAATGAGAAATCATATAGAATTATGAAAGTTTTGGATTAGATAATTGTTATTGGACACATATGTTATTGATTTGATTTGGACATAAATGAGTAAAAATAAGATTATATTAGTTATTATTATTATTATTATTATTATTATTATTATTATTATTATTATTATTATTATATATATATATATATTGTGAGAATGTTTGAATTGTACAGCTTGCAGCTTGTTGAAAGATATATGTATGGTACATTTAATATCTTAGACTTATTGGTTTTTGGTTGATACAAGTAATTAAAATAATTTATAAGAATGTTGATTTATTATTTGCAAAGTTTAGAGCTTAATTATTGCATGAATGATTTGGAATATGGTTTTTTTGATGGACAATACTGTGAACAATAATATTGATATTAAATATATTTTTTTTGAAAAAACTTAAGTATGAGAGAATCAAATTAAACAAAAAGAAGTACGATGATGTAAGAAGTGATAATAAGATGCTTTGAATATTTAAAATGTTAAGTTTTTGTTTAATCTAATATAAACATGTTGGTTAGAATTTGAATAACGAATATTGATCTATAAGAAAAAAAGAACATTTTGATGAGATGAATTTAAAAGAAGATGAATTATTTATCTTTAAATTTGGAATTTTGAAGTCTTTATGGAGCTTTTGAGTTATATTTTTATATATGTTCAATTGTAATAGTTAGCAAATAAAGTAGAAACACCCTAATAAACACTCTACTTTCTTTAACAAATACTTTACTCTCTTTAAGCATTGAAAATAAGCTTTGATTTTTGTAAAAAACATTTAACGTTACAATAATTAATTATCGCTAGCCATAATCGATTATCAAAGCTTTGAAAAGTTTTAGAAAATATTTTATCTCTTGAATAATCGATTATCATAAGTGCAATAATCGATTATCTTGCGTTGATTCTCTAGTATTCAAATTTCTCTCTGAAATAATTGATTATGCCTTGAAATAATAAATTATTCTAGTTGTTTTTGCAAAAATCTTTGATATTCTTCAGAAACTTGCACATTCTTGTGTCTATAAATATAGTAAGAGTTTCTACTTTTAAAAACGCACATAACATAAGTGTTTTTACACTACTATAAGCTTATGAAAAACCTAGTTTGTTTTCTCTAAGTGAGTAACTTAAGAAAGTTGTGTTGCTGACTGCAGTTGGGATTTTTTATGTCAATTCTACAAGACTTTTTATAACGGTTCAAACGACATAGATACAGGAGACATAGAAAGTTTAACTTTCTATGTCGGTTAACTACCCGTCATAATAAGTGAACTTATTATGTCGGTTGCGATCAAACCGTCATAGAATGTGCAGAATCAATATAAAAATTTATTTTTCTGCAATACTTCTTATGACAGGTCTAATAAGAACTGTCATAAAAAGTTTGACTTACTATGACAGTTCTAATGAGAACCGTCATAGAAAGTTTCACTTACTATGACAATTTTTGTAATAACTGTCATAGTATCTTGACTACGTGCAAAAATAATTTTTTAGATGTCAAATTTTATGACAACTATTATCATAACTGTCATAGTATATTTGACTTACTATGACAGTTGACGCAATAACCGTCATAGTAAGTTAGTGTTTTTTTTTTAAATTCAGTTGGTTTTACTGGTTGTTCTTAATTCAAAATTGTTTCATCAACCTGCATATAACAATCTATAATTTCCAAACAAACTAGTTTATTGATAATTAGATGATATTATCCTATAAACATTGTACAAAAAAGACTAAAATGTAATATTTGGTTGTATATTTAAATAAACTAAAAATTCTACAACTTATTAAAAACACTTAAAAAAATGAAGCCCATTGCATTCTAATGTCTTCCATATCTTTGTCTTGCAATGGAGATGAATCGTTGAATAGCTACAAAAGAAATTTACTTAATCAATGAAAAACTTAACTTTACACTTAAATAGTTAAGGGTGTTTGACTTTATTTTGTATTACCTCTCTCTATGAGTCAGTGATATTTGCAGATATGATTGTGTGCATGTGCTTCATCACATAGTATCAACACTTATAGTTCCCCAATTGATGTGGACACTACAAATCACAAACAAATAATTAAAATATATTTTATATTATAATCAAATAATAGTGAGATAAATAAGTTACGTTAGGTGCAAGTAATTGTATCTTCTTTCTAGCTACAGGTGGAAGCCCTCGCAACCTCGAATGAGCTTCCGTAGCCCTATAAAATGTAGACATTCATTAAATCATATTAATCATTAACATAGGAAATACAATAGAATAAAAAACTTATGACTTACGCGTCTAGTATATGTTTGATGGCCAAAGTGTTAGTTTTCTTGGAATGTCTATTAATTCACCATGCCATGTCCACTTTGTGTAACTCTTTAGGAATACTTCACACAACATGTTTTCGAATTACTTCAGTTGGTAGTCTTTGTTCATTTAAACAATTGACACATGGGCAGTAGAATCTTCCATTATTATCTGGAACATTCTTCTTGGAAAACTCAATAAATTGTTCAACTCCGCTTTCATATTCATTAGTTGTGCGTCTATAATTTATCCAACTCCGATCCATTATTATGTTCCGTGGGATAACAGAACATACAAGAATAAATTTATAAATCTACTCATAAAAATATGGAACCAAAATCACTCTATTTTAACTTTATGGGTACTTCGGTGCTTACAAATTGGATTGAATTAAGTAAAAAAATCAATCATACCATGATTGGATAGGTTGTATTTTGTGGAAGGTGGTGTTTCAAGGTGAATTAGTTATCAAAATTTCGATAACATAACATAATTATTATAAGTTATGTAGCGACTTGTATTTAAAGGAGATTAAATAAAAATTTATTAAATAATTTAAAAAATTTGTTCTTAGTTTTTCTAGTCTTTTGTTCCGTTCATTTGATATCTTTTAAGTTTATTCAAATCCTAAAATAATATCCTTTTCATCACAACCATATCTACATATATTTTTTTTATGGTTTAGTTGAAATGATATATTTCATTTTAAGGATAGAAATTTTAATTTTATATTTATATCATTATAATTTGTTTCTTAAAATTTAACACTAAAAATAATATATATTCTTTTACAATCTTAATAATATCATGTTTTTATTATAATTTAATTTTTATAAAAAATATTTAGTTAATATTTATGTTAGTAAGGATATAGAAAGATGGATATGAAATATAAATTTTATACAAATGAACAAAATGAACTTAAGGTGACAAAAATAAAAAATTTAAATGTGAAAGTTTTCTTATATAGTTTTTAAGAATTCTTTTTTTTTTAATTCAAAACATCTATTTTATCAATTTAATTCTCTAATATAATAAAAATAATATTAAAAGAATTAAACTAAATTACTAAAATATTTTATTCTCTTAAACTAAACTTTTCCATTTAAAAAGAGTAAAAACATATTTGAATCTTAAAATTTCAATAATTTTGCGACATAACAGGAACCTATAATAATAAGCATATAATAAAATATTACTAAACAGAGAGTTTCATATAACTAAATTTAAAATATAATATATCATCCAGATTGAAACAAAAATAATTTTATATTATATCATCCTCATTTTTAAAATATGTCATTTTACTATTATTTAAAATAAGACAAAATATGATTTACCCTCTCAATTTTCTTTAATTTTTTGTTTTCACTCTGTAACAAGACATCAACAACTTTTGATTTTTTTTGTTTTTATATTTTTTTTGTGTTTGGTCTATGGAAGAAGAAACGTCAATTGTATAGACTCACAGTGGTCTTGCAAACAAACAAACTGCATATTCCTTCCTCCCAACCTTCCTACAACTGCAATTGCAACCTAACATCATTTGTCCATTTAAAATTGATATCTCCCTCTATTATGATTGTTGGAATCCATCTTATAAATTTACAAATACAAAAGTACTAAAATTTATGCAATGTAAAAGCAATCAAATGGGCTCCTATAGGTAAAAAATATCAATGTAATATAACTTAAAGCAATACATACACGTTTGTCCTATTCCCAATTCCCTTCTCAACAGCACGCTTGTCCTGTTCCCAATTCAACTACTCCTTCCCCGTCTCCCCAATCTCCAAATTCCTGTACCTCATAACACATTGGCCTACAAATTAAAATCTAGCTCTATATATACTTTTCTCAAGAATCTCTAGAAATGGGAAAAGGAATACAGGGAAAATTTTCCACATACTTCTCCAAATGTTTTGCTATTTTCACAGAAGCCTCTTACATGAAGATGTAATCTATCAATCTTTTATGCAATCCAACAAGTCACTCATGCTCAGATTATGCAATCGCAATATTCGCGCACATATCAATCAATCAAAATTAAAATGAGACAAAGTAAAGGGCTTTATCTTCATGTGACTTAAAAAATTGAAAGAACAAAAAATTATTTGAACTCACCGTGAGATTCTGCACCACGAAGAACAAATCACCAGATTAGGGTTCCAAGCACAAGTCACGACCACGAAGAACCCACCAGAAAAAACGAATCACGGCCACGAAATCAAACGACTCAACAAGAGTAGGGTTTGAAACACGAAGATTAGGGTTTGACAGTAGAGTACTGTGTTGGAGAGACGAGAAACGTGAATAGACTCTGGAGTTGGAAAACAAAATTTAAAGTAAAAAGACTTACTATGTCAGGTGAAATTAAAACTGACATAGTAAGTCACTTACTATGACGGTTCTAGACTGGACTGACATAGTAAATATTTACTATGTCTGTTTATATTAGAACTGACATAATAAATTTGAAGTATATTACAAAATTGTCACCGCTCCACTTATTATGACAGGTGAACTACACCCGTCATACTTGTTTTCACACTTTGTGTTATTCAAGGGAGGTGTTCATCCTTTACTTGACTACTAAAGGAGGTGTTTCATTCCTTGTGTCCTTCAAGGAATGTGTTATTCATCCTTTGTTCTGAACAAAGAAGGTGTCTTTGAAATCATTCTTGCTATCTTACTTATTCCATTGCTCTCTGTAATGTTAAAAATAATTTAATTTGAATAAATTGAGTCAAGTACTAGTGGTCTAATAATTGGTAGGTTACTATAGTGCACAATAATGCACGTTTCTATTTTGAATAATTTTTATTATTCGGTTTTAGTCTACAGACTTGGTTCTCAATTATGTGAGAATATCAAGAGTTTTTGGTAATATGTCTATTTAAGAGGCTATGTGATTATGAATAATATACAGAGAGTCAGATAATTTTCTATCAGTGGTATCAAAGCAAGGTTCTTTCTTTCTGGGACTTTGGGACTTCCTTTGCAGCAGCAAATGACAAGTGAAGGATCTTTTGTACAAGCAACAATTCCTCGTTTTGATGGTCAATATGACCATTGGAGTATGTTGATGGAAAATTTCCTAAGATCCAAGGAATACTGGCAAGTTATTGAAGTCAGTGTGCCTGAGAGTAGTACAATGCTCACTGATGAACATGTTAAATAAAGACGGCAGTATAAAAACCAAGAGGGGGGGTGAATTGGATTTTTAAAGAAATTTTCTCTTTCAAATAAATTTTCAGGTTTTGAAAAACTTTCAAAAACTTGGATGTGAATTTTTCTAATCCTTTGATTAACGCTGTTGGGATTAGCAATTGTTATAATGATCCACAATTAAAAGAGATAGAGAAAGAGAAATAACACAGAGATTTATACTGGTTCGGATTAAGCCAATCCTACGTCCAGTTCCCAACCACCACAAATCCATGATGATTTTCCCCACTATCTTTAATTGAAATTACAAGCGCCAATTCATGCAATAACAAATAAAGATAAGCGGAAACACCTCCTCGGACACACTAAGGATGAAACACCTCCTCGGACACAGCGAGGATGAAACCCACCTCTCTTGACACACAAGAGATGAAACACCTCCCTTAGAACGGATCCAAGGGATGAATTTTCCCTTACTGAAAAAACAGTAAAAGAATACACCTGAAATGTGCTGGACAGAAAGCTTAAGCACAAAGATCACCACTTCCAAAGACTTGATCAAACTGAAGAGAGCAGGAAAGCGGCTTTTAAAAAGCTAAGACGCAGAAACACTTTGAATATTTTAGTGTTTGTTCAGATGTGTTTAACCTAAGATATTCTCTTTCATTTTATAATACGAAAATGCTCCAAAGTTTCCATTCTTAGGTTGATTTAGAATTGATTTCGCAAAAACGACTTATTTAATCGATTATATTAAAGGCTTAATCGATTATATCATGTTTAAAAACTGGAAAACAAATATCGTCTGATATAATCGATTAGATTAAGGCCATAATCGATTATATTAACCCAAAAATCAATATAATCGATTATCAAAAACACTTAATCGATTATTTAGTTCGTTAAACATTTTTTATTCAAATATTAAGTTAAATAATCGATTATCTACGTATGGTAATCGATTAAAAGCGTAGAAAAACGTTTTTGCGAGAAAACACCTTGCTCTCTTGTTTGGGAAGGTCTTGAATGGGATTTATGACTTACTCTTTTTATCCAACACCCAAAACAGAACCTTCTACTCTTGATCCTTCAGCTCTTGAGAAAATCTTCATCAATCTTCTCTCTTGAAAGCTTTGAATGCTCTTTATGCCTTTCCTTTTCTATCAAGCAACCTTCCTTTGTGAGATGACACAAGTCTTTAAAGTTGATAAAAACTTTCTTAAAACTTCATCATCAAAACTGTAGGTCTCCATAAAACTCTGGTCTTGAAATATGCCAACAATCTCCCCCTTTTTGATGATGATAAAAAGAAACCTAGAGACTTGTGATTGATATTCTGAAAATCTTGAAAATAATGTATGGATATCTCCATCATAAATATTAGTCCACAAAGGAAATAAAATAGGCAGTCATATAGCATTTAAGTTTCAATTTGAATTTTGAAAAAGAGATTTCAAGGATATTAATGAGTGGAAATTATTTCTAAAAGCTCCCCCTTAAACTATGCTCTTAATTGTTTAAGCTATATTAGGCACTTATTTGAATTATTTTCTAAAGCTCCCCTTGAAATTAATTTTCTTAAAAGCTATATTAACTAGACAGATTTTCAATCAAGACAAATATTTTCTTCCCCTTTATTTTTATCATTTTCAAAAAGATTACATTTTCAGAGATAATTACAGCAGAAGCAAATTAATACACAGAAAAAATATAGAGAGAAAAAAAATACAGCAGCTGGAAAATAATGAAGAACAAGCTAAGGAAAAGTGAACTTGTAGCCTATTCTGTTTCTTCACTATCTTCTTCATCTTCCTCAACATTTGCTGGCTGTTTGCCTCTTGAGGATGTTGTATTATCTTCTTCAGGAGATATTTCTTCAATGTTCATCTTCCTTTCAACTCTATACATTCTTCTATTGAGTCTTGAGAGTTGATGAGAAAGGTCTTCATATTCCTTGGTGTGAAGATTCATCATTGTATCCATTTTTGATAAGAGAAGCTCCTCCACTGATCCAGGTTGAGGTTGAGGTTGAGGTGGAGGTTGGTCTTCATCATCCTCTTCCATTGCAGCAGCTCCATCTTCTCTTTGTCTAAACATGTTGCCTTGTTCTATGAGGCCCATATGCCTTAGAACATTTTTGCCAATTTTGCTATTGCTTAGCAAAATCTGTTTATTCTCTCCTTCAAGATCAACACCTTTCTATTTTTGTACAAGTTCTCAACTTGTAAGTTAGGATCCTTGCAGAATTTTCTGAATTCTACTAGCTTGTTGAAGTCCTCAAAACCATATGTGATGTTTATGCCTTGAGTTGAGAGGCCAGCTACATTGTTCCATAATTCTTCATCAAAGAAGATCCTTACACCCTTCACTTTGGTGCTTGGGCTTGTTGTCCTTGATGTCAAATTCATGTAGAACACTCTAACCAAATCTGGATAGAATGCCCCTTCCATCTCCACAAATTGTTGTAGCCCACTTCCTACTAAAAATTCCTGAAATTGAAATCCATGAGATCTAAAAAATTCACAAAACAAATATTTAGGGGTAAGAATTTTCCTATCCTTCCACTTGTTAACAAAACCAATTTGCAGATCTTCATCAGAGATCCAACCAGCTAGAGTTGGAGGTCTCCTTTCTTGATGTTGAGAAGACATAGGCTCCTTGCCTCTTCTCCTTGATGGCATCTTCCTTCTTCTTTGATCAGCCATTATAAAGATATAATAGACAAGAGAGATTGCACAACAAGATAATATGGTAACAGAGACAGCACAGAGAATTAAAATTCGCACAAGAACAGAAGATCACAGCAGAAAATAGCAAGAGTGAGAGAGAAAGTGAGTGAGTCACTTTGATTCTCAAACCAGCTATTTATAGAAGGAAATCCAGTCATAAAACGTTGATTTAATGAAAATATATCCGTTGGGAACGAATATAGCCGTTTGAAAAAGACAAAACTCGTGAAAACATGGCCAACTTTCGAAAATCAGAGTTGCAGAAAAACACAGAACGGTGCATTTAATCGATTATGTTCTTCATTTAATCGATTATTTGCCTTCGAAATTTTCCAGAAAACGAAAACCCAAAAATTTAATCGATTATGTGCATTCCTTAATCGATTAAATTGCTCCCCAGCGATTTAATCGATTATGTCATAAACTTAATCGATTATGTTTTAAAACATTTTCACAAACAGCACGTTTAATCGATTAACACCCGAAACCTAATCGATTAAATACGTAAATTTTCGTAAAACGCTGAAATATCATCAAAATCAACAACAAACATCATTCAATTTACAGATTTATCACAAACAATTCCTAGATCTCTTCTAAGCTCATAAAATCTATGTCTAGGCAAAGGTTTGGTGAAGATATCAGCTAGTTGATGTTTCGTATCTATATATTCTATAATGCAATCACCTTTACCTATATGATCTCTAATGAAATGATGTCTAATTTCTATATGCTTGGTCTTAGAATGCATGATAGGGTTCCTAGTCAGGTTAATGGCACTAGTGTTATCACACTTAAGAGGGATATGATCTAGAAAGATATCAAAGTCTTCTAATTCCTGCTTCATCCACAGTATTTGAGCACAACAACTCCCTGCTGCTATATACTCAGCCTCCGTGGTTGAAAGAGCAACACTATCCTGTTTCTTAGAATGCCATGAAACTAAGGAACATCCTAAAAGATGACATGTACCACTAGTACTCTTCCTATCTATTCTACAGCCACCATAATCTAAGTCTGAAAAACCTATGATACTAGGTGAGGCTCCTGAAGGGTACCATAAACCAAAGGATGTTGTTCCTCTAAGGTACTTAAGGATTCTCTTAACGGCTTTTAGGTGAGACTCTCTAGGGTTGGCTTGAAACCTAGCACAAACACACACACTTTGCATTATATCAGGTCTACTAGCAGTAAGATAAAGTAATGATCCGATCATACCTCGATACTGTGTTTGATCTACCGCCTTACCATTTAAATCTTGATCTAGATAGCAAGATGTGGCCATGGGGGTTGAGGCTTCCTTGGAACTTTCCATCTCAAATTTCTTCAAGAGTTCCTTGCAATACTTTGTTTGACATATAAAAATGCCTTTCTTCAATTGTTTGATTTGCAAACCAAGAAAGAAATTTAATTCTCCCATCATGGACATTTCAAACTCTCCCTGCATATTTCTAGCAAACTCTTGGCAAAGATCATCATTAGTTGATCCAAAAATAATATCATCAACATAAACTTGAACAATAAGAATATGTTTATTTGATTTCTTAATAAAAAGAGTAGAATCAACTTTACCTCTTCTAAAATTTTTTCAAGTAAGAAATTACTTAACCTTTCATACCAAGATCTTGCTACTGGAGCATAGGTTTCATCATAATCTATGCCTTCTTCTTGTCTATATCCTTTTGCAACCAGACTTGCTTTGTTCTTAGTGATGTTTCCATCTTCATCAAGCTTATTTCTAAAGACCCATCTTGTACCTATGACCTGCATATTATTAGTCTTAGGAATTAAATCCCATACCTGATTTCTTTCAAACTGATTTAGCTCTTCTTGCATTGCAATACACCAATGTTCATCCATCAATGCTTCTTCTACATTCTTCGGTTCAACCTGTGAAACAAAAGCAACATTCATGCAGAAGTTATTCATATTCCTCCTTGTTCTTACACCTGTTGATATGTCTCCAATGACATTGTCCAAGGAAACGTTTCTAGGTGGTCTCCATTCTTTTGGTAGACTTTCATCATGAGGAGGATCCTCATCTAAACTGATTTCTTCAACGGCTTCTTCAAGAAGAGTTTCTTCTTGATGTACTCCTTCATTATCTACAAAGAATCTTTTTAACTCAAGAGGGGTTTCCTCAAGGTCTAGATATTCATCAAAGACAACATGTATAGATTCTTCAACAGTTAAAGTCCTTTTGTTAAACACTCTATATGCTTTACTATGCAAAGAATAACCTAAAAAAGTAGCTTCATCGGATTTAGCATCAAATTTCCCAAGGCTATCTTTTCCGTTATTCAAAACAAAACATTTGCATCCAAAAATTCTGAAATGAGAAATATTTGGTTTTCTCCCTTTGAAAAGCTCATAAGGAGTTAATTTTAAAATAGGTCTTATTAAAACTCTGTTTAAAACATAACATGCGGTGCTTACTGCATCAGCCCAAAAATATTTAGGTAAATTATTTTCGTTCAACATAGTTCTTGCAAGTTCTTCCAAAGATCTATTTTTCCTTTCAACTACACCATTTTGTTGAGGTGTTCTTGGTGCTGAAAAATTATGAGAAATCCCATTTTCTTCACAAAAATTTTCAAAAGAAATATTTTGAAATTCACCGCCATGATCACTTCGTAAAAACTTGATTTTTAAATCTTTTTCATTTTGAATAACCTTGGCAAATTTTCTAAATTCTTTGAAAGCATCACTTTTAGATGAAAGAAAGAGAGTCCAAGTAAATCTAGAGTAATCATCAACAATCACAAGAGCATAATAATTGCCACCAAAACTTTTTGTTCTAGAGGGGCCAAATAAATCCATGTGCAGTAATTCTAAAGGTTTTGAAGTGGAAACAACCTTTTTAGATTTAAAAGAACTTTTCGTTTGCTTCCCTTTTTGACAAGCTGCACATAGTTTGTTCTTTTCAAAAACCAGTTTTGGCAAACCAATCACTAACTCTTTAGATATGAGTTTACTTAGATGAGGCATATGAATGTGAGCAGCTCTTCTATGCGATAACCATGGATCCTCTTCTTTCGCAACTAAACAAGACAGATTATTAGATGTAGATGCACAATCAATGTCAATCAAATAAATGTTATTATGTCTCTTACCAATGAGGGCGATTTCATTTGAGTCCTTGTGATGAATTTTGCAAAGATCACTATCAAACGTTACCTTTAAACCTTTATCACAAAGTTGACTAATGCTTAGCAAATTGTGCTTCAATCCATCAACAAGAAGAACATCATGAATCTTTAGGGAGTCTCCAATCATTCCACTTCCAATGATTTTTCCCTTATTGTTGTCACCATAGGTTACAAAACCTTGTTCTTTCTTTTTGAAGCTCTTGAATTTGCTTTTATCACCCGTCATGTGCCTTGAACAACCACTATCAAGATACCATAGTGACTTTTTGGACTTGGGACCAACCTCGCTGCACGTGGATTCCACATCATCATCTGCCATAAGACAAATGTTTGCTTCTTCTTCTGATTCACTTGATCCTTCAGAAGAACTCACTTCATTGTCGTCCCAAGCGATATATGCTCTCTTTTTCTTTTTGAAGAACTTCTTGCTTTTCTTTTCCTTTTCTTCAGGTTTCTTGGAATTTGGGCAATATGCTTTCATGTGCCCTTTTTTGCCACAACCATAACATTTATAATTATCGTTAGAATTTGAATTTTCAAATTTCTTACCTTTCTTATGGTTGCCTTTCTTCTTGATGAACTTTTTGTATTTCTTTACAAATTCCTTAAGATCATCATCTTCTGAATCATCAGTGTCACTACTCTCCTCTTTAGTGGATTGAGCCTTTAAAGCAATACCTTTTCTTTTAACGTCCTCTTCTTCACCGTTGAAGCGACCTAGCTCCATTTCATGTTCTCTAAGCTTCCCGAAGAG